>LPNX010549736.1:13940-155940 GCA_001517045.1 Pseudotsuga menziesii
AGTTTGAATTCATGATATAAAATAATTATATTGTACATGTGATTTGAGTGTGGAGTTCCAAAAAATATATAACCAACACATCCATGGATACTACAAAAATGAATTCAACATGAAAAATCCTAATCATGAACATGATAAAGCACATTAAAATGACTACACTACCAAAACTCAATTATATATATGTAAGAAATACCACTAATTTATATCATCATATTCATTACTTAGTTGTATTAATAGTTTAGATTGATCATTTATAACCATATCACTTAAAATTGCTCAAATTTGGTAGCTTTTAGCTTAAAATGACATGACTAACGTTTTTGGCCGTGTAGTCACAAATTTGTCATTTTGTAGTAGTGAACAGAGCCTACGCTATTAGAAAGGGACATAGAGAGAGAATCTAATATTGGAGGACGAAGAAGATGATGGAGGAAGGATATAATGCCGCATGTCAGTTTAGTGCGGCGATATTCTTACACGTGTCACTGGTTTCAACTGACGTGAATCCCACCGATTTAGTTAGCCAAGGTGCCAAGGTCGTGTCCAAATTAGCCTATAAAAACTATAATTATATGGCAAGGTCATGCAAATTAGCCTTATAATTAATATTATATGCCAAGGTCATGTCCAAATTAACATATAGCTAGGTTGCATTAATTCAATTTTGTTAATATAGGGACGTGTAAATATAGATTATATATATGTTAATATTTAGTAAAATGAACAAATTTATTGTCAAGTTTGTAATTGTTTTCATTGCCAGAGTGACAACTAAAAATGACCAAATAAATGACCAATTGTTATGTGGTCATTTCTAATCTAGATATCCCGTGACCAATTTGGTCATTTATCTTGGTCATTATTAGTTGGTTTTCATCTCGTGACCAAAAGTGGTCATTTATCTTGGTCTTTTTTAGTTAGCTCACTTAAATTTATCAATTTTGGTCATTTATCCCTTGAAAAAAACTGTGGTGACCAAAAATTTTGGTCTCCTGGTCACTAATCTCTCATTTTCCACTAGTGGACAGGTTGACAGCTTTATATTTCAAGAAGGCTCATTAGAATAGTGTGTCACTTTATGCCACCTTTCTGCAGAGCCACCACATAAGCTGGTAAATTTTTCTCATGACAAATCTCAATCTATCTTGTATAACCATGGTGTGTTGCATTTGGTTTGTCAAAATCCAAATGAAGCATCTAACTCTTTTCAAAAATCGTGCACCTTTACTACATGCAATCTCACCTATACTAAATGCAGTCTCTTCTATGAAACTGCCTTGTAGAGAGTTGTATTTCAGCCCATGAAAAGGAACTATTGGGAACACCCCACCCTGGCTCAATTCTTTTGGAGGATCAAGTAAAGTGATTCAATGTTGCATAATGCATTATGGATTATAAATCAGAAATATGTTAAGGCTTCTAAGAGCATGGCATCTATATTTCAATCGAAATCAAGTATAACTGTAGGAATAAAAAATTTGAATCAAAATAGTAACATAACAGATGTGTCAAGGGGATTATCAAAACTTAACTCTAGGGTTCTTCACTTTAACAATTGAAAATGGTAATTGCATGGAATCTAAATCTAGTTAGGATTCAAGAAACCCAATTTCTACCTAGATTGATGCTTGTAAAGCTGCAAGATAGACTATTATAAACCAACATAGACCTAGGATCAAATTTCTCTTAGTTTTATGTTATAAACCAGCATGCAAAACTGATCATAAAATTGTCTTATAAATCAAATCTGAAAGAATAAGGATGAAATGATAGAGTATATGAATATTGAAGTGGCTAAGGATGGAAACCTCACATAATATTTCCCCTTGAATTCCTCATCTCAACAGATTATCAACTAGGCTTAGGGGAATCTCCTATCAATCCAACCATTCCCAAACAATTGTGAGAGCTACTCTTTATTTAGAGTTTAGCTACTCTCTTTTTTCTTAACCGAAAATTCACCAAACTTCGCATTGGATTTGAAAAAAAGGCCAATATAAGCTTGAAATTTGAATTTTTTGGGTCATTATTTATGACATTATTTTTTGGGTTATTATTTATGTTGTAGTAACCGACAATATTAAATTCTCAAGGTAAACGCTGATATTATTCTTTATATTTCCGTTTACTTACAATTTGAAGATGACCATTCATAAATATAGGATGTTTAAGAGTGGATTCAACCTCATCTAACTTCATATGATGAAAATAGAATTTGATATCTCATTAAGAATTCAATAGAATTAATAGTTTTTGGGGTTTCAACATTCTAGGATTGTTGGGTTTGTAATATTTTAAGACTAAATTCTATCATGTATGAGGGTATGGGATTGGAATTTAATAAAGAGAACCAATCCCTCTATGTACCCCTTTGTTGTTGATTTTCGTTGTGGGAGTAACTCGTCATGACATTAATACAAATCTACCTTTCATTCAAGTCAAAACTAGTGATTACTGATTAGGAACGTTAAAATTTATGCCTAGTTTTACAGCTTAGATTAGCCAGCTTCATCAAAATTGGATGGTGTTGCATCACAAAACAACATGGTGGATGGAATTGGACCCACAAATATTACCAAGTACTAGTACTGATATATCCTTGGAGGATCAATGAAGAGTCCAATGGATGAGGTAGAGGTTGCTATCAATGATGAGGATCCCAATATAGTTTATGATTTTGATGATATGTAATTATTTGTTGTTGCATAATGTTTTTTGGACTATGGCTTCCATTTAGAGGCTTTGAAGTATTGCAAGCACTAAGCTTAAGAAGGGGCATGTGACAAAAATATGGTAAATAATCTCATTGTCACCCTCACATAATGCACACCTACTTGGCCTATGATCTCAATTTATTTTCGACCCATTATCCAATGTTAGAATCCAACTATATGAATTCAGTAAAAGGTGTAATACTGAATTCATATAGTTGAATTATAAGGAGGAATAATGAATAATTCTTCTATTTGAATATAATGAATCCAACTATATGATTTCAGTAAAAGGAGTCTTGATGTTAGTTAAATCAAGTGAATATACAAAATTTTGTCAATGCAAGTCCTGTAAGATTTTCTTCTTGTCCACTTTCAAAGTAAAAGTCACAAAATTGAAGCACATAATCCATCATCCAATTGAGTGGTTTTAACATTGTAGAATACTGTTAACAACAAGACTTTTTTTACTGAAATCATATAGTTGGATTCATTATATTCAAATACAAGAAAACGCTGTTGCATACCCAATCATTCTATTTTTTATCATTAGTAGTTAAGATCCCTATAACGGCACTATCCTTAACCACGGTCTTAATGTCAAAATGCCCAGTGCCCGCAACACTATGAACATGCCAGCAGAAAGAGAAATAGTTGCACGCAGATGGAAAATATGCCAACAGTTGAGGTATACAGATGAGGAGTTTACAGATAAAAGGATGTTTTGTGGATAGTAAAAAGGTGTAGGTTGAAGAGATCATGTTGTGGTTTTTCAAATTCCTTATGGAAACATATACACAATCAGATAGGTAATCCTACTCCAACCTCCAAGTAAGCTTATGATTTGCAGACAACGTGTGATCTCAAAATTGCTGCAGTCAAAGCCTCTATCCAATAAATGAGGTGGAGTTTAGGGACCAAAATGGTGATTAACAATGTGAAGACAAGTTTGGAAAAAATATTCCCCAACTAGTGATGAAGTTCAAGCTGGTGCATTCAAGGTATGACTGAAGTAATAATGTAAGACGTTTTGGTATGGAGTTACACTGTCTATGTTTGAGGAAGAGCATTGAATAAATGCGCGCAACATGCAAGGAAGATATGTACGGAACAAGAGTTATAATGCCCATATTATGCATACATACTCATCCAAATATATTTAAAAATACTACTCTTCACATGATTAATGCTGACAGAGTTAGGGACAACACTTGCAACAAAGTATTTGTCTATTTTGGAGAGACCTGTTCAAGTCTTCGATAAGACTTTGTAGTTGACTTGGCTCTGTAGCAAACATCATTCAAAAGCAACCAATCTTGGTACATTCAAAGTATTCATAAATATACCTCCAAACAAAATCTCAGCAATATGATAGGGGGAGTACATGTTTCAGCAAATCAAGAAGTCTACATGTTAGGGGGAACACACATTTCGGTATGATTTTGCAAGAAGGGAAAATGACCCATTCCATGGTCCTCCTTGACATGAGCTAAGAATTCCTCTATCCTTTGAAAATATACCGGATATAGAGAGATTAAATTTTTCTCAATCTACATAACCTGACTTTCAGTTTTGTTATCAAACATGTTTTTTACCATTTTCCTTACTTTATGAGGACAATTGATCCTAGTTTTATGAAAGGTGAATCTCCCTTGAAATATTGTAGGTGGTATTGACTTCTATAGTCTTATCCTTCTTCCCATCAAGGAAAACATTATGCTAAGCATCCTTCATATTTGGGATCATGGTCTTCATAAATTTCCAAAGAAGCTTACTTTTTAGTAATGCTCTTGGGTATAATATTGGAAAATGTGATAATAATACATAAGTCCCATTAAATTTTTTTACAATTCTCTTTTTCTAACAATTGGAGCTCTTAAGGATGAACCCAAATCGGATAAAAACACATCGAGCATATTAAATATATAACACATATACTTTGGGTTGTTAAAATTTGAGCTTGCATAGTTTTCATTATGTTTAACCAAATACATTAGAAATCCATCCATATGTAATTATATATATGGGCATCGGGCGGTAATGATAATGGGTATATCTAGGTTATCCAATTTACCACACATAGCATCGGTTGACTCGCTTCACCAATTGGCAGTAGCATATGTTTGGATATAATATTTTATTCAATAGAAGAAAATATTTTAAGCATCTAGTTGTCTCTGTAAACCCTCTAGAGTGGAGGCGTATCCAACTTAACCTAGATACTAAAATGAGGATACTAAAATGTAATGAAAATATCACACCATGCTCAAAACATGCCTAAATCTGGAAACACGGCTTTTTAATCCCTTTTTATGTACATGTAACTGCTCAAAATGTTCTTTGAGGGAAAAACATGGTTGAAACATGCCTAGATCCACCCAACGCTATTGTTTTATATAGTTTATTGCTTCATTTATGCATGGGCATGCCCCACAAGCTACTAGAATGAACTAAAATGGGTTTGAAGATTGATTTCAAAAGCAAGAAGTTGCCCAGATTGTGCGCAAAAATGGACCTGAGCATGTTTTACTACTGATTTATGGTTGAGGTTCACCTAGATTAGTAGATATCTGATGACCTTAGAAAGTTACTCTCTAAGTGAACACCTTATATAGTGAACATTTTAATGCTCATATCACACTTTCAATTTTATGAAACTAGTATTCATACTATCTTAGCTTAGCAAACTACTAGGCGCTTACATTTTTAATCCCCATAGAGGGGAAGGTATCCCTTGAAGCATTGTGCCGAGACACCAAGGTTTTTACGGGGCTAAAATAGTATGACTCATTCAACCATTTCCCATCTTGATAACTACACTAAACAATAATTACAACTACATGCCTCTTAACATCAGATCTCAACATCCTTCTACCAGATCAACTATTTAACACCACATTCTAGATCATCATTCATCTAAATATAAGTACAAAAAATATATTCTATTAGAATACTGTCATTTAACATATAAGATAAAGAACAAAATTAAAATACATCATCACCATACAACATAAAGGAAACCAAAAATTGAAAGGGGGGGCCTCATCCCATTAACTTCTAGCTCAATCCAATACATCTTTGCATCAAATTCCTTCATTCACCAGGATGCAACAATAGTACAGATCTAATAAATGACCCAATATATAATACCTACTATCCAACTAATATCTAACATCCAAATAGGTCGAGGCCTTTACATTTATACAGTCACACCAAGAGGCAAGATGATATAATGAGGGACATATAGCCCACACGTTTTATCAACACATATCTTCTGCGGAAATTATATTTTGTTTCTTTTTTCAGTTTTGGTTTACTACTCTGTTCAAATTTCAATGTCTATTTTTCATTGCCAGCAATTGCCAAGACCAATTCTCAAGAAAATAAGAAAGTGCACTTTGCTGTTTTAAATTTTCTACACAACGCTTTGTCCCTTCATTATACATTATACTGCTATATGAAGGTCAAGTAGGGACACAAATTGGCTTAAACAACAAAAAAATGACCTAAATCATTGATGCCCTAAAACGTTAAAACGTTACTGTCAGTATGATGCCCTAAAATATTACTGTCAGTATGATACCCTAAATCTTTAAGTTGAATGACAGAACTATTCGACTCAAACAAGCTATTATTTCTGCTCAGCCCATCCCAAGCACCAGCGGGAGGAATTGGTGCTCCCCAATACCATTACTTCTGAGCTGGCGAATACATTCATCCAATCCTAAAAAATAACATAATAAAATATACATACCAAAGAAATTGCAGGAAACGAACCCAAATTCCAATACAGGCAACAAATCTGCGTCCACTGTCAACACAAATCGCACTAGTCCAATGTCCACTGTCCATTGTCAACACAATTTGCAGGCAACAAGAAATGTGCGTTCACTGTCAACAGAATTCGCACCAGGGTAAGCTAATAATTCACACTAGGTAAGCTAAGAAATTAGTGTTCACCGTCAAGAACTTGCACCAGGGTAAGCTAAAAAACTTGGTTGCAAAGTTTTGTTGCATTCCTGCCCGATGCCCATATATATAATTTTGCCGATATGCATTGTATGTGTTATAGTTATGTGTTATATATATACGTGTTATAATATATATATAGGTGTTATATATATAACTATATATATATGTCATAACACATATTTATATATAACACATAACTATTGTCTCCTATTATAACACATAACTATTACACATAACTATAACACATGTCTTTTATAATTACTATTTACATTAAAATTGTCTTAACATCAAATAAAATTGGCATATGTTGTCCAAAGCAAACTAAACTAATGATGACGACGACGACGATGATGATGATGACGATGACGACGACGATGATGATGATGATGACGATGATGATGATTATGATGATGAGGATGATGAGGATGATGAGGATGAAATGTTGATGATGATGATGATGATGATGATGATGATGATGATGATGATGATGATGATGATGACGATGATGAGGATTATGATGATGATGATGATGATGATGATGATGATGAGCACGATGACGATGATGGTGGTGATGATGTTGATGATGATGATGATGATTATCATCATCATGAGGATGACAATGATGATGAAGGTGATGATGATGTTGATGATGAGGATGATGTTTATCATCATGATGATGATGATGATGATGATGATGACGATGATGATGAAGATGATGATGATGGTGATGATGATGATGATGATGATGATGATTATCATCATCATCAGGATGACGATGATGATGAAGGTGATGATGATGTTGATAATGATGATGATGATTATCATCATCACGAGGATGATGATGACGATGACGACGATGATGATGGAGATGATGATGATGGTGATGATGATGTTGATGATGATGATGATGGTACCCGATGATGATGGTAGAACATTTTATGTGAAAGACATTATGATGTTTTGGACAATCTAGGTAGTCA
Source organism: Pseudotsuga menziesii (assembly GCA_001517045.1). Lineage (NCBI taxonomy): Eukaryota > Viridiplantae > Streptophyta > Pinopsida > Pinales > Pinaceae > Pseudotsuga > Pseudotsuga menziesii. Next base: position 21,604 of record LPNX010549736.1, read on the forward strand.
GTCTGATAGACTTGCTAGAATAGTCAAGTACATGCCTAGTTCTTTTAGGCGTCATGATAGTTATTTTTTTCATTTCAAAATTTTTGTCATTTTCTCTTATTTTGTGTGTTTTGTGTCCTTCAAAATAGTAGTTGATTAATTGTGGTTCTGTGGCTATTCTTGTTACCTTAGTGGCAGACCAACCACATAAGACTATGAATCTTTTTGTTTAATGTTAATATAATTTTGGATCTAGCTTAAAAAATTTGTTGTGATATGTGAATTATGAATGATATATGATGAAATGAAATCACAAATTATCTTAGTTTTTTAGTTTGTTTTGTATTATTAATGAAGTTCTTTTCATCATCAAATTTAATACTTTAATTTTAATATATATTTATTTTATTTTAATTATAATGTAATTTTGATTTTATAAATAAATAAAAGATAAACTATGATATTAATATTTATTTAAATTAATTTGTAGGATGATACCAAGTTGACGAGATCAAGCATTTTTCTTATCACACAAAAGAATTTTAACTATAATACTAATTTTATAAATAACTAAAAAAAATTATATTGTGATAATAATTTTTATTTAAATTAATTTAGTTTATTTGTAAGTTAAGTTTTATGATGAAATCAAGTTTAAGAGATCAAACATCTTTCTTCTTACACAAAAGGAAAAGGACAATACATTTATTAGGGTTTTAACATAAAACTTAATGTTAGTACCACATCCCAACTACTAAACAAGAGTTGAATAAATCTCAACATTGATTAAATATTTAAAATTTAACTAAGGTTTATTGATATAATGGTTTGAATAATTATATCAAAATATATAACTTTTTATTTGTTAAATATATAATTAATACTATAACTTTTTTTTTATTTTTTAAATAAATAATTAATATTATATAGATTTTTTTCAAAACTAAATGCATGAGGAAAATTTAGGAATTAACATTTTGTGAAAAAAAATCCTCATTTTATAATATCTTATATTATTATATGAAGTTTTAAAGTATATAAATTTTATATATTAAAGTGTGAAATATAAAAATATAAAATTTATTATATTGAAGTTTTTTATGATTAAAGTGAGTGAGATGTATCATGTTTATAATGACATGGCATATGTTAATACCAAAAAAATATTAAAAATAAAAATTGCAAAACCAAATATATATTAAATCTAAATTAAATTGAATAAATTGTAAAATACATTTTTATAAATATATGTTAATTTTTATTTTAAAATTCCATTGAATTCAAATCCAACTAATATTATTTTATATATAATATACAATTAAAATAAAACTTTGATAATTGAAGATGTCATGCATCTTTAACTCTTTGTTAATTATGTGAGATCGTTGATTGGAGCATAAATACATTACACTAATCTAACTAATGAATTTTATCTATTTATATTTATTTATTTAACATTTACTATTTGGGAATGTGATTATGATAGTTGCAATTGCAATATTTTTTTTTTTAATTATCATGTTTAATTTGATAACAACCAAGTTTCAATGAAGAAAATTTTGAAGGGATATTCATCAATATGAATAAAGTAAATACATTCTTAAAACAAAAGTGGTCATTCTAGATTGCACATATCCAATTTAATGGCATGGTGGACTCTTCATTAAATATTTCTCTTGTGTTTTTGTTTTGATTATAATGTTAACTATGTTAAAAATATAAGGTTTAAACAAAGTGTATAATTCAATTTTTTTATGTTTTCAGAATTTACACTTCAAAGCATTTGATCCCTCTTAACACTTGGTAGAGTCAAGATTAACATAGATCTATGTTAATATATTAAAATATAAAATAATAATGATACTCACAATGATGATGATGATGAAGAAAATGACGATGATGATGAAGACGATAACAATGATGATAATAATGATACTCACGTTGATGATGATGATGATGATGACGACGATGATGATGATGAAGACGATGATGATGATGAAGATGACGACGATGAAGATGACGTCGATGATGATGATGACGATGATGATGTTTTTGTTGTTGTTGATGATGATGATGATGATGATGATGATGATGATGATGATGTTGATGATGACAATGACAATGATGATGATTATGATGACGATGATGACAATGATGATAATGATGATGATGACGATGTTGATGATGACGATGGTAATGAAGATGATGATGATGGTGATGGTGATGTTGATGATGATGGTGATGATGATGATTATCATCATCACGAGGATGACGATGATGACGATGACGACGATGATGAAGATGATGATGATGGTGATGATGATGTTAATGATGATGATGATGATTATCATCATCATGAGGATGATGATGATGATGAATATGATGATGATGGTGATGATTGTCATGTTGGTGATGAAGACGATGGCAACGATGATGATGAATATGATGATGATGGTGATGACGATGATGATGAAGATGATGATAATGATAAGTGTGATCATTATGATTATAATGATTATGATGATGATGGTACCTGATTATGATTATGATGATTATGATGATGATGATGAGGGTCATGATGATGATGATGATGATGATGATCATGATGGCGCTCTTGATGATGATGATGGTGCTAATGATGATGATAATGACGATGTTGGTGCTTACGAAGATGATGATGATGATGAAGATGATGATGATGGTGATGATGGTCATGTTGGTGATGAAGACGATGACGACGACGATGATGTATATGATGATAATGATAAGTGTGATGATGACAACGACGACGATGATGATGAAGACGACGACGACGATGACGACGACGATGATTATGATGTTGATGACGATGATGACAATGATGATGATGATGATGATGATGATGATGATGATTATCATGATGATGATGATGATGATGATGATGATGATGACGATGATGATGATGAAGATGATGATGATGTTGATGCTGATGTTGATGGTGATGATGATGATTATCATCATCATGAGGATTATCATCATTATGAGGATGACGACGATGATGAAGATGATGATGAGGGTGATGATGATGTTGATGATGATGATGATGATTATCATCATCACAAGGATGACGATGATGATGATAATGATTATGATGATGATGATGATGAAGATGATGATGATGGTGATGATGGTCATGTTGGTGATGAAGACAATGATGACTATGATGATAATGATAAGTGTGATCATTATGATTATGATGATTATGATGATGATGGTACCTGATAATGATTATAATGATTATGATTATTATGATGATGATGAGGAGGGTCATGATGATGCTCTTGATGATGATGATGATGATTATGATAATGATGATAATGATGATGACGATGATAATGATGATGTTTGTGCTGACGACGATGATGACGATGATAGTGACGATGATGATCAACATGATGATGATGATGAAGATGATGGTGATGGTGATGATGTTAGTAACTCTTTTAAAAAAAATAATATAAAAGAATAGGTCTAATTTAATATTTACCTTTCAATATATTTCATCGTCTTCTTCATCCATGTCATCCTCTTCTTCATCCAAGTCATCATCTGTATCATCAGATCTAGAGTCAACATTGTAAGGATTGGCCATATCATCATAGTCATCATCATTAGTTATGCTCATCGTGTCATCGTCATTATAATCTTCATCGGCATTGTCTGCTACATCATCTGATTCAACTATTTCTTGGACATCTTCTGTTGGATCATCATCATCACCTAACTCATGTTGATCATGCTCTTCATCATTGTCTTCTTCTTCCAGAGAACCCTCTTCATTACCATCATCTAAGTTATACTTTATTGGCATTCCCCTTGGATCATGTCTCACAACAAATGACCATCCTGCTTTACCTGGAACCTTCGAGTAAAATACCTGTTCACATTGGCCTGGAAGAAAATAGGGCTTCGTTCCTGGTATTAATTCTTGCACATGATCTAGGAACTAGGAATCAAAATCATCAAAGAATAATTAACAAATACTCATGAATTGGAAATAACTGGAATCAAAATAGGTTTCCTCTCTGTATATTTTATAAACAATAATGGGTTACAATTTCCATGCTGAGCAATGGCTTAAATCCATGAAGAATTCGAATACCTAAGGGACAATTCGAATTCAATGAGTGAGTCTAGATTAACTGACTCTTTGCCATGCAATCTCACTCAGTTAACCACTTGACCAAAACCCTAATTGACTCACCAAACCCTAACTGAAGTCGGAGTGCAATAAATGATTTAATCTCAACTGAAGGAGATCAAACACATGTCATAGCAAACCAACCATTAAGTGCTAGTACTACATGAATCCATTGAACCCTGATGAGGTTAACTGAACCTGAACTGACCATCAGAAGTTGGTGGAGGTGCCTTGTTAACTCCAGTTCATTAAATAATAATAAAATAATCATTAAATAATATATTTAATGAATGGAAGTGCCTTAACTGACTGTAACTGACTTGTTGAACTGAAAGCAACAACCAGTAAACAATTAGGTGCATTAATGTCACACAGATCACCCCTGGAGTGCTCCAGTTAGCCTCCTTGACTGTAGGTAGGCATGGGACTGACTGGGATGATGGTAATTAATGCTCCAATGATGTCAATTAAACTTAGGATAGTGGTTTAACTAGGCCAATTTGATCGAAAGAGTGAGCATGATGGTAAATGTCTCCAACACCCCACCTTAAGCTATACTCAGGAAGAGTTAGAAAACATAGATGCATAAAATGCTAGGGCCCTGGAAACAAAGGCCATAGGTCACCCTGTACGATAAAGTAACCGCTTAATATAACCAAGGAAATGGAGAAAACCTCATGGGAAAAATACCCCCCCTCAAACTAAGCAGTAAATCAAGAATTGGTTCTTCTATGCAGCAGCATCCTGAGACTGTGCATGTGAACCTATGAATCCAAACTAAATGAATATGTCTGGAGGAATCTTCCACTTTGGAAGAAAAACAATGCACTCAACTGAATCAGAAATATAAGTAGTTGCATGGTGAAAACTGGATCCATGTAGAGCAACTGAAATCATCTGAAGAGAGAGCAAAGGTTCTTGAGGATTCAAACCATGTGTGGAACACTCAAGAAACTGATATGTTGCAAAACAAAAAACCATGAGTGGTAAAATCATCCCCAAATATTAGGAGGAATTTTTGCATGCGGATGCAGAATGTCTTCCTCTTTACTAGTTCTGTGAGGACATGAGCTTGTGACCAAAGGTAGAGAATACCTGGGACTATGGAGAGCGAATGCTTGAGATACATAATCTGATATAGATTCTGAAATATCTAATGAATCACAAAATAAAATATCAGTAACCTCATAAGAGGAAACTAACACCAAATCCCCATCAGCAAAATTGAAGAAGAACTGCGGTACTTGATTTTTCACACCGGAATTAGTGAGAGCAGCTACAAGCATGGCTGAAAACTCTTGGATTTTAAAATATGAACAAAATAATATCATATCAGAATGTAAATCAGATCTAAATAATTTCACAACATATCCAAAACTATTAAATGAAATCAAATCCCCAACAACAGTTTCGTAGGAGACTTGCGGTACTTGTTTCTTCACACCGTTGATGAGAACAGCTACAAGCAATACTGAAGGTTTATGAACCTGAAATTTTGAACCAATAAATATCATATCAGATCCAAATAAGATCATATCAGATCCAATAAGTTTCATATCAGATCCAAAATTATGGTCAACCGAAACGGTAGATGCATAGTTTTCTTCTTCTTCAAAATTCTGAATTTTGGCGCATGCAATCCTGCAGGAATTTTCTGGAAGATCTAGATCATGGGAAGTGAATGTGTCACTCTTATAATCTGATATTTCTTCCAAAATATCCAAGTTTTTACATATTTTCACACCAGCAGCAACATTAGAGGGAGAAAATTCAAATTTCTCCTCACTTTCGGAAGCAATTACTGGTAAATTTTGCACAGAATTCAAAGGAAAATCACCGTTGAATGTTTGCATGGAAGTGCAGCAGTATTTTTCTTCAATATCAGAGATTTGAATGTCTTCTTCTGTTTCAACAATATGAGAATATGAGATATCAGAGATCTCATGGACTTCCGGAGCATCAGGAGAAGGAGTCACTTCATGGAGACTTTCTTCAATTCGAATTGAATGTGCAGAAGATTCTGCTTCATCTTCATCTTGAACAACTTCATCAGAGAGAGTAGTGGCTGAGACTTTTGAGTAAAGAACTCTTGTGGCACTGGCTGTGATCTCCAAAGTACTATTATGATCTTCATTGTGCTTGCCATAGGTTCTGTACAATTTTGTCCAGATATCCTTTGGGTATTCTATAGAACCAATAAAAAAGTACAAGCTATCATCAAGGGCCAAAGATATTGATCCAAAAGCTCTTTCACTGTCATTTAGCTATTCATTCTCATTCTCATAAGACTCTTTTCCAAGTCCAATAGAAACCTCATAGAAACCTCATCTCTTCAGATATGCAATCATCTTCAACTTCCATTCCGAATAGCTTGTGAATGGGGTGAGAGGAGGGATTGCTGAGTCCATTTGAATTTGTACCTGATAAAACCTACAAATCAAAACAAAAGGGCACCGTAAGGTCGGACAGCCTGCACATTTAGGCTTTCATCACACCCAGCATATTCAATCAAGCAAGCTTGATTAACAAGTTCTTTACTTGGGGTATTAAGTGGTAAGCCTTGGCTTCTGGTGCAGTGATGGAATTTTGAGCTATTTCTCACTTTCCATGGAGAAATATGTCAAAAAGCTTGTTCTTGAGAGATTGATCTTCATCCCGCCGTAGCTTTGATACCATATTAATTCTTGCAATGGCTTAACTCCATGAAGAATTCGAATACCTAAGGGACAATTCAAATTCAATGAGTGAGTCTAGCTTAATTGACTCTTTGCCATGCAATCTCACTCAGTTAACCACTTGACCAAAACCCTAATTGACTCACCAAACCCTAACTGAAGTCGGAGTGCAATAAATGAATTAATCTCAACTGAAGGAGATCAAACACATGTCATAGAAAACCAACCATCAAGTGCTAGTACTGCATGACTCCATTGAACCCTGATGAGGTTAACTGAAGCTGAACTGACCATCAGAAGTTGGTGGAGGCGCCTTGTTAACTCCATTTCATTAAATAATAATAAAATAATCATTAAATAATATATTTAATGAATGGAGGCACCTTAACTGACTGTAACTGACTTGTTGAACTGAAAGTAACAACCAGTAAGCAATTAGGTGCATTAATGTCACACAGATCACCCTTGGAGTGCTCCAGTTAGCCTCCTTGACTGTAGGTAGGCATGGGAGTGACTGGGATGATGGTAATTAATGCTCCACTAATGTCAGTTAAAATTAGGATAGTGGTTTAACTAGGCCAATTTGACCGAAAGAGTGAGTATGATGGTAAATGTCTCCAACACCTGGCTCAAAGAACCTTGTATTTACCATGGCAAATCCATTATCATGTTCAATAATAGTTCTATCGGGATCATGTTGATTCAATCGTAACCTATACCATTTGACTATGAATAGAAATACCTTAAAGGATTTAAATTCACAATGTATAATATCTTTGAAATACCCATAGTATCCATTTGCTGAGAGTTCTAGATGTCTGTCACTTCTAGATGAAACATTGGCCACCTCAAAGATTGCAAATATCCCACAATCTGATGTTTTCTTTGTTTCATCCATTTTTTTGATAGAATATATACCACCATTACAGACCACATCATTATGGTGTTTTACGTGCAATAAGCATTACACGAAAAGATTACACAATGATTCAATAGTTATGCAGCAATACATGGAAAAGAATAACATGTACGTCAAAATATAATTTTCAAAATAAAAGATTTAGAGTGATTGATTAATATGCTTGCCATTTTATCTTTTAAACCATATGCTAAATCAATTTCCCTTTCTGTAATATTTCTATCTCCATTGCGATGTGCTGCTTTACCAATGAAGCCACACCTTCCCATAATATTCCATGACTCAATTGTTCGCATCGTTCAATCCATACCTTCATCGATTCAATATTGTTTGCGATGTATAAATGAATTGCATCCCATTCTCGATGAACTGTTTGATGACAATAATCACTAAAATGAAAGACATGTGTAAATATCCTGAACAAAGTATATGCCCTTCATTGATGCAATTAGAATATGAACAATATAATAAAAATCCAGTAGCTAATAATTACCTTTCACCTTCCTCGATCTACCTTTCCCCTTCATTTTCTCTCCTTCAACTTTGTTATTGGAGTCCGGATCACAAATGCAACGTAAATTGAGATTTAATGCTAAAATAGGAATATATTCACTAACATACAACATGTTTTGGTATACCGTATATCCTTTCATCATAGAACCCTTAGCATGTGCTCGTTGTCTCACCAAACCCTTCATAAATTACAAGTGCCTCTCAACGATCCACATGGACCTTGAGTGCACAGGTCCACACAACTCAATCTCCTCAAATTGGTGTATGAGGTAATGTTCCTGTGCATTGAAAAATGCCGAAGGTAGATGCTTCTAATTTTCACACATGAGATGAGGAATTTCTCTCCTCCAATACTTTATATCTTCTTTATGTATTTCTTTAGATGTCAACCATCTACAAGTGATGCAAACCAATAACGATTTTTAACAAAAAAAGCATTAAATTACATATCATTAAATAGTGCACAAAAAAAATTATAAATTATATGGAGAATTAAAGAAACACTAAGCACATGCAAGTAATCACTAGTTACCTCATGTATTTACCAATATTATATATAACTTGTTTGACTTTGTTGTCGAAGTTGTCCGGGAGAGAGAGAGGTAGAAACAAAACCATGCCATTTATTAAACAAAGAGTATACAAAAAAGAAAAAAAATATACACAATAAAATGATTTTTTTTTTATATGGACATAACAATAATAATTACCTTGATGAAGACATGCCAATCATGTGTTTTGACCCCTGTGAAATCACCCTTTTTGTTATGATATTCTTCAAGTTCGCACAAAATCCAGTGGGAAATTTAATTTTCCGCATTACTTCTTTGAGAACATTGCTTTGTTGCTCCATAAACATCCATGGAATTGAGTTTATATTAACTTGGTCTCCGTTGCTATGAAATTGGATGATGTCATTCATTGCATGGTTGCTTTCTTGAATGTATTTGCAAGATTTCACAACTTTATCTTTCTCCATCCTTAGCTCCAGTAGTTGCCATAATGTTTCAGTAACATTCTTTCCAATATGCATTGTATCAAATAAATGAGAAATTTGTAGGTGCTCATAGTAGGGCAAACTACTGAATTTTATAGGATAAATTTTCATTCCTCGTGGAAGCCTATTAATGCCTTCATGATCACGATGGAAATCATGAATATTAGTTTATAACTAAATTACATCATAAATCAAATATGGCCACTACAGTAAACAACTCACAATAAAAATTAAAATACATAACAATTCATATACGATGATCCATATGTACCATGAGGACGATTTCTATTCTATTGCATCTTCCAAAGGTGAGGTGTCATTCTTCGTAGTTTTAATGTAGTCTCCTGCTTCCCATTGAAAAGGTTTTTTTCGGTTGTTCTATACCTGTAATTCTTAGAGAGGAAATTCCTATACTCATCAAACACCTCCTTTCTTAATCTTTTTGAGTGACAGGATTTTATCTTAGGACCACAAACTAGACATGCAAATTTACCCTTTGTATGAAGACCTACAATATATAGATATGGAATATCTATGTCAATTATAATTATAAATAAACTATATTAACTACTCCATATAATTAAATGAAATTAAAGTGGAATTTAAAAATACAAACCAAAAATGAAGTTAACGGAGGGGCATCGCGTATTGTCCATACAACTATTGCATGGAATTGAAATTGCCTTTGTCATATTGGTCTAGATACGTTATTCATAGTGATGCCATTCCATAACTTTAGTGACTCATCTATAAGGGTTTGATATATACATTCATATCTTTGACTTGGAACTTACATGATTGATTTGAATTAAATATAAAATATATCATTATGAGAACCATTAAGATATATAAAACATGCACAAGAGTAAAATAAAAAATATATATATGAAATTAGGAAACATAATACGACAAATGATATGCCACAACTACATTAGAAATAAAACAGTTGTAGACAAAAAATACCTGGAATAATCATCGATAACATTATGTGCTCCCTCTTTATTGACAACCATGGAGGAATGTTATTGTTGACAACAAAAATAGGCCACACTGTGTAAATGGATTAACACCACTGCTGCCAAAGAAATCCTAATATTACGTGGTTCTTATTTAAAGGGAGGCCACTTTTCCTCCATATCTCTAAAAGAAGAACCATATGCAGGCATTCAGATAACATCATCTTGACTTCTGTTCATGGCATGGTAATCCATAAATTGCGCAATGTTTTTGCACCTGAATGGTCGTTGCAAACATGGAATGATGGGAATATAATGAAGAACCTTCTGAGGAACCTTTTTGTTACTTTATCTGTTTGATATCTACTTATATGACATTCTAGACATTCTGTTGCAAATTCATGCTGATTATAATATATAACATGGTCATCAGGGCATGCATGAATTGCTTCATAATGCATTCCAATCTCTTTCATGATGGAATATAAATCTCGATATGTGCGAGGTAAAATATTTGATGGTGGTAACAAAAATTCAGCTATCAAGCTATAAAATAAAAATAAAAATATAGTTAATGTAATAAATAAATAATATTAACGAAACACACTTCATCTGTATGTTGATCAATAATTAGTTAACAATACAATTATTAGAGGAATATAGATAAACTTTATCACGATCCTATATATGTGATGGATTATTTTACATACCTTAGCATCCGTGTGATTGCTATTTTTGAAATACCATTCATAACCTTCAAGTTCATTATCAACAATACAACAAAGAAAAGATTTGTTTTGGAGCCTTCATAAAGGGTTTCATATGCCTTATCGAGAAGAGGTATATCATGAACATCATCAAAGTCATCATCATTTTCATTATCATCGTCGTCGTCATCATCCATTCTAACATTAAATGAATCATGGATCAATGTATTTGTACCATCATCTTCAACTACATTATCAGTATGATCATCTTGCTCAATATGATCATTCACTTGTTCTCCATTAAACATAAACTCTCCATGATCCTGATCCAGAACTTGTTCTGAAAGAAATTCCTCTGGACGATATGCCGTAGGGTGTCTTTACTTTATAAATACATGGAAACATCAATAGATATACATTAATATAGGAAATATTAAAATAATACATACATTTACCAAATCAAAGGATATAAAAAACTTTATAATGCTAAACCTACAAATGGACGATATTCATTCCCCCCCTTAGCGTGTCCATGTTCCCTACATTGTTTTGTGGATGTTGAGATCAATATTCTTCTCCTCTTAAATCCCCTGCAGTGAGTACATGGACAATAACATTTTCCATCACCCCTTAGTTTCGCTGCATCCCATAGTCTAGCAAGCAATTGTTACTTTGTTTTCGTTTGGATCATGAATATTTCTATTTGACATTTTGTCACAAACTTCATGAATGAATACTATTTAAAATATTAAAAAATCAAGTTCCACGCATCACAATTTTCTCAAACGGAGGTTTGTCGAAGAATAAAAAAATTCTTGCAAACTGTCTGTCGAAGAAAAAAATTTCCCGTAATTTCCCGTTGAAGAATAAAACAATTCTTGAAACTGTCCGTTGAGGAATAAATAATTTCTGCAAACCATGCTTCGCTTCTATAGAAAACATGTCGTAATGTTTAAAATTTTTTAAATTTATAATTGCATAATCGTCGAATATCCGACGATGTGAACATAGCTTCCGTTGGAAATATGGGTCAAACTATTTGGAATATGTCATCATATTATTTCAAAAAATAGCCCAAACACATCGAAAATATGAGACTCTGTTGTCGGATCTCCGAGGACAGCCTCATTACATTTTCAACACCATAGTGTCGGATATCCAATGAAAACACCCGTTGCAAATTCGTTATGTCACCGTCGCATAACCGACGACTTTACCTCCATCGAAAAACCTACGCCAACAACGTTGGAAATTCGACGGTGCTAAAATAATTCAAAAGGTAAAGTACTTTTCATAATTGCATTCCGACACATTTGTACATTACGTCAGATGTCGTTGGATTCTGTCGTAGGATTTCGGGTTCAAATCCTGTTGTGATATTTTGTTACTCAGATCCTGGATCTGGTTTTGCTAGACACTTTGTCTCTTGCAAAAAGATAATAGTCGAATTTGTATTCTTGATCTTTTTATAAATAATCTTGATTTTTTTAGGGTTGTTTAAGCCCCTAATATTCTAGGACAAGATATTCATTAGGGAACTTATAAACCAATCATAACTTTAATGGTAGGGCATTGTCCTGATTCTACCAAGCGCTTACCTACATCTGCAACCCTCTGTTTGTTTGTTTTCCTTCCTTTCTTCTTTGATGGTTCTTTATGTTTTTTCTTTGTTTCCTTATGAGATCGAATCTCATCCCAATCTAGTTATGAAAATGAGCTTTGAGGATAGATTATTTTAATAGGATTACTCATTCACGCGGGACATAACCTTTCCATTTATCCGCACAAGCTTGTTCTATTTCTTCCAGATCCAGATATCCTATGTCCATGTCCTCATCCTCATATCCCGAGTCAGGTTTAGCATTTTCATGGCCCTTTCCATCCTTAGTTTCCTCCTCCATTAGCGAGGCAGATGAAATAGTTCCTTCTTGAGGTAGGATACCTTGATTGGAGGTTAGCATCTTTTTCAAGTTTTACTCCTCATGACCTTCCAGAGCTTCAAACTTGTTTGAGACAAATACCTTCTTATGCACTTCCTGGTTGTTTTTCTTTCAGTTTCCTCTTTTCCACGATGGAGCTCTTGTAAACCCTTGTTTAGTTTGCAGCTCATCCTTTTCTAGGGTTATCTTTAGGTTATTCAATGGACAATCTTGAAATAAGTGGCCATATTGGCATGACATATAAGTCATCAAAATGGGATCTGTTTATAATCTATGGTTTGCATCCAATCTTCATCCTCCCATTTCATCGAGGTTGCTTCTGGTAATTATTTTGTCAGATCCATATAAACATAGATGCTCACATAAGCTATGTAGAATTGGATTCATGTTTTCTCTGAGATCTTGATGAATTTTCCTAGATAGTTCCCCAAATCCTCCAATATTTCCTGATCCCAATACTCCCATAGAAGGTAATACAAACTAATCCATATTGGAGCGACTTTCATATCATCCTTTTCTAGGAAAAACTTTTCTTTCCATGGGCATAAGAAAAGGCTTTCTGAATAAAATAAATAAGCCCCCCATACAAAACTTGATTTCTATCCTCCAAACTGATAAAATAGATGGTGAAGAACCCTTTGGATCCTAGATGTAGATCATAATGACCCTTAGGTTTCCACGTCATATTTATCCACCATATTAGGGATTTTTGTGAGGGTTGCATACCCATGAAATTCCCTATCAATGCATGATCTAGCATAAACTAGATCTGTTCTATGATGTTCTAAGAATGCATAGTCATGGATGGAATCAGGGTTGCTTTCGGCATGCAATGCCATGCTTTCCTAACCATTGAATCTTTTGTTTGGTTCAGACCATGGGCCAAATCGATTGGAATATCTCCAATATTAAGACCCTATGAATCAGAAATCAGGGAGGCTAGCCTACATCCCCTTCTGTCTTCCACCATATTCTGTCAAGCCGACCCCCTCCAACAAACCTCAAACAATCCTTTGTCCTTTGCTCCACTAAGATCCGCTGTAAAAGTATAAATATACTTATAAATAAATATAATAAGATAATATAAAATTGAATAGTAAGGTAAATATCAACATAATTCCCCCAACATTAGTAAGAATCCTTGGGAAATACCCATTACCAATATGATATATTTAGCATATCAATGATTGTACCAATATGAGAGATGGTCATGGGAATCCTCTTGCTCCTCCCAGGATTTCTTGTCGTTCTGCTGGTTCAACTATTGCTTCCAAAAATAATGAATGATACCGGTTTGACTGATGATGGTTATGCTACCAGAAATGCAAGGAATTATGAGGCCAATTAAATTGGTGTTGCTGGTATTTAACCTGGGATTTCTTGTGTTGGGTCCACTGGTGACGCTGAAAATTCCGTTCCTAAGATTTGCGTTAAAGTATCTAATATATTTAATTATTAGTTAATGAATTGTAATTTTTCAAAGAATTTGAAATGAATAGGAAACACATTGAATTTCCTATTCAATTTGCTTGATCTTGTTAATTGATTGGCTTATATTCTTTAAAATAGTAATAATTAGTGTCTTTACTGTATAAAGTTTAAATAAGGTATTGTGGGAAGTCATTTTGGTATAATCCGATCGAAATCACCCTAAGAATTTATATTCCTATGTCTCTTTCCTATTGCTGATTACTAGGATTAAATTGTCATTTTTTTCCCCTATGAATTTAAAATGGAAAAATTATTACCAGACATTTTGGAATTGGAAGTACTCTTCCCCAAATTTTCAATATATGATTCCACTCAATGGTGTGATGGATTTGAACCAAGTGAACATTGGTCGTCATAATATTTATGATGCTAATTATGCATTTGTCAGTATTGAAGCTTGTTAGATATCCTTATTACATAAGTTATTGAGTCGAAATTTAATATGGGTAGGGATATCTATTGAATTGAAGGAATAGATGGAGGTATGAATGTACTAAAAAATATAAAGGAGAAGACAGATGTCAACCTACTCTCCAGTTTTCCATCTCCCTTTGTTTCAGTTGAATAATGTGCTCCAGTTGGATGTTTACTATGGTTTGACACGTTGTGCACAATATTCAACTCATGGGCTCTCCCATGGCCGCTCTTCTTCCTTTGTTTTAGTTGATTAATGTGATCCAATTGGATGCTTACTCTGGTTTGACACGTTGTGCACAATATTCATCTCATGGGCTGTCCCAGAGGCGCTCTTCTTGGTGAAATTGAATGTTGTGTTTAAGATATTTCCTGGGAATTGGCATTTGACCTGGGAAATAAGCATGGAAATAAGACAAAAAACCCTTATAAAACTTAATATCAGTAGCATGCTTGAAATATGATGGCTTCAACTACAATTTTTACTGATCTGCATTAATTTTGAGCCCGTTCATAAAACATTGAATGAATCAATTGTCAATGTATTTTTCATTATTATGTATATATCATGATGGGAAGGACATTTCTTGAAAATTGCAGACATATGCATATTATAAATGCTTGTACAAGTTTATTTTAATGAAAATCAAGAGAAGAAGAAAACCTTGCTAGATATTATTATTGAAGATAAGATTTACACTAGCTAGCTACTTTGTGCATAAGAGAAAGGACTGAAACCATTAAGCATGCCCAACAGATACTAGTAAAAAGATAGTTCACTACAACAAAACCTTGTGATTATCGTCTCTTTTAGCTTCCTTTTTAGCGTCCATTATCACTTTTAGAGTATTTTCACCATTTTTTGGACAAAGGGGACTCATTTCCACAAGATGGTACTTTTAATGGCGTTATTTGCGTCCCTTTTTAAAAGCTGGCGCTATTTTGGACGCTAATTAACATCCTTATTAGCATCTGAATTAGCATCCCAATTATCATCCCAATTAGCATTCCAATTAGCATCCCTTTTTAAAATTTGACACTTTTTTGACACTAATTAGCATCCCAATTAACGTCCCTATTAGCATCCCCATTAGAATCCCAATTAGTGTTCAAATTAGCATCCCAATTAGCATCCATTTTTAAAAGTTGGTGCTCTTTTGGATTCTAATTAGCATCAAAATTAACGTCCCAATTAGCATCCCAATTAGCATCCCATTTATCATCCCATTTAGCATCCCAATTAGCATCCCAATTATCGTCCCTTTTTAAAAGTTGGCTCTATTTTGGGCGATAATTAGCATCCCAATTAACGTCCCAAGTAGCGTCCCAATTAGCATCACAATAATTATCCCAATTAGCATCCCCATTAACATCCCAATTAGCGTCCACAAAATAATCCCATATAACACCAAGAATAACCTCCAAAAAAACGTCTTGAATAGCATAGCACCATATATTAATCTAGGGTTAGCGACAGGAATTGCGCCATGAATTTCGACAAGAAAAACATTCAACATAGCGCCAAGTATAGAGGAAGGAATTGTGCCTAGAAAACATCCAACATAGCGCCAGGTATATATCCAGGTATAGCGCCTAGAATAATGCCAAAAATTTCGGAAGGAGTCACACTAGGAATTGCAGTAGGTTTAGAGCTAGGAATTGTTTTCTGAAAACGTCTCACATAATGTCAGATATATCAATGTCTATGTCAATGATCATGATTCATGTGATAGTACTTTTAGATCTTGATTTATCATAGTGGCACCTAAATGATCGTAATCATGGAATTGTTGGATCTTGATTAATCCTAATGAGGGGTAAATTACCTTAATGTCACCTAAATTGCTCTAATGGCATTTGAGTGTCCCCAACAACATTTGATAGACCCTAATGGCATATGATTGGCCCTAACAACATGATGATTATGCAATACAATAATTATGATGGAGTGTATGGATATGATTTGATAAGTATAAGACTATATCATCCATCCTTGTGAGGTAGTATGGCTCTTTTCTCATTATTATCATAATTATATTGACAATGACTACAACGATGATAAGGATGTTGATTTATTGTATGATGATGATGATGATGTGTATGTCAATGGTGATTATGCATGTGGTATCACTTTTGGATCCTAATTGATTCTAATGGCACCTAAATGTCTGTAACGACATCTAAACAACCATATCATCATCGAATTGACTGTAATGACATATAAATGACCTTAACAATTACATGACATGAATACTAATGCTGAGGAGTGATTAAGAACACTAATGGCATATGCATGACCATAATGACAATGATGACGATGATTTTGTTGATGATGTACTTAATGCTGCTGCTGATGATGATAATGAGGATGATGATCAAGATGATTTTGATGTACCATATGGCATTGATGATGATGACGATGACAACGCCAATGTCCACGATGATGATTCATGTCATAATACTTCTGAATACTAAAAAACTTGAGATATTGGAGTTAATAACAAGTAATAAAGGTTGTGAGGTTTTGACCATAAAAATATTGTTATCCATTAGGTTTTACATTGAATGATATGGCCATTGGGTTTAGTAGTTCCCCCACCCCTCATACACCCCCCTTGCAGAACGGTAGTACAATACCATGTATCATGGTTCTACCAAAATGTCACCCTACAAGGTTGTTTTAGACAACCCCCCATCCATACCCTCATTTTTACCAAGAACATACAAGGAACAAGAAGTGGATATCAATCTTAACACACAATCTAACTTTATTTGTACTCTTAAGGACATGTTGGTCTTGGTTTAAAATGGAATGAAGCAACACACATTTCAATAATACTCATAGTGTTACTTTGAAGAAGTGGATCAAATTGTTTTACATATTTGGCCTTATAAGCGGACATATCTCAAGGAAAAAAGCAATTAGTTGCTCAAGTTTTATGGCCCCCATCAAATATTCCAACATTATGCTACACTATTGACCAATGTTTGATTCCCATGGGATTTATCTTACATAGTAAAAGAGTGATTGAAGACATAGAGGTAAATTCCCAACTTATAATACTAGAAGATGGGCATTCACATGGACACACACATCACACACACACACATTGCATATCTAAGCTTATCTCTATGTACTCTTCGAGAGTGACTTATACTTGGCACTTTAAGTTAATAACAAAGGTATTTAGAGATATGAATTGAACTTATAACACTAAGACATAGTGACTTGTATAACTATATTACAAGCCTAGGGTCACCTCCATATTCTATTTAGGTCTACCATTTTAATATGTAGGGACTAATTTTTGTTTACAATATTCAAATATGAACTAATATGATTTTATAATTAACCCCCATGGCCTACTTTTTGTCTACAATATTCAAAGATGAAATAATCCATCATATATTTATCCTTAAAATTATGCACATATATCTTTCTTATGTAAAACTTCAGGGCTCATGTGGTGGTCAAATTCTCTATCCATGAGTCATAATTAATAGTTATATACTAATTGAGGAGTTGTGGACAATTTTATAAACCCCCGACAATATATGTTTCAAGACAGTTTTATAACCCCCCCGCCCAAAAAAAAAGTAAGGGAATTTTACTTTTAGAGGTGGTGTTTTAAATACCATTGCCGAAAGTTAAATTCTCATGAGTTTTGGTGGGGAGGGGATTAGAAGAATTTACCCTAAATATATTTTTCAAGTATATTCTCAATATCCATCCTCTTGAAGAGTACTACAATTTACCACTAATTACCCTATAATTGACCCCTAATTAACCTCATAATTGACCCCTAATTATTACACATAGTTAACCACTAATTGCACCTAAATGACCCCTAGTCGAACACTAATTACCCCTAAATAATAATGCTTGCCATTAATTAACCCTTGATACCCTATAAATGGTCCCTACTTTTTTAGAAGGAAAACCTCACGGAGAAACCCAAGGAATGCTTCTAAACATTCATATATCGCATATTCCCTAGTAAAGCCATCGATGTAGACTAGTGTGCCTCACACACAAGGATCTGAAATGGGCATATGCCTTCATGAACCTAACTAAATTCTCAACATCATTGGAGACCTTGGTTTAGTTAAGCCCTTGGGATAAATGGACTCTATTTACTCATAATTACTCCTAGTTAACTCATAATTGACCCCTAATTGCCACTTATTATGTTGATGTATTTGTAACTTCGGAATGTATTTACTTATATATCTTATGTCTTGTACCCCGATGTTTATTTTGAGAAGTGTCTATAATGTATTTGAGTTATGTCATGCCCTGATGTTCCTATCGGGAGGTTCTATAATGTAAACAAGTCATGTCAAGTCATTGTGGGTAACCCTCCTATTGTTCAAGGGTTAAAGTCCCCGCAGTTTCGGGGCACTAGGGTTGTTAGAATCACCTAGTGAAGTCAGCCCTAGTAGGGTTTTGTCAAGTCAGGAATTAGTATAAATAGAGAGCTAGCCTCTCTATTTATCACACACTCACTCACACTCAGTTGTAGCACATAGCTGAGGAAGAAGAAGACACTGGAGCTAGGAAGAAAGAGGTTATTGCTGTCGGGAGATCATCTTACTGTTTGGGCTTTTCTATTTGGTGCTGGGAGTTTTCTCCATTTATGGTTTCCCCGAGGAAAAACACTGTGTTCATTGTCTCTTGTGTTTGAATGTTGTGCTTGTTATTCTCTCAGTTAAAAGATCCTAATATAATTCTAGCTTAATGATAAAATTCTAACATGGTATTAGAGCTAACGTGAGAAGAAGACACTGTGCAGCTGCAGGAGCTAGGGATTCCTATTTTTTGGATCTCTCTCCACATATTTTTAGTAAAATAAGGTTGGAATAACTCTGCTCCCTAGGGCACATCTTTCTATCGAAGCAGAATCCAATTATGAGGTTTTTCAGTTTTGGACCTGACACTACTGTCAAAAATTAGGGCTTTCCACAGGAGTGGAATTTTTGAGTGAGCCCAGTCCTGGATTGATCTCCTCCTCAAAATCAAAGTTTAGAGATCAATATCAAAGCATTTGGTTGGATAGAACTCTGGAAAATCCAAACCCTAATCTTCTCCTGAACCAGCACTGCAGAAATTTAGCTCTTAACCCACATCCAACATCTTGACCTGGTAAGATCTAAACATTTTGTATTTCCATTTGAGGTTCTCAGTTAAGATGTCTCATCATACCAATCTTGATGAAAATCTTGAGGGAGCTAATAATGTCTGAGCTTGGAAGTATAGGAGCTCCTTGGTCCTGGAAGAGAATGAGTTGGACTCCTACATCAATGAGGAGATTCCAGCTCCAGAGGGAGATGAGGCTAAGGCCTTACACAAGAATAAGTTGGCTATGGAAAAGAGGATTATTGCTGATTCAATCAAGGATCAACTCATACCACAGGTGTCCTCCCTAAAGACACCTAAAGCTATGTTTGATGCCCTAACCAAATTGTTTGAAGGAAAGAACATAAACCAAAAGATGACCTTGAGGAACTAGTTGAAGAATGTGAAGATCTAGAATGTAGAGACCATCCAGTCTTACTTTACAAGGATCTCCCATATCAAATAAAAACTTGAAGTAGTAGATGAAGAAGTGGAGAATGCAGATATTGTAATGACCACTTTGAATGGTCTCCCTAGGACATGGGACTCTTTCATTCAAGGGATCTATGCTAGAAAGAAGTTAGTCAAGTTCAGTAGGCTATGGGAAGAATGCTCTCAAGAAGAAGCTTAGATAGAATCTCGAGAAGAAAAGATGGGAAGTGAAGATCAAGCTCTCACAATACAATCCAAGAAAACCAGATCTACCACCATAGAAGTAAGTACTCTCATCAAAGGAATAACTTTAGAAAGCCTAGATATAATTCTAATTTCATTTTCTATACATGTGATGAAAGAGGACACTTTGCTAGAGATTGTCCTAGAAACAAAAGTAGCTCTCACAAGAATAAGGGAAACAAGAGAAGACATCATGCTCATGCTGCAGAGGATGATGAACCATCCACAAAGAGAAACAGACAAGTCAGTGATGATTCTTCAAGTGATGAAGAATATGTTCTGATATCTGCTATTAGGGGAACTATCACACATGGCAATAATTATTGGCCTATAGGCAGTGGTTCTTCCAAACATATGATAGGATTCAAGGAATCCTTTGTGAAACTATCTGAACATGAATCACCTCACAAGGTGAAACTCAAAGATGACTACCAATATCCAATAAAAGGTAGTGGTGAATCCTGATACAAGCTAGACTCTAGAAAGTCTATCAAGATGAAAGATGTATTGTTTATACTTGGACTAAAGAAGAAACTTCTCTCCATATCTTCATTAGATGAAAAATTAATGAGGGTTGAATTTATAGATGGCCAAGTCCTCATGTGGCCAAAGGGAAAGTATTTTGATGATGTAGTAGTGATTGGGGAACAAGAAGGAGGACTATACAAATTGAAGGGCCAACCAGAACAAGATTTGGTTCATGAATCGGTATAACCAAATGAGATTTTGCATAGAAGGCTTGCACATGTGCATTACAGAGCACTACCACTTGCAAGCAAAGCTATTGAAGGTATCCTAGAAATGTAGACAAAACATGAAGGAGTATGCAAAGGATGTTTGAAAGGGAAGAACACAAAGAAGAAATTTCCAAGTAGCGAGAGCAAGGCAAAAGGAATATTGGAAATCATCCACTCCGATGTATGCGGTCCAATGTCATTGAGTTCACTAAGCGGGTATGTATACTATGTTTCTTTCATTGATGAATTTTCTAGAAAGGCATGGATGTACTTTATGAAGAACAAAGATGAAGTATTCAACAAGTTCAAGGAATTCAAAGCCTTGATCAAGAACCACACTGAAAAGGAGATCAAGACCTTTCGATCAGATAATGGTGGAGAATTCACATCAAATGAATTCAAAGAGCTATGCAAACACTCAAGGATTAAGAGGGAGTTATACACTCCATATAATCCACAACAAAATGGGATTGTAGAAAGAAAGAACAGAACGATCATGGAAGTAGCAAGGGCCATGCTTCATGACCAAGATATTCCCATGCATCTATGGGTAGAAGCTGCCAGAAAAATGGTGTATGTACAGAACCATACTCCACACAGAGTACTCGAGAACAAGATTCTTGAAGAAGTATTCTCCGGAAAGAAACCAGAAGTTAGCCATCTCAAAATATTCGGCTATCTTATATACATACACATTCCAAAAGAAAAGAGGACGAAGTTAGATCCTTCAGGAAATAAGGGTATATTTGTGGGATACTCTGAAAGCTCGAAGGCTTACAGAATATACTTCCCAGGGTTCAAGAAGATTGAAATTATTAGATATGTAACATTTGACGAAGATTCATCCTACATCAAATCCAGGAAGAGACCGGCTGAAGAACCTAAAGAAACAAGAGCACCTAGAATTCATGACACAACTATGAATGAAGAAATTCATGAAGAAGATTGAGAATTTGAAGAACCTGAAGAACCTGTAGATCCACCTCAAGAGAAGAATCCTCATAAGAGGAAACCTACTTGGGTACGTGAAATTATCCAAGGTGTAGAAAGATATGGAGCTTCAGAAGAAACACCCAGAGGAAGGAAGGGAACTAGGTCCTACTCCAGTTATGTAGCCTTGCTATGTGACATTATTGATAAAGAACCTTCCAACTAGGAAGAAGAAACAGAAAGGAAATAATGGAAGGAGGCTATGATCGAAGAGTATCAATCGATCATGAAGAATGATGTTTGGGATGTTGTCCCAAGACCAAAAGGTAAGTCCATTGTAACTTCCAAATGGATCTACACGATCAAACATGCTGCAGATGGTAGCATAGAGAAATATAAAGCAAGTTTTGTGGCTCGTGGTTTCTCCCAGAAAGAAGGAATAGATTATGAAGAAACCTTTTCACCTGTAGATAGATACACTTCCATCATATCACTACTTTCTCTAGCTGTAGTGATGAAATGGAAGATACACTAAATGGATGTCAAGACTACTTTCTTGAATGGTGTAGTATAAGAAGAAGTGTATGTAGAGTAGCCACTTGGTTTTGAGAGACATGACAGGGAGTATCATGTGTGTATATTGAAGAAATCCCTGTACAGTTTGAAACAGGAACCTAGGACATGGTACAACAGAATTGATGGTTTCCTATCTAGTTTGGGCTTGATCAAGAGTAAAGCAGATTCCAACCTTTACTACAAGGTTGAAGACGACAATTCAGTGATACTCCGATATGTGGATGATCTGTTTATAATAGGTGTGGATGGGTTGATTGCTGATAAGAAGAGGAAACTTGATGTCGAGTTTGAAATGAAATACTTGGGTATGATGTGATATTTCTTAGGCATGGAGGTGTGGCAGAATGCAGATGGAATATTCCTTGGACAAGGGAAGTATGCAGTATATATTATGAAGAGATTCGAGATGATGGACTGCAAGGCCATAACCACACCTATGGCATCGAACCTGAAGCTATTGAGTGATGCTTCATCAGAAGTGGTTGATGCTACGATGTATCATCATATGATTGGGTCCTTGATGTACCTGGGAAACACAAGACCAGATATTTTATTTGCTATGAACACCTTGAGCCAGTTCCTAACAGATCCAAGACATGTTCACTTGATTACTGCAAAGCATATTTTCAGGTACCTGAAAGGTACAGTCGATTATGGGCTCAAGTACGAGGCAAATCAAAAGAATAACCTAGAGGATTATGTTGATTCATATTGGGTAGGAAGTACCATCAATAGGAAGAGAACTTCAGGATGTTTCTTCAGTATGGTATCAGGTATGATTTCTTGGTTTAGCAGGAAGCAGTCCTGTGTGGCACTGAGTACAGCTGAAGTAGAATATGTCACAACTTGTTCATCTAGTTACGAGGCAATGTGGCTGAGAAAGCTATTGTCTTATTTATTTGATCTCTAGTTGGATGCTACTTGTATATATTGCGACAACTAGAGTTGTATGAAGTTGTTAGAGAACCCAGTGTTCCATGACAAGTCGAAGCATATCAAGATCAAGTATCACTATATCAGGGATATGGTGTAGAGAGGAGCAGTGCAGCTCCAGTATGTTGTGATGGACAAACAAATAGCTGATGTGTTGATGAATTCATTAGCTAGAGTGAAGTTTGAATACTTCAGGGAGAATCTTGATGTTCTCCAGATCAAGGTTCCCTCCAAGTGTAACATCCCCAACCCTCCGACCGACGAAGAGGACGCTACCATGAGCATTAACCATCCAGGAAAAACTACCCCCATGAACATGAACATACATAACACTGAAATGCTTGAATAGAAAACATGCTAAGATACATAATCATTTGCATACATAGAGGAAGCAAACATACATTCATTCATTCAACATGTTCATTATAATTCCTTAATAGTAAATATGGTTGCATAAATGAAACGATCAAGAATACTTATCTTGTGAGGAATTCATCTCGCAACCAACTATGTCACTACAATGTTCCACCCAACCATAGGTCAGTGTGCTCCTTAATCTCTCAGCAACACTGCCACCCCCCAAGCTGATTCCCCAAGGAACAAGGAACAAGCAGGCTTACACATAGCCATGGATACACAAATCATTCAAGCCAACACAGTTGGGTTTATCAGGCCATCAAGGAGCTGGGAAAAGCTAAATGCTAAGTTGGTGAGCTCATTGAAGAGCTAAGGACATCTACACCAGAACTAGCCTGACTTCTAAGACACCCATGCACACCCAAAATAAGGAAATCAGTCCCTTCTCTGCTACACAGTCCCTCAAACCCTGAATTCCCTTCCAGTGCTATTCAGGGGTTGTGGAGAAGAAAGCCAGCCCTCTATATTTTCTTGTGTGGCTCCCAAACACACCGTGTTTATCAAGCAAACCATGCCTTCATTCCCACTCCAACACAGTCCAAGACCAACCACTGCATACACGCAACAAACAAGTAATTCATAGCTCTGATTGGGGAATTCGATTCCTGAGTCATTCTTGGCCTTATCATGGCCAAAACGACTCAATGGGAATCCACAACAACCCACAAAATTTAACAAACCCACATCACACAAAATCATGGGGAAAATAATAGCCCGATATCAACATTGAAGCAACGGGAATACACAGCCCAAATGTGAATGTATCATTCACAAGAAAATTATGAAGGAACCCACATCACCATTCCCCCAACTATGGCATTCACACACATAGAAATCATGAATGCTCATTCACAAGAACAAAATTGTGGATGACAAAAACGGCTTCCCCAGCTCTTTGCGTGAGGAAAAAATGATGGAGAAAATCCTGGGCGTGAGGATGAGTAGAGAATGTTCCTGCGTGAGGGTGGGCAAAAACAATAAAAAACCAAAAAATGACCGTAGTGGTTTCCCTGCCCACATGAAGATGGAGAGTCTGCTGGTGGAGTGGGCATGTGGGCAAGGACTGATAGTCCTTCCACCAACCACTTCCAAGCAATAACTACCTCAACTAACATTAGCAGTTTTAAATGGGTGGTTGACACATGGATTTTTCCCCATTGGTTCAAGGTTTAACAATTCCCCCCCTTATCCTTGGGAATATCATGCCCTTTTCATCATGGTTGCATTGACATATCTGGTTGGGGTTCATTTTAATTAAAGTTCATATTTACATGATGTCAAAACTAATATGTGTTGGATAGCACGATATACCATTGGCAACGATTTCAATTGCCAAACATAAAACAACCAAATCGATGGTGGGGATTTTGCCTTTATCTCTGCACCACGATTAATTACAATATATACATCATATACATTTAATGTAAATGGGGTCAAAACCTGGGTGTTACATTCCCCTCCCCCTTCAATAGCACTGTCCTCAGTGCTTTACAAAATTTGAACAAAATGCTACACTGGTACCGCCTCATTGTTCTGCAGAATTGAACAAAAATGGATGTGCCAATCACATGGCATCCTCCATCTCCCACGTAGCCTCTTTAGGCCCGTAGTGCTCCCATTGCACCTTTACCTTCCCTATGGCTCGGTTCTGGAGCATTGTGACCTTCCTGTCGAGGATGCGCATTGTCTCGATTTGGAACTCTCCCTTGGGTTCCACCTGAATTACATTCCAATTAATCACATGGTTAGAATCATGTACATATTTATTAAGCAAATAAACATGAAAACATATGAAAATTCATATACGCAACTTTTAAACCCCTAATCACGTATATACACGGGTTTGACCCTTAAAACCGCGTACATCAGGATGTGTACAAAATCCAAATCGATTTGGAGTTTTCCTTGACATGGATCCGACTCACTTGACTCCTGGCCTTCCATATGCCTTGAGATCGCTCGGATTTGACCTTTCATTACCCATTTGAAAAGCTATATAAGGAACTCTTTGATACATTGAAGGTATATGAGAGAATTGAGAGCAAAGAAACTATAGTCCATTGTTACCGGAACGTGTGCTTGAGTCTGCATCCCTTTTTCCCTTGGAGCACTTTTGTGTTCTTCCCAAGCTTGCCTTTTGCTTGTGAGCTTGCTATCGAGAGATGGAGGATTAAGGTGGTGGAGGCCCAAGTGGGGGATTCAGTTTCTTTGATTCATAGACGTGCTGACAAAGGTTGTATCCATTGTAATCTCTGATTTTATATTAATAGAAATATCTTTTCCTGTCCAATAATTTATGTTTGAATGAATATTTTATCCATGGATGATTTCAAATGCTTATACATTGTTGATTATATATGATAGAATAGATCTAACACCAATATATATAGTATGCTTATATTGTTTACTTGTTGTTGAGGAAGTGAATGATCAATTCAAGCTAAATTTGGAAAGCTCAACGAGGATCTACTTCAACCGTTCGGAATAAGGTACGAGGTTTGATCCTTTAGTGCTAGATATTTAATTTCTATTGCATATTGGAAAGGATTGATTTCTGGAGTCAAGCTATCTATTGTGGTACCCCAAGCCATAGGAATTTCTCTCCGTAATAGATGGTAACCAGACCTCAAGTCAATCTTGGAAAATACCTTTTATCCTCTCATTTGATCAAAGAGGTCATCAATCCTAGGAAAAGGATATTTATTCTTCACAATGACTTTGTTCAACTGTCTGTAATCAATAAAAAACCTAAGTGTACCATCTTTCTTCTTTACAAATAGAACTGGTGCTCCCCAAGGAGACACACTCGACTTGATATACTTATTTTCCAACAACTCTTGCAGTTGCATCTTCAGTTCGAGCATCTTTGGCGTACTCATCCTGTAGGGTGTCTTAGACATGGGTGCTGCTCCTTGCACAATTTCAATTGTGAAATCAATGTCCCTCATTGGAGGAAGCACTGGAATCTTGTCAGGAAACACATCCTTGAATTCTTGTAACACCTGATAATCCTCCAACCTAGGAGTGTCATCGCCCGTGGCATCCAAAATATGAGCTACATACAACTGGCAACCTTTCCTACAGAACTTCTTCAACTGCATTGCTGAAACCTGCCTTATTGAAATCACCTTTGGAATACCTTTCACAACTATTGGGTTTCCTTCTTCATCCATGCATTCAAAAGTCTTGTTATAACAGTCAAGCTTTACCATGTGAGCTTCTAACCAATCCATTCCAATGAGAACATCATAGGAACCAAGTGGTAGAACATTTAGATCTACACAAGTGACCAACCCATCCATGACCAATGGACATTTCTCTACCACTTCACTGATCTTTCTCTTAGTTCCAGTGGTTAGCTGAACTAACCAAGATTTCCTATGCTTTACTTTCTTAAAATCACAAATATCCACTACTCTAGGAGTAATGTAACTGTGAGTAGAACCAGGGTCAATCAAAATAGAAACAGATTGCTCAACAATCTGACCTGCAACTTCAACCATAGTTGACTGGTGATCTGCCTGGCGATCCTCCAGTGTTGCATAAATCCTAGGGACTGCCCTTGCTACTTGACCCACTGTTTCTGCTTATTGAATGTTGTAAGCTAGCCTTGCACTCTCATTCTTGAGTGGACAATTTCTGCGCATGTGGGGTCCTCCACATTTCCAACATTGAAGTGGTCCTCTATTCTGTTGTGGATCTTTAGGATTTTCTTCTGTCACTCCAACTGGCTTACTCGCAGCTTGGGATGGCTGTTTCTATTGATTCCTGAAGTTAGAAGGTTTGGAACCTTTCTTTATTTGGTCAAACTTCTCATTCTTCTTGTCCTTCCATGCCTTATGGTAATCCGGTTTACCTTTGATTTGCTCATAGCAATACTTAGCCTTCCTTATTGCTTCTTCAAGAGTTCTAGGTTCATAAAACTCAATTCTATCTTTGTAAGACTGAGGCAATCCACTTAGAAAATGCTGGACCTTCACTTTTTCATCTTTGATGTACCTGACATACCTCAACAATTCCAAGAACTTATTCGCATACTCTTCCATGGTCTACTGTCCCAATCTTAGCTCATGGAACTCTTTAATCTTGTCATCATAATACCTGTAAGAGAGGTATTTCTGCTTGAAATACTTCTTGAACTGTTTCCACTTAAGTATCCTTTCATTGATCTTCTTTACTTGTTTCAAGTGTTCCCACCAAATGGATGCCCTTCCATTCAAATTGAATATGGAAACTCTTACCTTCATGTTTCCTGAATAATCCTAAACCTGAAAGTACTTCTTTACCCCAAGAAGCCAAGCTTCAGCCTCTTGTCCAGTCTTTACCTCACCATCAAATGTAGGAGGTTTAGCCTTCTTAAATTCATCCTGAGAGTGATCCCTATGGTGCCTCTTTCTCTTTCCTTTGCAAGAAGAAGAGCTTAAATCCCCGCTAGATTCTTTGGAGTCAGATGATCCACTAGAAGTCCTTCTTCTTCTCCTAGTACTGCTCTTACTGCCTTCAGGTTTTATTGTACCCCACGGAGAGTATATCTTTCTTTGCAAGTCTATCAAACTCTGAAACATAGAAGCATTCAGCTGATGTTGCTCTTCCTGGGATTTAATCAAGCTTCTCATGGTGGATGCAACATATGATGATGTCTCTTGGAATCTCCTTCCATTAGACTCTATGTCATCATGTCCATTACGGACATTTTCTCCCATGGCATCTCGTGCATGCTTGTAAGAATCCCGAGAATCATAACCGTCATGGGTTCTCATGGCTGAACCACAACTTACTTTACCAAATCACACTACTTAGAATACTACCCTTGAAGGTGTCTATTATTCTGCAAATGTGTTAGTAACAAAACTGTTAGATGCATAACATTTATACAAATCAGAATTACTTACCTTCACCTGGCAGAAATCATAAAATAACAATTTTTCCCAAACATAAAATTTTCTTCATCAAAGGACGTCTGTCTCAGGGGGATGAAAGGGGGTCAAGGGGTCTTTCCCCCTCGTGGCTTCCCTGCGCCACTACAGGGCGGGTCGAGGGTAGCTCCCTCTTTTTTTTTGTAAATCATTGGTTTTCGCGTAATTTGGGGCATAAGATTGCTGCCACTTCCTCCTTTTCAGCCCTCAAAAACCACTAACAGACTGCTGAAAATCCCACTTGAAATCAGTTGAAATCCATTGGAAAATCCCACTCGAAAAACTAAAAAAAAATCCTTTTTTCCCAATTGGACCCCATCCCAACTAAAATTCTGACACTTTGGTGACCCAATCAACAAGTTTCCTCTGACGCTCATTGGCAGCCCTATCACTATAATTTTTCGATGTATCAGATCTCTTGTTGTCTAAGCTTCTGATGTTTTGGTGATGTCAAGGACTGTTGTATATCGGTAATCGAAACTATTATCCACTATGGCATCGGTGAGGAGACTATCTCCCATAACACTGTATCGGCGGTCGGAAGCACTATGCATCGGGTGGATAGCTCTTTAGGTAGCCGCAATGGCGGACTCACAAACTACTAAATTTTTTCGACGTATCGACGGACCCATCAACTAAATTTTGCCAACGCTCATCGGCAATCCCATCAACTAAATTTTGCCACCATTTTGGCAGTCTTCTGGAGATCTCCGTCGACACTGCGGCTCCTCGATCAACTAAAATTTTCCACTGACGTTTGCGACCGCATCGGATGCTACATCAACTAAATTTTCCCGATGGATCACCGGCTCAAACAACAAACCTTTTCCAACGCATCGACGGTCCAAACCACTAATATTTTCCTCCCGTCAACCTATTGGCACCCTCAACATCTATTTTCTGCCGAAGTCCGACGCTGCATCAACTGCTTCATTGTCTAATTCTCGTCGACATTTCAGCGGCTCAACCAACTAATTGTCGCTGATCAATCAACTAAACTTCGACGATGTATCGGCGGTCCAATCTTCTATTTTTCTCTGAGGATGGTATCGGAAGTCTTTCATTCTAACTGTGCCGACGTGTCGGTGATATTTAGCTATATGGAGCCGACGTATTGTAGATTCCATCGTCTATCTTCCACCGATCGCCAACAACTTCCGAACTTCGACAAATTCTGAAATTTCTCTCTCGCCAGTTCTCGTCGAGCGGACTTCTGCCTAGGCTATCCGATGCATCGGAGAAGCTTCAGACTAAGTTCTCCGATGAGCTGACGGTCTTGGCACTTAGAGAAAATTTCATGAAATTCATTTCCCCTGTCCCTCGTCCGGTGACCTTCCAACTAGGTTCTCCGCTGTATCGGAGGAGCTTCCCACTAAGTCCTCCGATGATCCGACAAGCTCGACACTTAGAAAATTTTTGTGAATTTTCCTGTCATTCACCGAATTTCTTTTTATTTCTTCTAGGAAAAGGCACTATTGCCTCTACTAACTGGTTCTCATAGCCCTCTAAGGCCCAATGCTACAATGATGGCTCTGATACGACAATGTAACGTCCCCGACCCTCCAACTGGCGAAGAGGATGCTACCATGAGCATTAACCATCCGGGAAAAACTGCCCCCATGAACATGAACATACATAAAACCGAAATGCTTGAACATAAAACATGCTAAGATACATAATCATTCACATACACAGTGGAAGCAAACATACATTCATCCATTCAACATGTTCATTATAATTCATGAACAGTAAATATGGTTGCAGAAATGAAACGGTCAAGAATACTTATCTTGTGAGGAATTCATCCTGCAACCAGCTACGTCACTGCAATGTTCCACCCAACCATAGTTCAGTGTGCTCCTTAATCTCTTAGCAACACTGCTATCCCCCGAGCTGGGCATGATTCCCCAAGGAATAAGGAACATGCAGGCTTACACATAGCCATGGATACACAAATCAGCCAAGCCAACACAGTTGGGTTTATCAGGCCATTAAGGAGCTAGGAAAAGTTGAATGCTAAGCTTGTGAGCTCATTGAAGAGCTAAGGACACCTACACCAGAACTAGCCTGACTTCTAGGACACCCATGCACACCCAACACAAGGAAATCAGTCCCTTCTCTGCTACATAGTCCCTCAGACCATGACTTCCCTTCCAGTGCTATTCAGGGGTTGTGGAGAAGAAATCCAACCCTCTAGCTCTAGCCGTGTGGCTCCCAAACACACTAGATTTATCAAGCAAACCACGCCTTCATTCCCACTCCAACATAGTCGAAGACCAACCACTGCATACATGCAACAAACAATCAATTCATAGCTCTAACTGGGGAATTCAATTCCTGAGTCATTCTTGGCCCTATCATGGCCAAAATGACTCAATGGGAATCCACAGCAACCCACAAACTTAAACGAACCCACAACACACAAAATCGTGGGGAAAACAACAACCCGATCTCAACATTGAAGCAACATGAATACACAGCCCAAACATGAATGGATCATTCGCAAGAAAATCATGAAGGAACCCACATCACCATTCCCCCAACTACGACATTCACACACATAGAAATCATGAACGCTCATTCACTGGAACAAAATCATGGATGACAGAAATGACTTCCCCAACTCTCTGAGTGAGGAAAAATGATGGAGAAAATCCTAGGTGTGAGGATGAGAAGAGAACATCCCTGCATGAGGGGGGGAAAAAACAATCAAAAACCAAAAAATGGTTAGAGTGGTTTCCCTGCCCATGTGAATATGGAGAGTCTACTGGTGGAGTGGGCATGTGGACAAGGACTGATAGTCCTTCCACCCACCACTTCCCAGCAATAACTACCCTCAACTAACATTAGCAGTTTTAAATGGGTGGTTGACACATGGATTTTTCCCCATTGGTTCAAGGTTTAACAATTCCCCCCCTTATCCTTGGGAATATCATGCCCTTTTCATCATGGTTGCATTGACATAGCTGGTTGGGGTTCATTTTAATTAAAGTGCATATTTACATGATGCCGAAACTAATATGTGCCGGATAGCACGATATACCATCGGCAACGATTTCAATCGCCAAAACATAAAACAACAAAATCGATGGTGGGGCTTTTTCCTTTAGCTCCGCATCACAATTAATTACAATATATACATCATATACATTTAATGCAAACGGGGTCAAAACCGGGGTGTTACACCAAGGGGAAATGATGAGACCTAGAGCCATTCTGACATCTTGAGAGGATTAGGTTCCTTCCATGGTTAGATGTAAGGGCTGAGCCATTCTGTTATGGTGAGAGGATTTGGTTCCTTTTATGTCAAATGTGAGTGCTGAGCCATTCTGATGTGACTATAGGATTGGTTCCTACATGATCAGATGTAAGGGTTGAATGCCATTCTTGGAATGGAGGCACCTGTTCAGTTACCAGGAATACTCAGTTTGGGACTGAGGGCCGTTCTGATATGACTATAGGATGTAGTCTTACATGATCAGATGTGAGTGCATGGCCATTTTGATGTGATTGAGGGATGTGTTCCCACTTGATCAGATATAAGGGCTGATGCCATTCTCTGGGAGAATGGAGGCACCTGGTCAGTTACCAGGAATCCTTAGTATGGGACTGAGAGCAGTTTCGATGCGATGTGTTTACACATGGTTGAATGTAAGTGCATAGCCTTTGTGACAAGATGAGGTTAGTTGTAAGTGTTGAGCCATTCTGGTGCGATGTGTTTACACATGGTCAGATGTGAGTGTTGTGCCTTTCTGACAAGATGGGGTCAGATGTAAGTGCAGAGCCTTTTTGACAAGATGAGGTCGGATGTAAGTGCTGAGCCATTATGGTGCGATGTGTTTGCACATGGTTAGATGTGAGTGCTGGGCCTTTCTGACAAGATGAGGTCAGATGTGAGTGCTAGGCCTTTCTGACAAGATGAGGTCAGATGTGAGTGCTGGGCCTTTCTAAAAAGATAAGGTCAGATGTGACTGCTGGGTGTGCCTTTCTAACAAGATGAGGTTAGATGTAAGAGCTGGGTGGGCCATTCTGACTTAGGGTTAGATATAAGTGTTGAATACCAACATGAAAAAAGGGCTGGCTCTATAGAACTTCCTGTGATGAGAAGAATCAAGAGATAGCACCATTCTGAGATAGCACCGATGATGATGATCCAGATCAAGTGATGATCCAGATGTGATGGTGATCCATACTTGATGATGATCTAGATCAAGTGATGATCCAGATTTGATGATGATATAGTGATGTTGATCTAGCAGTGATGATCCAGTAGTCGTGATGATCCAGATCTCGTGATGAAGAAGAATTGAAGAAGAAGATGACTTAGAAGAAGACTTGAAGACAAAGGTGACTTGAAGATGAAGAAGACGAAGAAGATGAAGAAGACTTGAAGATGAAGAAGAAAAATTGAAGATGAAGATGATGAGATGATCCAGTCGATGCAGAGAAAAAGACTAGTGATAAAAATTGTGTGGAAAGAATACCTTCCTAGTTAAGAGGGAGTGTTGATGTATTTGTAACTTTAGAATGTATTCACTTATATATCTTATGTCTTGTACCCCGATGTTTATTTTGGGAAGTGTCTATAATGTATTTGAGTCATGTCATGCCCTGATGTTCCTATCGAGAGGTTCTATAATGTTAACAAGTCATGTCAAGTCATTGTGGGAAACCCTCCTATTGTTCAAGGGTTAAAGTCCCCGTAGTTCTGGGGCACTAGGGTTGTTAGACTCCCATAGTGAATTCGGCCCTAGTAGGGTTTTGTCAAATCAGGAATTAGTATAAATAGAGATCTAGCCTCTCTATTTATCACACACTCACTCACACTCAGTTGTAGCGCATAGCTAAGGAAGAAGAAGACACTGGAGCTAGGAAGAAAGAGGTTACTTCTATTTGGAGATCATCTTACTATTTTGGGCTTTTCTATTTGGTGCTAATTCTATCTTTGAGAAATTTGTGGGGTTTCATCCATTTATGATTTCCCCGAGGAAAAACATTGTGTTCATTGTCTCTTGTGTTTGATTGCTGTGTTTTTTATTCTCTCAGTTAAAAGATCCTAATATAATGCTAGAGTAATGATAAAATTCTAACATATTATCCCCTAAATACCCCCTAATTACAACTAATTATACCCTAACTACCCCTTAATTGACCCTGTATTAACCCCTAATTACCACAACTCATTACCTAATAATTACCCCTAACTGAACCTTAATTACCGTAATTGACCACAAAGTACCCTTCAATGATCACTAATCAACCCTTAGTTACCCTTCATTTACCCATAATCTCCCATAAATGACCCTTAACTCTGCGTGGGGCTCAAGTCCATCACATAGGCCTTACAGAGGGAATCTTTTGGATTGTGAGTGGGATATGATGGCCATTTTGGGATGTATAACACCATGAATAATTTTTTACTACTAGGACATGGTTTGGGATTAACCTCTAGGGCCTAAGTTCATCATGAGACTTCAAGTTTTTGGTTACTCTTTATTGATCACTAACTGGATGAAATATCACATACCACCAAGGAATATATATCTTAGGCCTATTTCTGAATATTTGATCATAATTGTTTTTAAATTTTGGGAAATCTCCTTCCAACATGTTTTCAAAGAGATGAATCAAATTGCAGATCATTTATCAAAGCCTGGTATCTTATTGGGTGATGGTGAATGGAAAAAATGGGAATGCTAAAATGACACCATCATGGAGGATGATGCAAGTCCCATATCTGTCTAAACTATGCAACCCCAATCGCTAACATTATCTATGATCTGTGGGGATTATTAATTTTTGTTGTTATCCATGAATAACATATTTTCTAGTGTTTTTTATGGGTGTTGTAAGCACAAATAAAATGACTATTGAAAAATGTAAGGTTTGTAGGATAGAGTTTCTCTTGTTTTTTTATACTTACAAACTATCAATAGGTGAAGATATATATGAGTTCTATATGACTGTAAGTAATGTTATTTCCTTTCTGTATCGAATTGCGATATTTTTTCCTTGGAAAAAAAATAAATTTGACTACGGATTTCAAGCCAAATTCCCTTTGTTTCTCTGGCATTCAATCCAACCAACCCTTTATTTGGGTATTGATGGGGTATTTAACACCATTACATGCGTTGTTTCAATGGATGATACTATGTTTGGTTAGCTTTCCCAATCTAAATAATTTGATTTATGTCACCTCTTCCCTTTCCCATGAGAGTCTTACGACATTGAAACCTGTACAAGAGAAGTTTCCTTCATAATGATCACCATATTAGTGTCTCCACCGTGTATATGCCAATATGAAATAATATTAGTGACCAAAATTTTTGATGTAGGTAATGTTGAAGTCATCTTGGGTTCCACCCAATGGAGTCCCATATTTGAATATTTCCATTGGGAAGGATTATTGTCTTTCCCTTTGGTAGGATGTGAATATTTTTCCATTGGACACAAGGCCACCACATGCATGTGTTCAAAAATAAATTTGTATGGGAAAACAATGTTTTCATAGTACAAAATATTGTGGCCAACTTTTTTCTATGCTCTTTGATGTAATTTGGAAAGAATGTATGGTCATGAATCAATGCAAAAATATATCCAAGCACATGTATTAGAAATATTACTATTAATTTTTGTAGTGATGGTAATGAACCTACTCAAAGAATTGCCAATGTCTCTAAGAGTCTCAATATCGCAATATTATAAAATTAAACTAGCCATGTAAACCCATATAAAGGCCTCCACCAATACTTTTATATGTGGATTAAATTTAGGGTGCCATCACTTCTAAAGAGATCTGCACCCTCTATAAACTAGGGTGCTTTGATTAAAACTCTTATATTTTTCATCCTATTAAACAAATTATAAGATGAATAAACCTTTTCACAATTTGGTGGACGATCATTGTGTCTAACATGAGGGATCCCTAATTCAACTCTATATATAATTGGATTTTTTTTTCAACAAGGGCCAAAGACTATAGAAATTGCAAATCAAAGCATGTGGCAATAAGTACGTTCCTTCCTCATTGATTACTTGTTACATATACACGAACATTACAAACATAAGGGTGTCAATGATGAAAATCTTGAACCTTCTTGAAATTAATATCAACACTTCACTTTTACTAACCCAAAATTAACACATATGAAAAAATTCCAATTTATTTTTTATCTTTAAATTTGTATAATAAAATAACATTAAATTCATTAATTCTTTATAAGTTAATTTTTTTTCATAAAAATATAGAAACAAATAATCAATGTACATGTTTTGATTGCGTTGAAAAGTCCACATGAGTTGGCTTGAACATGTTCTAATTTTAAACCCATGTTATGTGTACCTTTCCATGAAAATTTCATGGAAGTGAAAAAATTAAATTATAAAACGAGAGATTAAAGAGATGCAATGTCAATACAACACTTTACCAAACATGGTCGACTGAAATAACAAGTTTGGTTTACTATAGGCCACTTCGATTTGATTGGGGGGACAACTTGATTTGGAAAAGCTAAAATAGATTAAAAAAATTTAAATAATTTTTAAAGTTTTAATTTTATTAAATATGTTAATTTGGATAAATATACTCTATATATCAGGTGGACCATTTGACCATAAATAGTTTTAATACACTCTATATATCATGTGGACCATTTGACCATAAATAGTTTTAATACACTCTATATATAAGGTGGACCATTTGACTTGATCCCATGGTGATAATAACCTTTAATAATCAATGATTTCACTTCCAGGTAAGTTGATTTGTAGTGTGCAAACATTTAAAAACAATAGAGACAATCCAATTTCACCAACTTAACTTGTTTTGTTTATTCTGAATAGAACCATGTTTTATAATAATATTTTTGAATACATCAGGAATATAAGAATGGGAAGAGAACGTTGTAATCAAAAAGTTATAAGAAAGATAACATAAGTGTAATTGTTTTTTGTATTTTGTCGACAATAATAATAATATAATTTGTATTTTGTTCTTACATGACATTTGAAGGTAATAATAATAATTTTACATGGTTTTTAAGGGCGTTCAAATGGAAAGTTTCTATGAGTATATGTATAGCAAGATTAAGTTTAGAGGTTCCCATTTAGGTTTATGTCCTAAGGAAAAGAGTGTGAATTCCCCTAATAATTTAGGCATATTTCTTGGTGTATGAGGATGTTCAAAGGGAAAGGTTCCATGAGTATCTAGGAATATTGCTCGGTGTCTGAGGATGTTGAAAGGGAAAGGTTCCATGAGTATATCTATAGCAAGATTAAGTTTATAGGTTCCCATTTAGGTTTATGTTCCAAGGAAATGATTGTATATTCCCATGACAATTTACGTATGATTTGAGTTGTGGCCTCAATGTGTTGGTTACGTAAACCTCACTTAAACTTCTTTTAACATTTGATTAATAAATAAAAATATAAAAAAATACATCTTCATGAAGAAAATACAGGTAATAACTCAAATAAATAAATTAGATTTTTATTATAGCCAACTTAATATTATGAAATATTTAAATGTTGTACATTTCGATTAATAAATCCCAATACTATATATCATGTACGAACATAACAATGAATATAGTCACATCAAATCAAGAAAATGAAAATTTAAAACTTCTCTCCTCCCTCAAGCCTAGAATTCATGCTCCTTTTTTCTCCTATTCTCATCAAACTTTGGATCTCACGATCGTTTTCGTCCAGCCCTAGATTTCACCTTTGCCTTTTTGGAATCAAGCACTCATTGGAATGATTTCACCTCCATATTTTTTGAGGGTTTGATGAAATGATTTTATCCACATTGATAAATACCATAGCAAGGCGTTGGATGGAAGTTGCACTGATGAAGAGCATAGAAAGTTGTTGAATGCAAGGTAGAAAATTATTTCCAGATAAGCTTAAAGTTGTTTTTTTGTTTATTTTGCTGAAAGTGGCTATTGATTCCATGGATGTTTGCATAATTTTGTAGATTTAGTCAATGTATTTGTAGTTTATTTTGTTATTTGATGAGCTGCAATCTCATCTATCAGCTCTGTTTTTTTAATGGAAGAAGGGTGCTCTTTTTTTTAATGGAACAAGGGTGTTAATGTTTCATGCTACTATCAAAATATTTTTTTCTTGGAATATTTTTGGGGAAAGAAGACACTTTTGTTATAAGAGTAACCACTAGATTTAATATTCGCAAAAAGGGCCATATTTACTTCTGTAATTCCTTGGCCCAGAGGAGAACAAGGGATCGAAAAAGTGCAGGCATTCAGGCATTGCCATTGCCATTTATAGTTTTTTTTCTTCCTCACAACGTTCTTGAATTGATAAAAAAAACATTCTAGGTTTTGAATAAAATCCTGCCAATACAAAATTTGAAAATGCATTAAACCATTGCAATGCAAGCTCCTTTCCGCTGAATTAATTAGGTGTTTGGGCAATTAATGGACACTGAACTTTTAAATGGGCCTCCAACCAGAAAATATTTAAACACAACGATACCACTTACTAACAATTGAGAGACTAGGGTTTGTGGGTAGGTTTGTAGAAATGCAGGTCTTTTTAAATTAAATGGTCAACAAATCGTTCCTTAGGAATGAAGGGATTTTCGTCTTTGTATTTAAGTGTTATTTCCAGGATCATATGTTGGATGAATCCCTCAAGTTCTTGGAAACTTATGTTAGCTTTATTAACAATCCAAACATGGTACTACTCATATACCCTATCTTGATTCTCTTTCTAGCAGTGTTTAGCTTGCCTCTCACTGAACCTATTTCGAATGCAAATAAATTAACACCGATGTGATTGTTACAATTATAGGTCATCTCCATATCTTGTTTTGTTGTGAGATTTATCAATTATTCCCTATACATTGTCTTTGGGAAATCATCCGAATAAATTACAGATCCTTTTTGAGGATCATGAGGATTAATTGAAAGGATGGCCTTCCCTTATTTAACATACATATAATATTCTTAAAGTAAATAGTAACACTGACAACAAACATTGATACTATGACTATATGCAGATTCTATAGTTGAAGAGTTAGAAGCAGTAGTTTCACCTATGAAGAAAGTAGAGGAAATATACTGAATGCCAGATTCGAAACACATAAGGCATCGTAACCATTGTAGTCATACCCTAATAAAAGGATCCTTTACTCACCGGTCGAAGGCCCAAAAAATACCAATATAGATTTTATTTATTTGATTGATCCATTTGAAAAACCATCCCTGTTATATGAGATACAGTAGATCCTTTCATGGAAATGTGTCCCAGACTGGCTGCTGCCTTCCTGGGTGGAAAAAGACCATGAGTGGGATTTCTTCTCTCGCATAGGAATCAAATGAATGAATAGGAGTAGCCAAGCAATGAATGAATGGTTAATGAAATTTTGAAGTTAACGAATGAAAAATATATGGAAAGATAAGGAGATAGATGGAGGAACCCTACGTATTCACCTTTTTGATGTCAAGTGAGCCCAAATTTATAGCATAAAATATTTTATATATCCCCCTCGATGTTTGCATTTTTATAAACAAGGATACAATCTGTGTTTTTCAAACTTCTTATTTTCCAACAAATCGATGAATATATGTTGAATGATCATCTGACGGGAAACATTTCAACTTACAATGGAAAAGTGAAACATAGATATGAAAGTTCGGTATGCAGAAGCTGTTCACTACGTTCCTCTAATATTAATTAAAACTGGTTGGGATTCTCGGCAATGCCTCCTAGCTACGAGTGGCTATTTTGGATGCTGATTGTGTGATTCCGCGACAACCACATCCTGTTAATGATTTATGGGTATTGATTTTTTTGGAAAGGCCAACTGTGATGTTTCATTTCCCCTATCGTTTGAAGGATTGCATGTGAAGAATTAAAGCTCTGGAGAAGACAAAATTTGCACCAGAAAAAAATCTAACTGTCAAAAGTGTTACATGCTGGTGACATTAAGCACCTCTAATCAAGATTCCATATCAGTACTACTCTTATTAAAGGTAAGCCTTATATATCTCTACTTTTATTTTAATTTCTGTATAACATCCATTTTAACTTGATCTGCTGCTTCTAACTCCGATCCCACTATTTTACTGATCCGACTATCCTACTATTTGTAACCTGACCCATTAGATAAAAATGTTTTTGTTCTGGTTGTGATAAGTCGTATAGAGCAGGAGGGTTTCAAGTGGTTGATTCCAGTTTGATTACCCAATAGGAATTATTCCACTTTAGGTCTCTAGATGTGGTATTTCCACTCACCCGATGGAAAAATGAGGTTATATTATGGACATATACAACTTCCATAGTCATCCTCTAAACACATGGCCTCTCTAGAAATATCCCTATAGTATAACACAATCTCACTTCATTCAATCCCTAGAGCCCAACTATCAAGTTGAGTAAATAAAAAGTGACCTATGCACAACAATAGGGACCAAAACCTAACATGTAGCCAATTTTTATATGGGAGAATTAGCTAATAAGAGTAATTTTATAATAAAAGCCTATAAAAAAATTTACAACACATTAAACTAATGCTTGTGCTCGCTCGACCAAGACCAAAGAGAGAGAGAAGTCTAATTCCATGATTTAGTGACTATCTATCTCAATGTACTTGGTCGTCTCATGGAAACTACCATAGTATTGAGCCACTTCATGTGAAGTAGTTAAGTCTCCCTCTTTTAAATATTGCCAATTTCGTGGTTCTGTTTAACATTGATGGTTGTTTGATTTCCATTTTTTTAAGTTACAAATTTCTTCAACTGTTGTTGACTGAGGTGATATTTGTTGCACATCTCTCACATGAAGGTAGACCATTTTTGGTATAATAAGTTCTCTTGTGATTGTGATCAGGGTTTTAATTAATAAAGTATTTGAATCAGTTGGACAAGATGTCATATCATTCTCATGTTGGCCACATTGAATGCAAAACCTTGGTTTTCTTTAGCCCATGCATGTAAGTTGAAAACGTAATTTTTCTAGCCATCTTAAGTCTTGTATCCGTAATTAGTGCAAATTGGTATTGGCATGTTTAGGCAGGCAGATGTAAATGCATCCACCAACAATCATATACATATTGAAATATATTAAAATGTTTTAGGCACAAGCTCTATATTCACCTGCGTAGCATTTGATGGGAAACATGTTGTCCAAATAGTTCCTTTGTTTGTGAAAATGAAGGGATATGTCTTTGCAACCAATTTCTAGAGGATGCTCAGTTCTCTCAACTGCAATGCAGCCAAAGTGGAAGGAAATTTCTTAGATTTTTGGAAAGAGCCAACACCTTAGTCTAATACCAATATTGACCAGAACTGGTTTGAGTGTTAGGATGCTAAAACACACCTTTTTTTTCAGTTTTGTTTTTGTAACTACTTTTCTTTTCATTAGACATGCATATGGTCAAAGCTAATCATGTCATTAGTTAATTCCGTTCAATATTGAAAATTAGTTGCTAAAAGATAAAATATAGGGTATCATACATCTACCTAAATATCGGCGACAATGACTGTAGTTGTTTGCAAGTATTAATAAGATCTTCAAGAGGTAGACATGATTTATGGGTCTTCTTTGATAAATGCCTTTTGTTCCTTCACATTTGAAAGGCCATTGGCATTCAAGTGTTTTCTAGGAAGAGATGGGGCCCAAGGATTATAGTGTTTGAACATTCTTTGGAAGAGGCTATTTTTGTTTTCAGACCAAAGTTGGGGAGAGAGAGTTCCACCTCCAAATACAAAAGAAAATACATGACAAATAATGCGATCTCCTGTGTTTTGCTTAAAATTGTCAAAGAAGCCCAACTATTTGAAATAGATAGAAACATGCTTGTAGGTTATAGTTTTCCTCTGTTTTCTTATTACACTAATCAAATTTTAGAATTATATGATCCTTCAGATTATTTCTTTTTTATTCTACACATATTTGAGAAGATTTATCTCACTACCTATGCTTTTCTTTGGGGATATAACCTTACAAAACATACCTAATACCAACCCATTATTGGTGAGGAACTCCTAGCTTGTGAATTCATCAAGAAGTTAAGAAAATATCATCAATGAAGAACATGGGAGCCTCTTCTTAAGGGATTTTAAATCATTTGTACTCAAACTAAATTTTATATAACCCTTTTCCACCTCAATACCAACCCCATTTTGAAATTACATACTTCAAGACTACAAACCATTTTTCGAAAGCCCAGGTTGGAAATAATAATCCGTTGAACTTCCTTTCTCAAACTTCTTTCCTAGAAATGCACAAAGAGATATTGCATTTCATCAATAGGAAATTCTACAACAACATATTTTTGTTTCATCATAATTTCCCTAGTAGCCATCACAATTCCTAGAGGCTATATGTCACCTCTTGCGGTATTCAACCAGGCAAAATAATTATGCATAGATCTTGAAAAGTTCAGTTCTTGCTTCTTTGAAAACCACAACTTCTTCTTGGTTTACTAAATTTTACATGGTTTTTGCAAATTCAATCCCTTGAGTTTCCTTTCCCACATATTGGTGGCTTGATCATTACCCCTGGTCCATCCTCTTCAGCCTAACCACATGGGAAAGGAATTTATTGAGTATTCACAAGCCCTTGCATGCAAAATCATGCACAGAGAATTCATTAAATGGGGAATTGGTGGAATCACAAGATATTCCTTTTTGTGGGAAAGTGAGGTTTTTCTTACATGGTTTTCTTATATTAGATTTGTTAAACCCTAAATCCAAAAAGAAAAAAAAATGTATATATTTCACAATATTGTTGAACCCTAAAACCAAAAATAAGAAATATAAATGTAGTTCATCACTCTCTCAAAGATATCTATACTACCAAATTTTTGCACCAAGCCTTCTCTCTTCAAAACTCATGCCATTAGGTGGGGAAAACCACATCACGAATGGTATCCTAGTGCATGACTTAACAATCCCTCAACTTCACCAATGAATCCATGCCAATTGGCACCTTTGGCTAAAACTTGACTTGTTTAGATGTGTTTTATCACAACCCCAAAGCTTCATGCTGATAACATTCAACACTGCCCGAATTTGGATCTGAGAGGCTTGGACATACAAGATTACTTGCCAGTAGACTACGTCTCTTCACCTATAGATTTCCCATACCTCCACTCTAAGCTACACGTCGGTAGACTATGTCGCTTCACCTAGAGATTGCCCATAGCTCCACTCTAAGCTTGACTTTGCTGAGACTAGTGGCATCTAAAAATATTCCCATGACTTAAAATTATTCAATGTGTTATCTTACGTAATCCCCATGATACTTATCCATTATACAATTAACACAATGGAAACAAGCCACAACTAAAAAACAAGTTTCCTATTTCCTATATATAATTACATATATAAAGAAATTTTGGTCTCCTCTCTTATGAAAATTTGCTTGCAAATGATAACAATTATGCGATATTTACCATACAATGATATACCTTGGAAAACTACATGCAGATGGATGCTGCAACACTACAAGCATTAAATGTTCTTGAAAGTAAGATAGATGTGAACAAAAATTCTATCTTGTTTGGACTAATGAAAAGGACTTGTAATACTAGCATGGGAAAGACGTTCTTGAATAGGTGGCTCAAACTAACGCTGTTATATGTAGATGAGATCAAGCCTAGGTCGGATGTGGTGCCAAAATTTGTTGAGGACACAACATTATGCCAAGATTTAAGACAACATCTGAAAAGAATTACAGATATTGAGTGACTTGTGCCGAAACTAGAGAAGAGGAATGTTAATCTACAAGATATTGTAAAGTGTATCACATGGATATTTTATCTTTT
Organism: Pseudotsuga menziesii; assembly: GCA_001517045.1. Taxonomy (NCBI): domain Eukaryota; kingdom Viridiplantae; phylum Streptophyta; class Pinopsida; order Pinales; family Pinaceae; genus Pseudotsuga; species Pseudotsuga menziesii. The sequence continues at coordinate 65,466 of LPNX010549736.1, forward strand.
AATTTATCTATTTTTCCATCATATGCATGTGCAACTATGCATAAATTATGTTAATCACTTCAAAAACTATTCATCTAATATGTTATTATGAGGTACAAAGTGACCATTGCCTTAAAAGTGACCATGTAATATGTAATATGTTCTTTTTCCACTCCCAAAATCGAGATTTGTACCTATTTCCCCTCTCCTATCTTTCCCAATAGTCCTCCAACAACACCCAACCAGACCTTTAGATTCATAGTACATCTATGTTGTGTAGAAAAATAGATACATTTTATGCAACTGGTCTTCACTACATGCCTCAATTTGTTAATATGAGTTATCATAAACTCTTTATTTGTTTGTCTATCCACATTGCTGATAATATCTTAGTTTATAGGTTTAGCTAAACTTAGATTGCATACCCTAATAACATCTTATTGCAATATTTAGCTAAAATTTAGATCGCACATCTTAATAACATCTTATTTTAAACATTCATCTAAATTTAACTTGCATGCCCTAATAAGATATCAGTTTAATGTTTTAGCTAAAATTTTACCTTGCATACCCTAATTACATCTTTATATTTAAGGATTTGGTTATTTTTTATATTTAATGCCTTAAGATGTTCATAGTTTAAAGATTTAGGTAATAATATAGCCTATAGATCCTAATAGCATCTCATTTTAAATATTTGGTTAAATTTACCCTACACACTCTAATAAGATAGTATTTTAAAAATTTAGCTAAAATTTTAGCTTGCATATCCTAATAACATCTTATTTAATGAAATTAAATTGTTTGTGTGCTTCGGTTCATATTTGTTTTGTGCTCAATACTGATATAATATCCAATCATGGCTTCCCCAAGGATGCAAAAGTGCCCCCCTCCCAATCCACTCCTTTGAAGAAGTTTGTTGAAGCCTTAGAAAAGGAGGGCAAGGCTACACATTTAAACTAGTCAAGGTTTGTGAAAATATGGAAAAGTGCCAAAACTCAGGGTTTATGTGGATGCTCCAAATAAGAGAGGTTTACTCTATGTTGGGAAAGTACCATTGGAAAAAAATAAACTTTACAAGGGCCTGATCCATCAAAAAAGCCCTGGAGGGTACGATATAGAAGTAGTGGAATCCCCATATCAAATTTGTATTCCACTTCTATTTCGGTGGAAGAGGTTATTTTTCCTTTCATTTTCAGCTAAACAACAACCAAGACTGTGTATTTCACAATGGACCATGGTTTATGAGCTGCTATGGCATTTATCTCAATAGTTGGTCTGTATATTTCGATCCAAAAGAGGAATTCCAACAAATATAACCATTTAGGTCCACCTCCCCCATCTTCCTCTCATCACCTTGGACCCCAAAACCTTGGAGGCAATTGCAAACTCTACAGGAAAATGTTTTCACAGGGTCGAGACTAAGGCTAGTATGTATGTTAGTTCTTGTATTTCGGTTCAAGGAATTCTAGAAGCGATTGTGTTGTACGTAGATAACAAGGCCCATGTTCAGAAGTTATATTATGATCATATTCCATTTAAATGTATGGGTTTCCATGAATATAGGTAATTTGCAGAAGACTTCCCACTGAATATGGAAATTTTTCAAAAGATTTCCCACTGTGGTGGTAAACAAAGTATGGTGGATAGAAACAAGGATTAAACCACTTTAGAGTTGTTCTAATCAAGTCATTCAAAATCCCATATCAAAATTAGATTAATGCTATGAATGCAACACTAGATTAGTTTTATCAATTAAACAGGGTTTTCCATGTATGTCTTTTGGCCCATGTTGTTGTGTTATATGCATTTTTATTTCCATCTAATACACATTTTCATTGTTTGACAAGTCATAATGATGAATGATATTATGTAGGACAGCACATAATCATAACATTGCCATGAACATTATGTAAGCATTCCATATTGAATTAATTTTAGGATTTAGAGATGACTTGACCATTATTCTTAATGGTTTGTTGTTTTTATTTATGCTATCACAACCTTTTGATATAGAAGACACATTTTATTGCTTTCCATTTCTCGTTGATTTAGATGAGACCAAGACCTCAAATTTCTCTAAATTCCTTAATGAAAGGTTCGTGAGATGATGATTTAGGTTGGTTATGGTATTCCTGTAGCATTGCTTTATGAACCATTCTTTCAAATTTGTTTTTAGCTTATTTTCCTTTATTATGTTGTTAGGATGATAATCTATTTATATATTTATTTTATTTCCTAATTTTGTGATCAATCGCATTTTAGATACAAAACAAACAACTTTGGAAGTGAGTGTATGTATGGAAGTATGCAAACATAATCTATATTTTTGCAAGGGTTAGAAGGTCCACTAACATTCTAGAATACAAACTAATATTCAGAAGGAGGGTATATTTAGTCGTCATTGTTGTCTACTTGAGTCTATTTAGTGCAGTGAAAGTCGGAATTTAGCATTGAACATTCGTGAAAGAGAAGAGATGTAGAAATACATATTAATTGAGTTAATTGATACAATTTTCTAGCATCTTTTCATTGTGGCTTAATTACTTACTCTACATGACCATCCCCAAATACCAATACTAAATGTTATTCATTAACTTGATTGGTCACTAACACTCATGATATTTATTACACATCAATACATATTATATCATGGATCCTAATATATTATTGAGCATCACTTATTCTAGCACCTCGTCTTAATACGAAATACAATTCTTTTAACTCCCCTCAATATAAATTCCATAACAACTTACTCAGTAACTAATAATAATTACAAAAGTTAAAGGAAATTCTTGTTCAATCTTCAATAATGAAACACTTCTCTCATTTTTAATACATAAACACTACATTTTGTTGTATGATGCAGGTTGTGTTGGTAAAGAAATGTATACAATGTCATATAAACCAAGTTTTGCATTGGGATATCAAAGGTAATTTCTTGATTTTATCAATATTTTTTCTTGTCTTTCTTTCATTATGAGATATGATTATTGAAACAAGTGTTTGAACATGGCATTTTATGCTTTAAATATGATATTATCTGCCAATTGATAATAATGGGATTCTAAAGATTATGGATTTTTTCATGACAAGATTTTTTTGTAGTGACCAAAATGGAAACCTGACCAATAGAGTAATCACATTTTGATATAGGTAAGTGAAATATGACCTATTTTATGATCATAGTCAAATTTTTATATATTATGAATGATTCCTTGTTTACAATGCAAAATATAGATGGAACTTCTTAAGGGTGTTGATTTTGCGTTCTAATGTTATGTGTCTACCCCTAGAGCTTCCATTTATGGATTCTTTGTTTCTTTATGTTAGAAACAATAATCTCACTACCATCGATTATTCCTATGACATGGAAGGTTTTGCATTCATATTTAAATGGATTTTGTTCATAGTCCTTAGGCAATTATACCCATTTCCAACATATGCACAATGACTATAGAGTAGAGTCCTATGCCCTGTCATGATTGTAGTTTGTTAAGTATATTTGATTCTATTCCTTCTCCCAGTGTTTCAAATCATGCCTAGTTTTCCAAAGAAAAAAATTAAAAGACAACCTCATCCTATAATATATGGCCCCATGAATATGCTTATATCCAATGCCATTGGGGATCATGTAGACCTCCCATTGCAAGCACTGCAACATCACCCTGGGAAGCGAATAAACATTACCAATTGGCATCACAATATATCCTAACCATTTGTCCTTGTGGATACTCATTAGCTTGATGGAAGAAGGAACTTTGCTCATCCCATGGTGGATAGGATCCATGTGAAGCACCAACTATTCGGCTGATCATCCTCTTTTGATTCTCCTTATTGCTCCACTTATACATGGCTCTAGGATGATCATTCTTATCTATTATATCCTTGGAATCCACACTAAGATAATTGTTGTTGATAGGTCTCATATAGTGGTACAGTTACGGTTGCTAGGGAATAGTGATTTTTGAAATCCCATTAAGCCCATTTCTTGAGTTTCGTTCAAAATTCATAGAAAAGGTTTATGGATTTCATAACCTTCTTGATCATATATTGTGAATTTATACAATCTATCATCATTTTCTCACCATTATATACTCAAATTTGTGTATCGATCCTTTTTACCATTATAGAGGACTCTGCAAGTTAGGTTCTCAAATTCTTAAAGGGTGCTAGTTCAATGGAAGAGCACCTGCTTTACAAGTAGGAGGTTGGTGGTTCGATTCCTCCATGCCCTAATGCTATTATAATATGGGTTAAAAACAACTAAATTAGTAACCAAAAAATAATAGGTAAGTAACCAAACAATGAGAGATAAGTGACCAAACAAAATGACCAAAATCTGTGTATAAAGTTACTAAAAGCGACTAAATTATTGACCAAAAAATTAGATATGCAAAACTAGGCATTAAAAACAATGCAACACATGGAGCTAATGATGAAGCCAAACATGGAGTTGATATGGTAGCAAAATAAGATGTTACTTTGGATGCAAAACATGGTGCTACATTGGAAACAAAATATGGCATCATTTTTGTAGCAAAACACGATGCAAAAAAGGAAGCAAGAATTGGTGCAAATTTGGAAGAAAAAAGTGGCACATATTTGGAAGTAAAACATGGTGCAAAATAGGATGCTAAAGTGGTAGAAAAAATGGATGCAATATTGAATGCTAACATGGTGCTATTAAGGATGCAAATATGGCGCTAACGGGGATTCCATTTAAGAAGAAAAAAAGGACACTCACTAGGAAGAAAAATATGGTGTTATTTAAGAAGAAAACCTTGATGTTGTTTAGGAAGCAAAGTTGGATGCTATTCTAGAAGCAAAACACTAGACTCTATTTTGGACATCATAAAGGATGCTATCTAGGAAGCAAAAAAAGACGTTTTTTGAGATGCTTTAAGTTTTTTCCATGATGCATCCCATGTAGAGTCTAATTTGACAACTCAATGTAAAAAACATCTAGACTAAAAAGGGGTGCTAATTCTAGGATTTGTTGTAGTGGTTGGTGGCTAATGCAGATTTCAAACATAAAGAGCTGGCATAATTCTACCTTGCTGGTTCAAAGGATTGAAACACATAAAAACCAATCAATATATATGTATAATGAATTTGGAAGAATTAAATATATGGAAAGTAGATTCCGAAATAAATAATAGTGGCAGAGGATTATAATCGAAGGCCCCTGCACTCCTATTGTCCTAACTTCTTTGGATTTTCCTTGTGCCCCTTTGAGCATTTTCGAAGGTCTCATAGTGCTTTCAACCGAGTATGGGATTTCACAAAGACTCGGCATTTCCATACAGAAACTGATAAACATTATGGGAGCTGGAAATCGAACTTTTCCGTGTCAGGCTCATGCTTAGGGAGTAGGTAAATCCATTTTTAAATTGCTACAGTGAACAACTGCATCTATTAGGTTGGGGTTTGATGTGAAAATAATGTATTTATTTGTTTCTATAATTTGTTCTTGATTTTCCTAATGCAATAGAATCTTACATTAAGTTAGGTTTCGAAGGAAAAATTCTGTGTTGGGCTCCACTATTTAAGGAAAAGCTAGATTGAATAGTATCCCAGGGAATGTTTTTCTAAGGTACAACATGTATGGAGGGTGATCTTACTGTTACCTCTATTCCGTACAAAATGATGGTAATTTCATTGAAATATTTACTGAATAATTTTTTATGGACAAATATACAAGGGGTTGCAAGATTTGATATGCTTGTACTTAAGATGAAAATGCTTTCAGGGTTGAATGTCTATTTTGTCTGCTTGCTTTTAATATCCTTTGACACCTAACCTAGTCAACATGAACTCTTTAGTAGAACCGAAATCAAATTTAATGAGTAAAATAGTCTAGGTTGTTGGGTTTTTAGGATCTTGTTTCTATGGTTGAACAACTCATTTATGAAATCTATCGTGTCATTTTTTTTTAAATTTATGAGAATTGGTGGGATTTATTTATTGAATGAAGGATTTTGTTTTTGTTTTTTGGTGTAGAAATTGAAGGAACGGATACGAAAGAAAGGAAGAAGCAAAAATTGGAGGGTTCAAACACCCCTGAAATCAAAGAAGAACTTGCGGCTAAGCTGCTGGCCCCTTTAACTAACGAGAAATTTGTTGATATCCTAAAACCAAATATTACTAAGCATTCTGACGTTCTTGACGCAGTAAGAAAATTTTCTCATAAGAATGCCTCTTTAAGATTTTTTTTTTTAGAGGGCTAGATTTTGAGACCACCATAGAGACATTCGAATTTGTGTTCATCCAACACGGAGAAATCGAAGATGCATTCGTTGTCATGGACAATGCCACTGTGGAAGAATTTTTATTACAAATCCCAACCCTATTTGGTCGATGGAGAATTAAGGATTTTTTTTTCTTGTAATAAAAATAAAAATGAAATCAAAACTCGCGTGGAAATATCTACACTTTAAAATAGAAAAAGGTAGGTTTTGAAGAAATTTCTTAGGAATTTTGTTTAAGGAATTTCTTAAAAATTACTTCCTTACCTTACCCATGAAAGGGAGAACCCTGCAACAGAACGTTAAGAGCAATGTATCTTTCCATAGAGATCGAACTACGTAGCCCACCATAGAGATATTCTTCCACGCTTTCCTACTATATTACGACTTGTAATATGACTTTAAAAGTTTAATATGAGCTTATGAGGAGTCTATGATCAACTATGTATAAGTCAATGATTTCGGGCTACAAGAGTGAGGCTATTAATAGTTATGCAGAGTTACAGGAAAGAATATAAGGAGATTCCTTGAAGGCTATTATTATTGGATATGCTTAGAGAGCGTAAGGAGAGCCTCCCCCAACTGTTCTACAGTATGTATTCCTTCTTCCTTTTTTCCTTTTAAATTTGCTTCAAAATCTGTTATGCCTTGAAATCTGCAATTGCATCTTAAATGTGATGATTTCTTGTTACAACCAAGTTTTGACATATTCTAAGGAGAAGTAATGGTAAGGAAATTATCATCTAAAAATTGGTCAAGGAAGGATGCTTCAGCATGACATGCAAGGCACGATACATGTTTCCATGTGTATGCCACACAATTGGCTAAGGATTTCAAGCGGTGAATAAAACAACATGTCTAAGAATGGATTGTATAATAACATCAAAGAATCATGTATTGTATAATAACATTAAATGTTAGAGGTAATTCTAGGACACATTCCTAGCATTACTTGCCTTTGTTAAAAAATTATTCAACAACCTTATTTTTAAGCAAAGAATTAGAGAAAGAATGCATAGTTTGCCTCGAGATGAGGACAAATAAGAAGAGGAATGGTTTGATTGGTGAAACAACCAGTTGTTTACAGATCTAAAATGATGGATTGCGATCATTTGGATATAATTCAAATATCAAAGGATAATCTAGTCATTAAAATTATCAATCTATATATGCTAACAACTCACGATTTCCAACTATTCAGATACAGATTCACAAATGTTCTATCTAATTTATTAAAACTATCAGTCAATGACTAAAATCAAGGCAACCACCATTATCAAATCTACAACTTTGAAATAAAAAATCCTAACTAATCACAACAAGGAATATTTCCAAAACCAATGCACAACAATAAGTCCATCCCAGATGGAAATCGAGTGTCTCTAAACATAAGCATTTAGATCTAGAAAGGATTCTGACCTGAAACGCATACAATTAATTCATAGCCACGATCATTTTCAATTGATGAATACAGGATTAAATATTTCCTCTCATAGATCTTAAAGACCCAATGGGTCGTAGAAAGAATCAAAACTTTAAACCTTATCAAAAAACCAAAATACAAGCTCTTAAAAAGCTAAGATCATTGCAGAAAAGGTTTGCAGAAGGATATTTTGGAAAAAGTTGAAAAATGGTTCCACAATTTGCAATCCACAATTGTGGAAGGAAGAAGTTTCACAAATAGCAGAAAAGGTTTGCAGAAGGATATTTTGGAAAAAGTTGAAAAATAGTTCTGCAATATGCATCACGCAATTGCGGAAGGAAGGAGTTCCACAAATTGCGGAAAATATTTGTAGAAGGATATTTCAGAAAAAGTTGAAAAATAGTTCTGCATCCGCAACCAACAATTGCTGAAGGAAATAGTTTTTGCAAAAATTGCGTATGGATAAATGCGAAATGTTAATTTTGAAAAATTGAAAATAGTTCCATAATTCACAATCTACAACTGCAGAAGGAAAGAGTTCCCACAACAATTGCGGAAGGATAAATGCGAAAAGTTAATCGTGAAAAGTTGAATAATAGTTTTCAATCCGCAACGTGCAATTCTGTAAGGAAAGAGTTTATGGAAAAATTGCGGAAGGATAAATGTGGAAGGTTAATTTTGAGAAGTTGAAAAAGAGTTCCACAAAATGAAACTGACAAATTTGCAGAACGATCATTGTGAAAAGGGTTTGCAGAAGCCTCGTTCAGAAAAATTTAAAGACATCCCCCATAACCCGCAACTCGCAATTTTGGAAGTATCATTGTGGAAGGTTATTTGAAGAAATATCATTGCGAAAAGATAAACCATGGAAAGAATAAATGGTGGGAAGACTAATAACTTATAGGTTTGGTACTGAACATTTAAATTATTTGGAGCGTAATTTTTAGAGATGAGTTCAACGATTAACACAACGATACAGTTACTTGAAGAACACGATACTTTAATACAAAACATCACTTGTAGTTTGAAGAACACTTGATGATATTGTTCCCTTAGTAAAAATATGCATTGCACAACCTATCATGTAGCAGTAAATCATGAGCAAAAACTATGACAGATGTATTTTAGTAGGATGTAGGAACTTCATTGATGTGTGTCTCTCTCTCTATATATATGGATTTTTTGAGGTTTGTGACAGAATGGTATCAGAGCATGGTTACAACACTAGGCCTGAACCGGCTCAACACTAAAACTGTGAATTAAACTAGAAGACCAATTTTACTTTATTTTTGGTTTGGTTCTCTTACATTCAGGAAGAGAAGGATACCTTTATTTTTGTAGGAAAAATATGATAGAAGTAGGGATGTCTGTAGAAGAAGAGTCTCACCCTAAAAATCCTATAAACAATGAAGAGGGTAATCCAAGGGATGGTGAAATATGGGTAAACCTTAATGAGAGTAAAACTAATAACCCATCTGAACTGCAAAGAACTATTAAATAACTAAGGTATGAGTTAAAAAGGGTTAGGGAGGATAATGAACGAATCTTGAAAGCTCAAGAGGAACTGGATAATATTTTACTAGCCAAAATACATAATGATGAAAAAGAGAAAAACAAAGAACCTGAACATGTTATGCCAAAAAATACATCTTACAAACGTAAGGGAAGAAAACTGAAATTTTCCAGTCATGGGGATTAAACTTCTAGTGAGGAATCAGTTAAACACCACATAGAAAAACTACAAGATTCTAGTGAAAGTAGTGATGACTAAAAATAAAAAGAATTACAAACTGTATGAAGAAATATATGGGGAATTTAAAAATATTAAACCACCAATGTTTAATGGTGATATTGGAAAAGGAGAAGAGGCAGAAGCCTAGTTGTCAGGGATGAAGAAATACTTCCAAATCTATAATTATTCCGACGAACTAAAAGCTAAAATGACCATATATAATTTAACTGGATTAAAAGTGGATATATGGTGGCAGGTTATAAAGAAAGTAAAAGGAACAAAGGAAAGATACCCGACTTGAAAAACTTTTAAAAATCATTATAAACAAAAATACCTCTCAGAATAATACTACGAATAGAATGCTAAGGAATTTTATGAGTTATGAGTAGGAGCTATGACCATGAAAGATATCTGTAGTGAATTCCTGAGCCTGCTTCGTTAAATACCATAAATAATAGATGAAAAACAAATATACAACACTTTCTCATCTATCTTCCTATATATGTTTAAATAGTGGATTAAGTATGACAATCCGAAGACGCTGGGAGAAGCGATGAGAAAAGATATTTTCTGTTATGACCAAAATAAAAATAAAAGAGAAAGTCTACCTAATTGGAGGACTAAAAGACAAGATAAATTTGATCCAAGAAAGAAGAATAATAAATTCCATAAAAATAAAGGGAATAATTACAAAGGATATCAAGGTAGTAATTATAAAAATTTTAAACCAAAGAATCTAGTAGCAAAAGAAGGAGAACCTCCCACTACTTTTAATAAGAACACTACACATAGGGAACCCTTAAAATGTTGGGGATGTAGTGAGCCACATTATTTTAAATATTGTCAAATAAGAAAGAAATTTTTTAATGTTCACTCCATTAAGGAATCTATTATAGTTGGATACATAGCGAGGAGTATGCCCAGAATCAGCGTTGCGTTGGAAAATTGTTAAACATACCATCAAACTTCAATGGTCGAGATTGAAGCTATGATAAAAACTCAACCCATTTCCATGTTAATTGATCCAGCTGTAATTTTGAGTTATGTATCACCTAGGATTGTTGAATTATGGAAATAAGTACCAATTTTTTTTGATAAGCCATAGCTGGTACAGTTAGCCATAGGTACTAAACGTAAAGTCACTAGTTATGTTAAAGGCTGTGAAATATTAATGAATGATTTCAATAGGCATGCTAATTTGAATATATTACCATTAGGTTCCTATGATACGTTGATAGGAATGGATTGGATAGAAAAACACAGAGTAACACTAAACTTTTGGACAAAACCTTTACATGCATAAATGATACTTGAAATACCATTAAAGTGAAAGGAATTTCCAGAAAGAGGTATGACTCGAGAGATATATTCTTTACAAATGAAAATATCTGTACGGAAGGGATGCAAAGTATTTGATGTTTATGTAATAGATGATAAATATAATTATATTAAACTTAAAATAGAATATATACCTATCTTAAAGGAGTTTAAAGACATCTTTCTGGAAGAAGTCCCTAGACTACCTCCAAAAAGAGATATAGACTTTACAACTAATATGATACACAGAGCGATACCAACATCAAAATATCCTTACCGAATGAACATAATAGAGCTTACAGAACTAAAATCAAAATTACAAGAATTAATTGATAGGAAGTATATTTGACCTAGTGCTTCCCCTTGGGGAGCACTGGTCTTATTTGTAAAGAAGAAAGATAGATTGTGTATAGAGTATCGACAACTAAATAAAATGACTATTAAAAATCGATATCCTTTACCCTGGATAGACGATCTATTCGATCAATTCCACGGGTAAACAATATTCTCTAAAATAGATCTAAGGTTTGGATACCATCATCCCCAGAATTTTATGGAGAAGCAATGCAGGTAGAAACTAGTTTTGTGGATGTGTGTTTTCCAACAGTTTTCCTAGAATGTGTGTTTTCCAACTTCACTGTATTATTTTTCTTGGGATATGGAAAACTTCACTGTATTATTTATTGATGACTGATTCTGGTGAACCAGAATGTTATGAAGAAGCAATGCAGGTAGAAACCAGAAAGAAGTTGGAGCAAGGCATGGATGAGGAGATGGAATCATTGGTAAGAAACTAGACTTGGGATTTGGTTAAGTCTCCTATAGGAAAAAGGGCATTGCAGAATAAATGGGTTTACAGGTTGAAGGAAGAAGATGGAGGCAAGAAGCGGTACAAGGCTAGACTTGTTGTAAAGGGGTTTGCANTGAATTCTTTTGTCCTGTTGTTAAAATGAATTCAATTAGAACTATTTTAAGTCTCGTGGTGGTAGAAGATTTGGATCTTGAAGAGTTAATGTAAAAACAACCTTTCTCCATGGGGATTTGGAGGAAGATATTTATATGCAGCAGCCATAGGGGTACGAGGTAAAAGGTAAGGAGAATTTGGTTTGCAGGTTGAAGAAGAGCTTTTATGGCCTAAAGCAAGCTCCAAGGAAGTGGTATTTAAAATTTGATAAGTTTATGACATAACAAGGTTATGATAGATGTCATTCTGACCATTGTGTTTTTTTCAAGAGGCTAGATAACATAAGATATATTATCTTGTTATTGGATGTGGATGAAATGCTTGTTGCAGGGTCTAACATGTAGGATATAAATGTGCTCAAAATAAAACTAGCTAATTCATTTGAGATGAAGGATTTGGGTGCTGCAAAGCAAATCCTTGGTATGAGAATAACAAGAGATAAGACAAATCACAAATTGATGCTATCTCAAGGTGAGTACATAGAAAAGGTGTTGCAGAGGTTTAGAATGCAGAATGAAAAACTAGTTAGTACACCTTTAGCCATGCATTTCAAACTAAGTAAGGATATGCATCCAGAGACACAAGAAGAAATAGATTACATGTCCAAGATTCCCTATTCATCAGCGGTTGGAAGCTTGATGTATTCCATGGTGTGCACAAGACCAGATATTGCATATGCAGTGAGAATTGTGAGCAAGTATATGAATAATCCAGGTAAAGAGCATTGGAAAGAATTATAGTGTATTCTCAGCTATTTGAGAGGCACCACTTCACATGCATTATGTTTTGGAGGTTTAGACACTGTTCTATAGGGATATGTTGATGTAGATATGGCTGGTGATAAAAATAGCATGAGGAACACCACATGGTATGTGTTTACTGTGGGTGGAACAACAGTAAGGTGGATTTCAAAACTGCAACAGGTTGTTGCACTTTCAACAATGAAAGCAGAGTATGTTGCTGCAACAGAGGCTAGTAAGGAGATAATTTGGTTGCAGAGGTTCATGGAAGAATTGGGTAAGAAGCATGAGATTAGTAGGATGTACAATGATAGCCAGAGTGCCGTTCATCTTGAAAAGAAATCATCCTTTCATTAAAATACTAAAAATATACAACTCAAATACCACTTCATAAGATCTGTTCTAGATGAAGAACTGTTAAAACTAGAAAAGATACATACTGGCTAGAATCCTGCGCACATGTTGACAAAGGGAGTAACCAGAGAGAAACTGAGTTCATGCTTAGTTTCTGTTGGCCTTCAAGCATGAAGGTGAAAATAAGAAATTTTCCAAGTCCAAGGTCCAGAGCATAGTCCAACAAATGCATTAGCGGTGGAGTTGTTGTGATCAGTCTCCAAGTGGGAGATTGTTGTTTGTGGAGCCTAATATTATAGATCCAGAGATATTAATCAGTTGTGTTTGTACCCCAGGTTTACTGTACACTCATCCCCCCTACCATGCTATTGGGTTAACCGTATTATTTTACCATGGTATTTCCCCTATAAAAGAAAGCATTGTAACACGACCGTGTATGGTATTATTTTGTATTGGAAGAGAGACTGTGAGAGCGTGAAGAGGAAGTGCATCGGTTTTGCTGCAGGTTGTATCCCTTCATATTTTTGGACTGTAATAAAAGGTTTGGCAATTTCTTTGTGGACGTATCCCATTGTTTGCGTGAACCATGTTATATATATGTCTCTGTATAATGTTTTAATGTGTTTTGCATCTTGTTTAATGAATTAATTGTATATGTGTTATTGCTCTATGGTCCTGTTTTCTAACAGGATTAAATATGAATACATCTTTAATACTTCTTTTAGGACCTGTTATGGTCATTACAAATTTGTCATAATTCCTTTTGGGTTGACAAACACACTTGCAACATTTATGTTCCTAGTGAATAACATTCTAAGTAATTATCTGGATAAATTTGTAGTTGTCTTCATCGACAACATACTGATTTACTCAAAGAATAAACAAGAACATGAAGAACATCTAAAGATAATTTTACAATTATTAAGAAAACAACAGTTGTACGCTAAGTTTAGAAAATGTGACTTCTTTAACGATATGATTCAATATCTAGGACATGTAGTGTCCAATGATGGAATCTCTGTCGACCTCGCCAAAATTAAGTCTATCACCGGATGGTCAGTTCCTAAAAATGTAGCATACATAACATCATTCATGGGGATTACCGGTTATTGTTGAAAGTTCATAGAAGGATTTTCTAGGGTGGCCTACCCCAAAAATTCACTACAGAAGAAAGGTAAAAAGTTTTAATCGACTGAAAATTATATGGAAAGTTTTAATAGATTAAAACACATGTTAACTACCGCCCCTATCCTAAAAATTGTTGACCCTTTTAAATATTTCGTCGTATGTATCAACGCTTGTAAGGAAGGATTAGGAGGGGTGTTAATACAAGAAAATTAGTTCATGGTTTATGAATCTAGAAAACTATAATAGCATGAAAATAATTACGCTACACACAACTTAGAACTTGCTGCAACTATACATGCTTTAAATATGTGGCGACACTACCTCATTGAAATAAATTTTTTGTTATTGTTAGTTAATATAAGTTTAAAATATTTATTTGACCAACAAAATCTAAATGCTAGATAGGCCAGGTGGCTATGTTTCTTAAGTGAATATGACTTCTAAATAAAACACATAAAGAAAAAATAAAATAAAGTTGCAGACGCTTTGAGTCGTAACACAAACTTACTGTTTGCAAGCAGTAGTTACGAATCAGATCTATAAAATCAGATCTTAAATGCGGAAAATTCTGATAAAGAACACCAAAATTGAAAAGAAAATACTGTTGAAAATGGAAAGAACCAAATAAAAACAGATTTTAGCCTAAATAGAAGAGGATTACTACTGCATAAAAATAGGATTTACATACCAAATATAACAGAAATCAAATTAAAAGTAATGAATGTTTTACATAAACGACCTTATTCAGGACATTCGGGATACCAGAAGATGATCACCATGATCAGAAAGGAATTATTTTGGCATAACATGAAGAAAGAGGTAGTAGAGTACTTAGCTTGCTGCATCGAATGCCAACAAGTAAAGGCAGAACACCAACATCCTACAGGATTATTGCAAGCGCTACCCATTCCAGAATGGAAGTGGGAAATAATTAGCATGTATTTTATAACTGGTCTACCTAAAAATTTCAGGTAACATGAATCAATTATGGTCGTAGTTAATAAGTTAAGTAAAGCAACTCATTTTATTCCTGTAAAATCTACTTATAACGCTATTAACATTGCAAATATTTTTTGGGGCGACAGATGCAACTGGGATTATCTATGGTCTCAGAGGAAAGATAATTTCAACATACGCCTGGGGAATAGGTCACAGATCCAATAATGAAGTGGAGTGGCTAGTGCTTCTCTTTGGGATGGACTTGGTACAAAAAAACAGGATCACAAATGTCACAGTTCTAGGGGACTCAAAACAAGTCATTCAAAAAATGACTTCAGGATATAGTCATGGTGCTGTTAAAATCAGAAGAATTTATGAGCATGTTCAACAAATCTCTGCAAATATTCAAATCACTTTTTATCATATCCTTAGAAGAAACAAGTCTGAACCTGACAAATTAGCTAACCAAGGAGCTAAGTTGAAAATTGGCTTAGCAATAATCAAGGGACAAATTAAAAACTTTCACTATCTCCCTTGTCCCTATATATACTTACACGAGGAAGGGGGTCCTTTCCTCTCGTCCTTCTTGTTTCCAACATCTCCCTTGATCTTCGACGACCAGATATTCACCAATGCGTATCGGTGGTGACCTATCCAAAGAGAAGGGCATAAAAGATAGGCTAGGAAACCTTCCCCTTGGTTGTTTGATTAGATCTCCTACATGAGCCATGGAGGAAGGATTTGAAGTGAAGACTTCTCTCAATCATTTCGCTCCCTATTGTGTTTTTGAAGAAAAGTATGAGATCATGTATTCCATGA
Source organism: Pseudotsuga menziesii (assembly GCA_001517045.1). Lineage (NCBI taxonomy): Eukaryota > Viridiplantae > Streptophyta > Pinopsida > Pinales > Pinaceae > Pseudotsuga > Pseudotsuga menziesii. The sequence continues at coordinate 81,109 of LPNX010549736.1, forward strand.
AGATGATCCATGAACATACCTCCTTTGGCCTTCTCTACCTTGATGATATAAAAAATCAGCTCGGTCTCCAGTGAATTCATCCCATTCCCTTTGCGCACTCGATGTTGTTCCTCTCTCGATCTCCAATGGTGAATAATGACATGGATGTGACCTTGAATGATTTACAGGAAAACATGTAAAACATAAAGAAACATATGCAATGGCTTTACAAGCTTATGAGCATGAGTGTTAAGGAAGGACGTGCAAACACAACGGATCTGAAATGGTTGGAGAATCAAGTGGGATTCCATGATACTAGAATTGACAACAATGATAGGGATTTGCGTGAGCTCATGGGGATTGTTGACATCATAAAAAAAGAATTGTAGAATTTGTTTAATATGAACCGGTGTATCCATTTCCAAGACTCTCCTAGAAGAGACCACCCAATGGAAAAGACTTATGTAATGCAACCTGTCCATGAACTAGTTGAAGATAAGAAGAAGTAATTAAAATCTGATATGGTTTTTTTATGTTTTTTATGTATATTTCTCTTAGGTTAGTTCATTTGTATATACCCTATGAAGGGAGTCAATTGTCTCTTTTGGCATAGAAGCAATTTTTTGCTCAATGTATTTAGCATAAACATCTCAGTTTTTGTCTTGATAAACTGTTTGAAAAGAAGGTTCTCCTGCCTTTTTTTGTAAGCATGGTTGTGAATATCCTTTTTAATTAAATACAATAGGTTATTTGATATCTGTTAAAAAAAAAATTACAAATATTTTTATGAAATATATTTTCAGGTTACATGGCATACCAAAGTTAATAATCTCAGATAGAGATGTAAAATTTACTAGAAATTTCTAGAAGGATTTGTTTAAAGGGTTAGGAACTTAGTTGAAATTTAGTACTACGTATCATATGCAAATGGATGGGAAGAATGAAAGAGTAAACCAAGTCCTAGAAGACATGATAGGAATGCATGTAATGGACAAACCAGGTAAATGGGAAGACTACTTACACTTACTCGAATTTGCTTACAATAATAATTTTCAAGTATCAACAGGTATGAGTCCTTTTTAAATTCTGTATGGACACAAATGTAATACTCCAATTTATTGGAGCAGTCCAGTAGATAGGTTCACATTAGGACTTGAATTGTTAAAGGATATTGAACTAACCATGAAACAGGTACAACAAAACTTGAAGGGGACATAAATGAGACTTCATTCATGGGGGCTGGGACTTCATTCATAGCCATATATTTGGGCATCAACTAAAATTTTAGGGACAAAATTTATTCCATGGGCTATTTTTCCATATTTTTTTCCAAAAAAGATTTTCCAATTTACATTGTTTTGAAGCCTTGTTTCGCCCAATTTTGATAGGGTAAAAATTTTTCACTCTAAAAATTACCAAATTATTATATAAACTATATAAAATTCTTATAGATTGAATTTTTTTTAAGAAAAATATTGCCAAATATTTTATAGTTGACATTTTAAGAGCTGTAAGATTCACTAGCATTTATAGACTTTTAAATAAGTATGGATCCTTAAAATATTCCATTTTGGGAATGAATGGGGGCCAAGACATTGCTTATAACCACTTCCATTTAGTTTCTAATTGTGTTCGTGTTATCCTTTCTTGGACAAAACATGGGTGGAGCAACCTAGAATTCCACAGCCTTTGCTTCTTTTTCTTTGGGTTTTGTCATGTATTTTAACATGTTTCTTGTTTTATTTATCCTATTACTATATATGGTTTTTACTTTATAAAAAAAATCACCAAGGCTTCACAAGATTTTATAATTTATAAAAAGGTTTGTCAAGGCTTCACAAGGTTTTATAATTGAGTGAAAGATTCACGAAGATTTTACAAGATTTAATAATTCATTGAGAGATTCACCAAAAATATTATATATACATAATATAACATTGATAAAATATCCATCGTATTTTCCTATATATCATGGGGAGTCACCTATTTATTAGACATTAAAATTTAGGGGGGGTTCTTAAAATTTTCCCTGCCTTGGTCAAACTAGTTTTAGAATCTATTCCTCTATACACACACCTATTAAATCACATTCTCTGAATGTTTGAGCAATATTAGGGATGCTTGAACTTCAAAACTTTTATCAAACAATTTTAGCACTTTATGAAACTTTAAATAATCCACATAAGAAACTTTATATCAGCCACATATGAATATTCAAGAATAAATCAGCCACATAAAAAAATCACCATAAGAGAAAGATATACCCTGGGAAAACCCTCCAAACACGGAGGATGAAAAACCCAACAATTCTTTGAGTATGATAGATAGATTTCAAGAGAATGATTTACACCACATCAACATATTGCTCGATAAGAGATGTCACCACAACAACAGTGAGAGAGATCCAAAGAAACCATGCAAAAACACCTGAATGCAAACTGTATTGAACTTACCATATTCCTTGCATATTAATAACAAGCCAAAAAAAAACCTAGAATGTATAAGGGGGCAAATTGGAGGTTCAGTAAACACACTAAGATTGTACAAGGCATGCTCACTGAGAGTAGCATGCACTAGAAATCCTCTCATAGAGTCATCGAAACCCTCCTAAGCTCCAGTGTCAATCTAGAACTTTATTTACCCTTGCATGCACAAGATATGCACCCTCCTTCTTTAGTTAGCTTTAAGTGGATGCTAACTAACTTGAACTGAATATAATCTTCTTTAACTGAATGTGAATTGAATGGACTGAATGTGAACTAAATGAACTAAACTTAATCTTTAACTAAATTTTAGGAGACTAATTGAAAGTATTTGGTACTTCACAATCAATGTCATCCATGCATGAATTAAGGAGATGTTCCTTCTTTAACTGACACATTCTTTATTTATAACTTAGGATTAACTAAGGCCTTTATAATTCGAGTTCACTTGAGGAATACATAGGCAATTCGAATTCTCTTTCTTTCTCTATTCTTTATCTTATTATCATTAATTAAATACTACAAGGTTCATATGTGTATTAATTCATTAACCATATTATCATATCATACTTAGAAGAATTGTTCCATACCAATGATCCTATGTATTAGCCCGGGTCATATGGTCATATGCTAAAGTAATTCACTCTAGGGGTAGCTAATCCCTAAAGGAGACTTATAGAACCTAGTGACCATGACTAGAAATACATCATATAGTATATCCATATGAATTGATACAACACAAGTCTATAATTTGATACAAGACAAGTCTACAATCTTGATAAAACACAAGAACAATCTTGATACAACACAAGACTCCAATCTTGATACAACACATGATTTTTTTCTTGATACAACAGAAGACTCCAATATTTATACAACACAAGATTCTGATATTGACACAACAAAATATCACAATACATGTATGAAAATATTATTCACATCAAGATATAGGAGCTAAATGAATCGTCACAACTCAAGATAATCACAAATTATGCAGAAACATAGTGAAAAGAGAAAAACTAACATTTAGGAATGGTGTCAATAACTAAGTTTATTATCACTGTACATCATGTCAATATGTTTGGAATATCATTATTATACAATAGGAGGAAATAATTATCCTTTGGAGGCAAATTGGATGCATACATGCGACAGGCTTAGATTGGACCTCAAAGCCCCCTTAAGTGGACCAATGAGCTCCCAAACCACCTCAAGTAGTCACAAATTCCTATGTGAACATGGATGGAGAATGGTAGGACATAAATGAGGGTATTTTAGGCATGGTGGAGTGAATGGGTGAGTGGGAGAGGCTCTAGGAATCAATAAATGGTCCAAAAGAGCCAAAAACACCCAAATACCATGCATGTGCTCCTTTTATCAACCAGTTTCCCTGTTTCATGGAGTGGGAGCACACCAAAGACTAAAGAGTCATAAATGAGGGTGCATGTGTAACCATAATGATAAAATATGGGTGCATGGGTGCATTAATGAGTCCAAAACACCAAAAAGACCTTGCATGACCAACACAACCTAGTTTTGGACCATATAGCGTAAGTACAAAACAAATGAAAATGTGTCCTAGGTGTATGTGATCATGGTACTAGGTTTTATAACATTCTAACACCCCTCTTAGTCTTGAATTAGTGTAAATACATCAAAAATATTGAGGCCTTGGAAACTAAGGCTCAAGTCACCTCTTACAAAAGTTTATTTGTCCATATATCCAAGGTAAGGAGGAAAACCACATGGGAACAAAACCTCCCCTAAAAAATGGACATGGAGATAAATCTAATAGTGAATATTAGTAATCACCGTGTGTCACCCACTCCAAGAAGTGATCTCATATAGGTGAATTTATTCTTTGTGAAGATATTGGTGAAGATGTCAATAGTTTGCTCTGTAGATGGGCAATACTACAACGATATCACCTACTCATGCACCAAGCTCCTGATGTAGTGAATGCGTATCTCTATGTTCTTGGTCCTATGTATCTATACTGTAATGGTGGAAATATTTATTGTGCTTTTATTGTCACACAAAATGACTATGAGTGAATAAAATGCAAATCCAAGTTCTCCAAGAATGCCTTGCATCCACACACATTGTGTAGTTGTGTTCACTGCTCCTCTGTACTCGGCCTCAACTGATGAAATGGATATAGTGTGTTGTTTCATAATTAAAAAACATATGGGATAATGTGCAATAATTAATACATAACTTGAAGTTTAATTTATATCAATGTAATCCCCATCCCAAACGGAATCAGTAAATCCAACGAGTTCTAGTGGAGAACTAGCAACATAGTGTACCCTGAAGTGTTTGGTTACTTGCACATAATGCAAGATCATGTTTTCATCCTTCCAATGGATCTCATGAGTCTCCTACATATATCTTGAAACAAAACCTACTACATAATCCAAATCAGGTCTAGAGTGTGTGAGATACAACAAGATCCCAACTAGTTTCCTATACAGTGAGTTATCCACCAATGGAGATGAACCAAATTCACCTAGTTTTAATCCTCAAAGGAATAGACACTTGGATGCATTACATTCATCCATATTGAAATTAAATAAAATGTCTGCAACATATTTTGATTGGCTGAACTCGATCCCTGCATCAGATTGCTCAATTTCCAAGCCAAGAAATTGTTACAACAATCCAAGGCCAGTCATAGAAAACTCACTATGCAAAGATGACTTTAATGAGCCTATAGACTCAATGAAACTTCCAGTGATCAAAATATCATCAAAATAAATCACTATTACCTGAAACAAATCACCAACATGATGCAAATATACATTAGGATCATATTTTCATTGCTCAAATTTTAGTGAAAGAAGAAAGGTGTCCATCTTGGCATACCAAGCCCTAGGGGCTTGCTTGAGGCCATAGAGAGACTTCTCCAACCTGCAAAAAAGTGAAGGATCATGAATGAAATATTCAGGATGTTGCATATAAATCTCCTCATGAATATCACTATGAATAAAATCACTCTTCATATCCATGTGGTGAACCTCCCATCGCTTATATCCAACAATGGGCAAAACTAACATTATATAATCCATCTTTGCAACCGGTGCGAATGTCTATGTATAGTCCAATCCTTGGGATTGAGAGAAGAATTTTTCAACCAACCTATCCTTTTACTTTATATATGAACCATTTTCATCCACCTTGGTCCTATATACCCCCTTACATTGCACTGGTTTCCTCTTGGAAGGTAAAGGAACCAACTCCCAAGTTTCATTGTCTTGCAAAGACTTGAACTCTTCTTGCATGTATTTTTGCCATATTGGGTAAAGTGATGCTTCCTGATATTTATAAGTATTATATCCAACTATCATAAATCATATCTCTGAAATATTCAATTCACAAGTGGAGAAAGCATTGTGAAATTGAGATCTAGTCTTCCTAGTCTAGTGGATCTCCAGGAAGATCACCAGCTGTTTGTATGGTTTTGTCAGCCTATTTTGTCCTTATGGTGATTCATGATATGAATTAATTTCATAATAATCATAATAAACATCATAATCATAAAAATAATACAAATAATCATACTTACATAATCATGGAGTGGAGGATGTGAGCATTCCCCCTTGACTAGTTCGATCTCCTGCATGGGCTCTTCTTTGAAATGTACACTCCTTTAAATGAATATTTTATGAGATGAGGGATAAAATATATTGTATCCCTTTGAATATTAATCATATATAACCATAATTTACTCCTTTATTTGAGTTTTCAAGGCCTTTCTCTTTTCGGGAAGAATTCTAGGCCAAGCCTTTGAGCCAAAAACCCTGGACTGAGAAACATTGGGCTTGTGACCACTCCCACACTCAAATGGAGTTTTTCCTTGAAATTATTTGTGTGGAACTATGTTATGAACATATGAAACACAATTAATGGCTTAAACCCATATCTTAGGTGACAAATCCTTTGCCTCCATCATGCACGTTTCCATCTCTGTAACACCATTTTGTTGTGGCATGTAGGGAACATAATGTTGCATATGAATTCCACTTTAATGACATAGCTGTTCTAAGTTATTGATGACATACTCATTTAAATTTTCAGTCCTAAGAGCCTTGATTTTATTCCCACTCATGTTCTCAACTAAATCCTTGAACACTTTGAAATTTCAAAAACTTCATATTTTTGTTTGAGAAAATACGCCCAACAATACCTTGAGAAATCATCTATGAAAGTCAAAACATACCTTGAATTCCCACATGAGGGTGCGGGAAGAGGCTCTATAATATCTGAATGGATAATATCAAGCACTTGGACATCCCTCCTTGAGTTCCCTTTATCATATTTGCGCTCAACATGTTTCCCCACTATACACCATTTGTAAGTGCCTTTGGAAAACTCGATGGTAGGAAGCCCTTCAACAATGCTTTCCTTGCTTAGTGCTTGGAGGTACCTATAGTTGGGGTGTCCATACCTCTCATGCCACAAATTTTTGGTATCATTGGCATGCGACAAGATCACATTCCCTTTGGAATAATGAAGGAAGTGAGAGAACTTATACATTCTCAAATCATGGTCAACAAAACCCACTGCAACAACTTGGCCTGTAGATATTTCTAAGATCTACAAATATTCTTGAGTAAATGTTACTCTCTTGTTTGTACTTGTGTGTGTAATTTTATAGACATAGAGTAGGTTCATTGCAAGATCAGGCACAAACAACACATTGTTGAAGTACCCATATTCTAGATCGATCCTTCAAATCCCTTTGGCTTGGATCTCAGAGTCATCACCCATGAGGATGGATGGACCACTGTAAGGATGTATGTATGATAAGGAATATTGAATGGAATCCATATGCCTTAAGGAACCTGAATCTATGATGAGGGAAGAAGAGCCTGAAGATCCAACCACCAAAGCATGGCATCTATCTTTTTTTCTGAGCTTGAACCTCCCTCTTTCTTCCTTGTGCCTTCTGGAAGTGGGATGTTGTTCTTATCAAGGAGTTGTTCCATCATGTCAATCATTTTCTTCATGCATTCACTCTCTAGATTCTAACCTTAGTGACAATAAGTGCATTTGGTATTCTCTTGCTTCTTCTTCTCTTTGTCCTTGCTAGGATTCAAACCCCCATCTGAATATTTGGGCTTCTCATGTTTCTTCTTCTCTTGTGGATTCAAATATTTGGATTTATTATTTCCTTTGGATTGTTTCAAAAGTCCTGCAGCAAGGGATTGATCCTTGGTGGATTTGATGGTACCCATTTTCACCAATTTTTCTTATTCTTGAGTCAAAGACTCCATGAAGTTTGGCAGTGAAGGAATTCTCCAATTTTGAACTGTCAGCTTGCCTGAGTGGAATTTGGAGACAAACACTGAGTACTCAAGACCTAGAGTTGAAAGAATGGACAAGATCAAATTCTGCTCTTTGTTTTAAATTCCACATTGTTTTAGCTGAAGCACCAACGATTTGAACTTTGTGAAGAAATCATGGATCGTCTCAAAATGAGTTGGGCTTAATGAGATCAATTCATTTTCGAGTTGGTGTCCCCTCATCTCATCAGTATTCCCAAAGAGTGACTCAATATTGATATAGAATTTGTTGGGTGTGGTAATACTGTTTACATGAAAGAGAGTATCCCTCGATGTACTGAGACAAAGCATCCCAAATGCCTCTTCTAATATGGTGAAGTACTTCGATTTTTCCACAACAGAGTTGGGCTCGTTCTCATTCCCCATCGTGACTCTGAAGAGGCCTTTCAACCTCAGATGGATCACCATTTTGGAATTCCATTTAATATAGTTGAATGGGGTAAAGATGAAATTAATTTGCTCCATTTTTGCTTGCGCATTAAGTGACAAAAACACTGGAACTATCTGCAATGGAAACACTCAATTTTTTCTAGAAGAAACCCTAGATAGAAACTAAAATGCTATGGATTTCATTTGCAGCTCCAAAGAGCTCTCATACCATGTGAAAATATGATTCAAATCAAGATCTAGGAGCTAAAGGAATCCTCACAACTCAATATATTCACAAATTATGCAGAAACAAAGTGCAAAGAACAAAAGTAACACATAGGAATGGGGCCAATAATTGAGTTTATTATCACTGTCCAACATTTCAATATTTTTGGAACATTATTATTATGAAATAGGATTAAATTGTTAGCATTTGGAGGTAAATTGGATGCATACACGTGGTAGGCTTATATTGGACCTCAAAACCCCATTAGGTGGACCAATGAGCTCCCAAACCACCTAAACCAGTCATGAATTCCTATGTGAACAAGGATGGAGCATTCTAGGACATAAATAAGGGTAGGATAGTCGTCATGGAGTGCATGGGTAAGTGGGAGAGGCTCTAGGCAGCAATAAAAGATCCAAAAGATCCCAAAACACCTAAATACAATGCATGGGTGCCTCTAGTGAACCAGTTTCCTTGTTTTATGGAGTGGGAATGAACCAAATACCAAACAATCATAAATGAGGGTGTAGTTATAACTAGAATGATCAAATATGGGCACCTAGTTGCATTAATGAGTCCAAAACACAAAAAATATCTTGCTTGACCAACACAACCTAGTTTTGGACCATATATCATAAGTACAAAACACATGAAAATGTGTCCTAGGTGTATATTACCATGGTACTAGGTGTTATAATGCTCTAACAACATGCATATTTCATGAATAGGAATCGATACAACACAATTTCCTAACTTGATACAATTCAATCTTCCTTCACTTAATACAACATAAGTTCCATACTTGATACAACACAAGTCCCTTAACTTGATACAAGACAAGATTATGAACTTGATACAACACAAGTTCCTGACTTGATACAATACAAGTCTCTTAGAGAACGACTCCTGATTTTGTACATTTAACACTCCCTCTCAATGAGGGAGACATTATATTCCATACCAATCTTATCTCATAAGCGTCTTAACTTCGTCACAGATAGAGGCTTTGTGAACACATCTGCAATCTACTCCTCAGTAGCTATGTACTGAAGTTTTACAATACATTTCTGGACCATGTCTCGAATGAAGTGATACTTCATTTCTATGTGTTTCGACTTGTCATGAAACAATGGATTTTCATAGGTGAACATATATATGACATCCAAATATTCGGAGGTGATATATGTCTGGATTCTCATGAGTGATCACCACTTCAGGTGTTTTCTCATCAAGTAGTGCATGTGGAATTCTATTCTGAATGTACACGGTTGAACTGGTAGCTTCTACCCAAAAATAAGCAAATAGGTCTTGATCATGTAGCATGGCTTTTGTATCCTCACAAATAGTTCTATTCTTTATTTCTGCAACCCCATTTTGCTGGGGGTTGTATGGAATTGATAATTGTCTACAAATCCCTACATCACTACAAAAATTATTAAAAGCATTTGATTCAAATTCTCCACCATTATCAGACCTGAAAGCATAGATGTTCCTACTTTTCTGATTCTCTACTAAGGCTTTATATTCTTGAAACTTACTGAAGGTTTCACTTTTGGATTTCATAAAATAAATTGAAGCCTTTCAAGAAAAATCTTCAATGAATAGTATATAGTAAAGATATCCACTCAAGGAAGGGGTTGATATGGGATCGCATACATCTGAGTGCACTAAATATAAAATGCCTTTAGATATAGTATGGATGCTAGGAAACTTCTTTTTAACATTCTTTCCTAAAGTACAACCATGACATATACTATCATGTACAAAATCAAAACTAGGCATATCTTTCACCAGGCAATGCAAACCGGGTAGTGCTTTGAAAATGGTGTCCAAGCCTCCTATGCCAAACATCACATGGGATGATAGTATTATGTACCATGGATGAATATAATTTCCTGGGACCTTCAAAAGTCCTCCCTATCAAACTCCAATGACAATATTAGTATAAATGTTCTGGTTCTTTGTCCATAAGTAAGCTTGATTCTCCATGAAGATGACTCTTAAGCCCTTGTATTTAAGAATTGAAACTAAGAGTAGGTTCTTCTTCAAGATTGGGACATAAAGAATGTACTCCACATGCAGCACATCTCCCAAACTCAGCTAGAAGGATGTGGATCCAACTCCTTGGATCGAATATGTTGAGTTGTCCCCCAACTCCACCATGGATGCAAACTTCGTCTCCTTTATGTTGGAGATTGCACCCTTGAATCCTTACATGTGATTGGATGCACCACTCTTAATCAACCATGTATCATCATTTATGCGAATAGATCCTAATAGTTTTGAGACAAGAAAATATTCTCTCCTTCTCTCTTTCTCTTCGAGTGCATCTTTCTTGGAATTATGTTCTACAATGGTAGAAGCATGAACTATTTATTCTCTTATTTTCCTTGCATTGGCCCAAATTTTTAAAATAATAGCATAGAAGCTTTTATTTCTCAAATTTTGTATTAATCTCTTTCTTTTTTGCATGAAATAAATTCTTGGGAGTGAATGGCTTCCTCCATTTCTTTATTCTTGCAGTGAGGGAAAGATTCTCTTATTTAGTGCATGGTGTCTTTCTTTGGATGCGCCCCTCTTCTTGAATTCAATCATTCCATAATCTCTTGAAGTTGGGTGACTCTTCTCTTCCATTTAATAGTACTAAGAAAGTCTCCCATGAGGAAGAGACACCATCGATGGCGGTTTGAAGAAGGTCATCTTCACCAGTCACCACATTGATGCTTGCTAGTTGATATTTCACTTGTGAAATGTTTGAGAAGAAGGATGCTACAATCTCATCATTTCCATCTTTATGCTGCACAACTTTTTCTTCAAAACCATCTTTTTAGTGGGAGCTTTCTTCTCATACAAGTTCATAAGTGTTTCAAAACACTAGTTTGTCGCCTTCAATGGTGTGATCACCGACATGAGATTGTCCTTCGTAGAGTCATATATAATCATATTTTATTTTGATTGATTCTTCTTGTAATTTATTCTTGATACATTAGTGGTAGGCTCCTCTACCACGAAAGTCACGAATGAATCTAGATCACGCTCCTCTAGAAGATTAAACACTCTTTCCAGTGTTGAAACTGGAAGTACCTTCAAGGAGAATTCAAATAGAAATCAATGTCATGGCTACAATATTTTGATCAAGTATTCAAGATCTATAGAGGCTTAGCTTGTTGCACAAAACTAAGCTCTTTCACACCATATGGTCTGGTACCATGTTAATGTTTTAGCAAAATCATGGTTACTTGAACTTCAATTTTTTTTATCAAATAATATCACCACTTCATGAAACTTTAAATCAACCACATAAGAAAATTTATATCAGCCACATATGAATCTTCAAGAATAAATCAACCACATAAAACAATCAACATAAGAGACAAGATATACCCTAGGAAAACCCTCCAAACATGGAGGAAGAAAAACCCAACAATTCTTTGAGTATGATAGATATATTTGCAGAGAATGATTTTCAACACATCAATAGATTGCTCGATAAGAGATGCCACCACAACAATAGTAAAGAGATATCCAAAGAAACCCTGCAAAAACAACTGAATTGAAACTATATTGAACTTTCCATATGCCTTTCATATTAATAACAAGGAAAAACAACCTAACATGCAGAAGGGGGTGAATTGAAAGTTCAGTAAACACACTGAAATCATACAAGGCACATTCACCCAAGGTAGCATGCACTAGAACTCCTCTCATGCAGTCATTGGTACCCTCGTAAGCTCCAGTGTCAATCTAACACTTTAGTCACCCTTGCATGCACAAGATATGCACCCTCCTTCTTTAATTATCTTTATCTGGATGCTAACTGACTTGAACAGAATGTAATCTTGTTGAAATGAATGTGAACTAAATGAATTGAATGTGAACTAACTAAACTAAACTTAATCTTTAACTGATTGTTAGGAGACTGAATGTAAGCCTTTGGTACTTAACAATCAATGTCACCCATGCACAAACACTTTGCATGAATTAAGGATATGTTCCATCCTTATTTGACACATTCTTTATTTACAACTTAGGCTTAATTGAGGCCTTCATAATTTGAGTTCACTTGAGTCATACACAGAAAATTCAAATTATATTTCTTTCTCAATGCTTTATCTCATTATCATTAATTAAATATTGCATGGTCCATATGTGTATTAATTAATTAACCACCATATCATATCATACTCAGAAGAATTATTCCATACTAATGATCATATGTATTACCTTGGGTCATATAGTCATATGGTAAAGTAATTCACTCCAAGGGTAGCTAATCCATAAAGGAGACTTATAGCACCTAGTGACCATGACTAGCAATACATCACATAGTATATCCACATGACTTGATACAACACAAGTCTAGACTTTGATACACCACAAGTCTATAGTCTTGATACAACACAAACTCAAGTTACATACATCTTTCATGAATACGACTTGATACAACACAAGTTCCCTTAACTTAATACAACATAATTTTATTACTTGATACATGTTGTAATCTCACAGATCACATAAGGTTACCAATAATACATACTAAAACATACATAAATATAAACAGAGACAGAAGACAAGAACAGATAGGATAGAACAGAATATCTTATTATAATGAGTTCATACAAAGCACAGAACTAAACTGAGTTCTTGTGTGGCTCAACAGCCTAATATATACAAGTTACAAACAATTACAAAATAACTACCTGTCGGTTCGGTGAACCGACACGACTGTTAGTTAGCCGACTTAATTAACTAGTTTAGTCGGCCGACCGACTTAGTCGGTCCCTCGACTTAGTCGGTCCCTCGACTTAGTTGGCTGACTAAGTCGGTCTTCATTCAAGTCGACTTATGTCGACTTGCTCCTTCTACATCTCCCCCATGAACAAAACGTTTCTTCGTCCCGAAGAAACAGGGAGGTACAAAAAATGTGTTGTATGTCGACCCCTGCAGCTGCTGGAACCAAGTCTCCAAGAAGACTTTCCCCTATGCCAACTCATGCAGGGTGCCTTTTTGTGAAAAGGGTTTGAACCTGTGCATGTCAAATCTAGTCGGCTCCTGGAAGACTGGACTGCCTTCTGGATAGAAGTGATACATGATTATCCAGATAATCAGGGAGGGGAATTTGATGATACCTCCCGTCTCCTGGCAGCGTTCACAGATGGTTTTGACCATGTCGGCGACATAGTCTCCCCATCGGTAGACTCTTCCATCGGTGGCGATTTTGTCGACCGCTTCCAGCATCTCCAGCTTGAGGTCGCTGCTTCAACCTGCCAGTGTAAGGGTGACTGCGATGATTTTTGCCACAATTTGTGGGGTTCTGGTTGAAATCTGGTCGATCATCAGTCCCTTCGAGTTTTTCCCAGTGGGTGTGCCCGTAAGTTCCTGCACTAAACCTTCGTTGATGCCGACAAGTACCGGGCTACCTTGGTTCGACAGACCTGTAAGTTTGGAGATAACATCCCCGGTGATGTCAATCGGCTGGTCGAAATAAAACCGGCCGTTGTGGTAGCGACTGATGATGAATTTAACCACTGCCTCTTTTGTCCCATCGAAGCTTTCCATCAGTGGTGTGTTAGGGTATTGGAGAATGGTGCTCTTCCTGATTTTTTCAGCGGCGTGGGTCATTTTATTGTCTTCATATTCCCACTCTTGGATTTCTGCCCAGAGTTTCTGAAATGGACCCTCCTGGACTTTGGCAGTTTTGATATTCTTCAGTCTTTGGACCAAGGGTGTGTCCTCTGCCTGCAACTCATTTGCTTTAGCCGCGGCTCGGGTGAGTTTGGGTGCCATGATGTCGGACTGGTTGGAATTTGAACAGGGTTCGTGGGTGCTGGTCGACGGAGGATGCGAGTTCTCTCTGTGTAAGGGGTGTGGTGAATGAACCTTCGACGGTCCCTTATTTATAGGCGTGGGAATGGTGGAGTGTCGAACTGGTTGTATTAATGGCGGACTTGACAGTCCCACTGCAATACTCGAGTACGATTTGGTGAATCTGGTTCGGCACTCGAGGCCATTAATGTGTGATGGGACTCTCGAGGTCGACGATCGGTGTCGGTGATGAAAATGGTCGGCATGACTGGTCGATGAGGATGGTCGATGAAAATGATGTCGGTTGTCGAAGGGGTGATTTGCTGTCATGCTGGGTGTTTGTGCGTGTATTGTTTTGTTTTTGGAATTTTTCTAACTTTTTATAGGTTTTGGGTGACAGTTACGGTCGTTATATATTTATTTATTTATTTTTAGGATCAGTTTCTGTACCGTTTAAGTCGGGCTCCATTGACGAGCTTCCGAAATACTAGGCCCTGCAATGTTTTTAGTCGGACTGAACCATTGAGGTATATTTCTTCGACAACATAGGGTCCCATCCATTCTGTGTGCAGTTTCTTTGGTTTTCCTTTTACTCGACTGTTATAGAGTAGAGCAAGGTCTCCGACCGACAAGTTTTTGTTCTTGATGTTACGGTCGTGCCAGGCTTTTTGCTGTTGTTTTTGGATTTCCTGGTGTTGAATAGCCATAACTCTATGTTCTTCTAGCTTACTGAGTTGGAACAGTTGATCCTTTCTTGCAAGCTCGACATCGATATGCAGTAGTTGAGCTACAATAGGTGCCTATTGTCGGAAGTGTAGGGGGACAACTGCTTCTTGTCCATATACCAGTCGAAAGGGAGTTTGGTCGGTCGACCGTTTATACGCAGTCCTGTATGCCCATAAGACTGCAGGGATTTTCTCATCCCAGTCATCTTTGTCGGTATTGCATATTTTAGTTAACCCTTTTGTCAATGTTTTGTTGAAGGATTCAATCGCACCATTCGACTGAGGATGGTATGCTGTACTTCGACGGTGGTCGATGTGAAACTGGTCGGTTAAGTTTTTGATGGTTTTGTTAATGAAGTGTGATCCTTGGTCACTGATCAATGTGAGTGGACATCCAAATTGAGTAATAATGTTTTCGTAGATGAACTTAGCAGCTACCTCACTTGAACATGTCTCTACAGGTTCAGCTTCTGCCCATTTAGTGACATATTCCACTACAGTGATAATATATCTTGCACCTGATCGTTGGGCTGGGACAGGGAATGGTCCTATGAAGTCTATAGCCCAAATTTCAAATGTGAGAATAGGGTTTACAGAGATCAGGGGAATTTCTGTGCTCAGCGGTGGTCGACCAAGTCGTTGGCATCTGTCACATCGACTAACAAAGTTTTTACAATCCCTGTGAAGTGTCGGCCACCATAATCCAGACTGTTGGATTTTCTTGGCAGTTGTGTCTGCTTGAAAATGTCCTCCTGCAGGTCCATAATGTGCTTCGTGCATGATATGGTCTCATTCATGGTCGAGTACACATCTTCTAAGAACATCGTCTAAGCCCATTTTATATAGAAATCCGTTGATGAGGCTGTACGGTGCAGCCTTCATAGCTAGGATTTGCTTTTTCTTAGTGTTCAGACCTTCTGGTGCCTGACCTGTCTCTAAGAACTGAGCAATCTCCTCCATTTCTTCTGGTACCGCTTCTATACGAAATAGGTGTGCGTCTGGCAAGTCGTCGTCGACTCCAGTCGGTTCCTCTCCTGTGTCGATACGAGATAGGTGGTCGGGCCCGACATTGAGCTTTCCTGGTTGGACCACTACTTCAAACTCAAACTCTTGAAAAAGAAGTAGCCATCGACAAATTCGTCCATGATGAAGGGGTTTATTAACAAGGTATTTCAACGCTTGATGGTCGGTGTAAAATATGAAGGAGTTGGCTAACAGGTAATGTCGATACTTTTGAAGGGCAAAGACCATACCTAGGGATTCTCTTTCAGTGGTCGAATAGTTCTTTTCAGCCTTATTGAGTTTTTGACTGCTGTAAACTATAGGGTAATCCATTCCATCATCTCCTGGTTGAGTCAGGATTGCGCCAATAGCTATCCCTGATGCATCAATATGTACATGAAATTTGGTCGACCAATTTGGAAATTTAAGTATGGGGGCTTCGACCAGTTTTCGCTTCAGTTTGTTGAAGGATATTTGGCATTCCTCTGTCCATTTAAATTCGTGATCTTCTTTTAGCAGCTCTTCCAGAGGGTAGGTCATGTCTGATTAATGTCTGATAAAATTCCTATAATACCCTGTATGTCCCAATAACACCCAAACTTGTTTAGGGTTTATTGGAGGCTTCAAGTCGAGGATGATTTTAATTTTGGCAAAATCAACCTTAATACCATCTTTGCAAACAACATGTCCTAGTATTATCCCTATGGGGGTCATAAAGATACACTTATTAATGTTTAAGGAGAGTTGGATCTGTCGACATCTCTCCATCATAAGTCGGATCCATGTGCAGTGATCCTTTAGGGTGGAATATATAGTCCAGTCGTCGAAGTAGACTGCCATGGTTTTATAGATGTATTCCTAGAAAGTTTTTACAACAATTATGGAAAAGACTGCAGGTGCATTCTTTAGTCCGAAAGGCATAACCCTATAAGAAAAAGAACCAAATTCACAGACAAATGTTGTTTTCTTCTGGTCTTCCTTTGCTATAGGTACTTGGTTATATCCTAAAAATCCATCTGTGAATGAGTAGCATTCATGTCCTACCACTTCATTCAAGATTTCATCAGCATAAGGGGTTGGGAATGGATCTGTTAGTGTGACTTTGTTAAGCTCTCTGAAGTCGACACAAATTCTTAATCTAGTCGGTTCATGTTTCTTAGGCTGTACGACCATGGGGCTTTCCCATTCCGACTGGTCGATGGCGTAAATGATTCATGCTGCTAACATGTTGTCTATTTCCTTCTTAACTATCTCCTTATACTTATGAGCTAGTTTATAAGATAGTTTCTTAACAGGTCGGACATCAGGTTTAGTATCTATTTTCATCTCTCCCATTTCCTGTACTAGTCCTTTTAGGTCTTTGTAGTCCCGTGCAAAGACATCTTGGAACTCTCTAAGTAGGTTTACGATTTTAGTGGTTTGATGTTCGTTCCAATAGTCACCAATCTTAGCTATTTTTGGACGGTCATCGACCTCCTTGGTTTTCACTTTTTCATCCAGCCACTCTGGTGCTTTAGCTTCATTGATCGGCCGAATTCCTTCTCTGAACTGTGAGAATGTAGCAGGAAAGTCGGCTGCAGTCATCCTGTCAATGTCGGGTTTATCTGTGGTCTCGACCTTCAAGATGGAATAGATAGGTTTGTTTGTTTCACTGTGGTCAGGGTTCCATCTGAAGCTCTTGCCTGTGGTGTTTTCATTTTCTAAGTGCAATTAGGTCGACTGTGGTCGGGATGTAGTTTGTATAGTATTACAGTCCTTAACCTGTCGATGGGTATGGTAGGGTTGATTGACAGTTGGTTGGAGGAATTGTTTGATTTGTTGTGCTGTCTCATCCAATTTTTCGTTTTGAGGTGTAAACTAGAAGTCTTTGATAAAGTTTTCTCTCAATTCCTGCCAAAAGAAGGTTTCTCCCCTAGGTTTCTCCATTTTATACCATTTGTTAGGTAAGTCGTCTAAGGTTGAAGGAAACAAATGGGGCCAGGCTCTCTCATCTTTGTAACCAAGTCTTTTCCACTCCTTTTCACAAGTCCTAATGTGGTCTTTTGGGTTCTGGCCTTGAGTGAAGATAGGGATTTGGGATTCCTGTGTTAACTTATTCCCTCCAAACCGTTCGACAAAGAAGGTTGAAGCAGTTGTCTAGGTCTGTAGTTTTGATTGATGGGTATCCCACCATCTAGCTGCTTGACCTGTAAATGTTTCCACTAAGCTTTGCAGTCGACCATGTTCTCCAATATTTTTAGAGACTTGTTTGACATGCATGATTGGGGATTCCCTCTCCTTATACCGGGGTAGTTGAGTATTGTTTACGTTCGTGGGTTGTAAGGTAGGGCGTTCCCTGAGTTTCTTTTCAAAAAATTTAGGTATAATTGATACGATGAAGCACTGTCGGGTGGGTTTTTTCTGTACTGTTTGAATAGTCCAGCACCCTCTTGCTTGTGTTTCATAGTTTTCTATCTCCCAGTCATAGAGTTCAGCGTCTAAATTATACCCGACTGAGTCTGGGTCACCTAAGTAAAGCTCCCCTTGGGAATTTGGTTCTGTGTAGTTAGTGTTGTTCTGGATCTGATAAAGTTGTTGGATATCGACTTCCTCATCAATCGGTTCAATCCAAGGTTGTCCTTGGGATGGATTGATAGGGACTATGACCTTTTGGCCATTTCCTTTGAGCTTAATACGTTCTTTGTCTAAAGAGATAGATGCTTTCGTCTTTCGACCCCAAGGTCGACCTACAAGGGCTGGGAAGGAGCTAGATCCTTCCTTTGGATCAATAATTTTGAAATCAACCTTGGTTGATATTCCTTTGATGGTTGTGTCTACATTTTTCCAAACCCCAATGGGTTCAATGAGACCTTGGTCAGCTAGTTTTAGATAAATGCCTGACTCATAGAGTCGGGGTCTGCCCATCTTTTCCCATGTGTCCCGAGTCATAATATTTACCTGAGACCCAAAATCAAGCACCACTTGTCGGACATGAAAACCTTCGATTTCCAGGTCGACTAGAGGGTCGACATCATTTTTGTCTTTTTGATTTAGGTTGCAAATCTTCTTAGTTTGTTTTTCAGCGTTAGTACTTTTGATTTGATGCAATAAATCAATGAAGTGGGCTATCGACTCATCTGTTTGAATGAGATGGGTTAACTGTTGTGTCGTGCTAAGTCGACTGTGAATAATGTCTTCTTGTTGTGCGATGTTTTGAAATATGTGTGATGCCTCTTGATAGGTGTGTTTTTGTTTTATAGGGTCTGGATAATTATTTGTGTCTTGTATTTTGCTAATTTGGGGGTTATCAGGCCCTGTTTTTGTGCCTTGACGAGTGACAATATGCAGATTTTTAGTATGTAACACATCATTCTTTTGTACACAGGACAAGACATTAACATTATTTTTCATATTAATTTTTTCCAACATAGTAGGAAAATCCTCCAAGGAGTGATCGCCTACTCCACAATGCGTACAGAATTTCAGGTCAATTCTGTCCTTGTACGGACAGTCTGCGCATCTGTGCCCCTCTTTATAGCAAATGAAGCACTGGCTAGGTCGATGAATTCTTATGTCTCGATTCCCAATGAATTGACCTCTTCCAAACCCTTGTCGTCGATTGTCATACCGACGCTCATATCGTCAGCCATTAGCTTGTTGCCCATTCTGATTGTTTGGATTGCTTTGCTCATTAGTCTGTGCTACTGGGTTTGTTTGGTAGACGGCCTGGTAGTTCTGTCTATTTTTTAGGTTCAGTTGACAGTCAGCCGTGTTGTGGCTTTTTGTCTTGCAGATGGCACACCAGGAGGCCTTTCCATTCTTCATGTTGTATGGACAGTCAGCTATAGAATGGTCTCCACATTCCTGGCAGATGTCGTAAAACGATTTAGTCTGCACAAAACGGACATCTTGTCGGCTGTACTGCTGTTGACAAGTATCTCTTGAATGACCGGCCGTCAAACAGTTTGTACACCAGATCTCTTGATTCTTCAGGGTCAACTCTTTTAAAGACTTCTGGACATTTTCTAGCTGTTCCTCCAGGCGGTGGTCTGTTGGATATGCAGGGATATCTTCGTCCATCTCGACCTGCAAAGCTTTTGTCAGCGCATCTTCATATGTCTTGAAAGTTTCCAGACTGATATGTCGGTGAACTTTCTGTGATAGACCTGCAAGGAACCATTGAATTAATAATTGTTCGTCAATAACATAATCTAGTTGGCTCAGTAGGTCCTTCCAGCGTTTGTCATAGTCGCGGAAAATTTCTCCTGGCTTCTGTTGGGTTGTTTTCAGCTTTTTGGCTGCCAGGTGCTTAGCATCTGGGGTTTTGAAAAAGGACAAGAATTGCGCCTTTATCTCAGCTTTGGTCGCCTTGGGGGTCCTTTTTGTGAATGTCATGAACCATGTCAAGGCTCGTTTGCGTAGGGCCCCTCCGAACTAGGCCATCTGTTGTTCTTCATCCGTGACCTGGTTTGCTTCCCAGGTCGACTCACAGACGAACCAATGTCATCTGGGGTCTTCATCCCCCTCGTAGAGAGGAATGTGAGCAGTGTCGTGACCCATGCTTGAATCACTATCACTACTCTCAGAAGTTAGCGGGGTGGGTGGTGTGGGTGGTGGTGAAAGAGGTGGGGTTGTTGATACAGTTGAACCTGTGGGGGTGACAATTGGGTTTTGGTCGACGGAACTTATGCTTCCGTCAGTGGTCAATTCTTTCTCGCCGTACAGCGGATTGTTGATAATTTTTCTTCTCGATGGCCCACTGTCACTTTGCGTGCTCAGGTCTGACTCTTGGGTATCTTCTAAAGTTGTATGTGGCAGAGGGGGTGATCCTTCATGTGTTGGTAGGAGCAAGTGGATACTCCGAAAGGAAGGTGCCGTTTGAAAGGTCACCCAGTTCCCTTCGACCGGTCGGCGTATGACAAGGTGTCGTCTCGGGTATGGTTCATCACCTAGTCGACTCCAGATTGTGATATCACCAGCTCTCAGTCAGAGGTCGTCTTCAATAATAGTCTGTATTACAGTATGTGAATTGGCTGGGGACAAGGTTACTTCATCGGGAACCATTATTTGGAGAGCTTCTTGCTGCTCTATCCACACTTCTTCATCCTTAGGGGCCGTCTCTTCCTCTACGCCTTCTTCTTGTCGGTCATGACCCGACTCTGGCAGAATCTCATCACGGTCGGTCTCCCTAGGGTTTTGTTCTCGACGCAGCTCGTCGGCTCGTTCATGTCTGGCTTCCCTTCTCTGCTGTCGTTCGTCCCTCTCGATTCTCTTAATGTCCGACATACGTTCATACAATACTATTCCTTCAAGTCCTCTTCAGTCGACTGTTCATTACTGGCTTGGTCGACTGGTATCCACTATGCTCCCTCTCCGACACACGACCAGCTACCCCCCCATGGCCTACCCGATGCTTTTTAGAAAGCTCGGATAGTTCTGTCTATTTGCTCAAGAATTATTCCCACTCCCTTTCAGCGATGAATTTCTCCCACTTCTTTTGCTTCTCCTCCCAGTTAGTGTTTGATGGCGGTTCATACAATGGTGGTCGAGGTTCGAATATATGGCCTTCTCCTTTCTCTATCAAGAACTTGAATAGCAGGGTCGGTAAGGAGCACAGAAATTGGTCAATGAAATCTGTGTAGAATTTGGCTTTTACAGTTTCCATTGAGGTTCTGTCTTCGATTGCTTGCTCCTCACAGAAGTCGGCGGCGATCTTCTCACACCACTCCGACAGATTAGTTCTACCCCCTCGAATAAGTTTCTCCAGCAACTGTTCTTCTTTAGTTGCGTCGATCTTTTTCATCCAGGATTTGCTTCAGTAATTGTGGCACGGATTCGACAAACTTCTCGTATGTCTCAGTGAAAAATCTGGCTTTGGCTTCTGCGACTGACAGTCTGTTCCTACGTGCATAATTTTGTAAATAATTGGCAATCTTACGCTCCCACCAGTCCTTGATCTCCTGCTCTGGTATCATATGTGAGCATATATTCTAGACATGTACTACCGGCAGCGGAACCAATGTTGTAATCTCACAGATCACAAAAGGTTACTAATAATACATACTAAAACATACATAAATATAAACAGAGACAGAAGACAATAACAGATAGGATAGAACATAATATCTTATTATAATGAGTTCATACAAAGAACAGAACTGAACTGAGTTCTTGTGTGGCTCAACAGCCTAATATATACAAGTTACAAATAGTTACAAAATAACTACCTGTCGGTTCGGTGAACCAACACGACTGTTAGTTAGCCGACTTAATTAACTAGTTTAGTCGGCCGACCGACTTGGTCGGTCCCTCGACTTAGTCGGCTGACTAAGTTGGTCTTCGTTCAAGTCGACTTATGTCGACTTACTCCTTCTACAATACAACACAAGTCCCTTAAATTTATACAACACAAGTTTCTAAACTTGATACAACACATGTTACTGACTTGATACAACACAAGTCTCTTGGAGAATGACTCATGATTCTGTACATTTAACACATTCCAAAATGTGTGTTATAGAAAAATTGTAGAATTTTCTCTAACTTCATGTGGAAAGGGAAAAGTGGCAAAGTGGTTTTTCATTTAGCTAGATGACATCTTATTTCCAAGCCCAAATTTGAAGGGGGAGGGGGGCAAAAGAGATCATCTACTTTGGAAATTGTTTGGCCACCAAATTTTATGGAAGTTGACCACAAAAAAAAGGTTTATGGAAAATTTTTTATCACATAGAGGTATTTAGATAAAGGTATTCATAATTTTACATAATAGATAACTCTAATGTATTCCTTCCCAATTATTGGAAACCACTTGGCATGGATGGTCCCTGGGGAACTTAGATCTAAATAAGAGTGTATTCCATCATGGGTTGTGATAATTGTTTATTACTTCATGAGGTATTGATTCAACATTTATAAGGAATATTCATTGCAACACTTAATTAAATTGATGATGATGGTAAGTGTAAGTAGTTCAAACCCACCCAACCTTAACCGTAACATAAATTTTACTATTCTAATAAGATATAAGGAGTAAAAAGATTACAACTCAAGATATTGTATTCCCCTTTGTACTTAATTTAAGATGGATCTATGATGGTTTTAATTCTTTTTAATTTATGAGCCAAAATGATTTTTTTTTATTACTTTTTATTTTTGGTAACTTATTAGCCAATATAAATTTTTTAGACTATTTTTTATTTTTATTTTATTTTTGTAACATCATATTACATAATGTTACGTGACATCTTCCCATGCTAGACTATAAGCCACTTGGATACTCTTGGTGCAATAATATTACATATTTTAATAAAATAAGTTAAGTAATAACAATATTATATCAATATTCAAACATAATAATAAAAAATAGTAATTGATATTAATTTGTACAAGATAATAATATATATACAACTATACAATAAACTATACTAATTAATTATTTTCATATATATATAGATAGATATATATATATATATATATATATTACTATGTTGTAGTATGTATTAATAATATGAATGTATTGGTAGAGCTATAAGTGTATATCTTTAATATATTAATAATATTATTTTTATAAAATAATACTTTATATATTAATATTCTCAATATGGTTGTTGTGATTATGATGTAGTAGATTTATAATAATTGTAATTATTAACATCTAATTAATATAAAAATTTGATGTTATTTATTATTATTATAGTTTAATATTAATAAAAAAAGATAAAAATTTTCTTCGACTACTAGAGAATCACTTATTACAACGAGAGTAACTTGTAAACCAGTAAGGATAAGATACCATGTAAGGTTTTCCATTCCACCAAAACCTGTAGATGTTGGTGAGCATTTGAAACCCAACACAAGGCCCAATCACTAGGAGTGGCGGTTAGTCCACTTGTTTTATATTCCCAGAGGTGTGGCAGTTATACCCATGAGGAGGTTACACCGATACTCCAACACCCCGCCTCTGGCGTAACTCACGGGAATTGAACCTGAGACCTATGCTCTGATACCATGTAAGGTTTGTTGTTACACAAAAACCTGTAGATGTTAATGAACATTTGAAACCTAGCACAAGGCCCTATCACCAGGAGTGGTGGTTAGTCCACTTGTTTTATATTCCCAGAGGTGCGATGGTTATACCATGTGGAGGTACCCAATAATCCAACACCCCACTTGTGGTGTAGCTCGGAGGAATTGAACCTAAGACATATGCTCTGATACCATGTTAAGGTACACAGGGTACTCCTAAAAGACCGAACACCAAGAGCAGCCACTCACACAACAGATCACAAATAAATACACCAATGTTTGTCACATGTTAAAACCATTTAGAGGGAAATAGTCCATGGCCCCAGCCAAATAGCTACTTGGAGCAATTTATTATGTAAAAGAAAGAAATTTACATGATCTTCTCATAATCGATCAACTAGCCAAGGACCCTCTATGCTCTTTAAATAGAGATCATGGACCAATCGGGTGTTAAGCCACAAATCAATGGCAGGTATGATCTAAGAGAAGTTGAACCGTCAGATCATTTTATGTCTATAACATATCGTGACCGTTGGATTAGAATATTTACAAATGCATACTAATGCATACTAAAGAAACACACTTTACCTAATGGATATATTACACAAGTTGATCTTAACTAATTTCTAAGTGCCTAAATATCCTAACATCCCCCCTTAAGAACAACTTGGGATAGGATTGAAGGATTTACAAAAGTGACACTATTAGGAGAAGGAAGGAGGAATTAGAGCCTATCCCCCCTTAAGGACACATTCCTGAACTCCTGACATAGATCGAAGTTTAGAAAACTTCGCTTCTGTAAGAGACTTGGTGAAGATGTCTGCAACTTGATCATCTATAGGTCAATAGAGCATTTCAAGAACATGATCATGAACAAGATTTCTAATGAAGTGCATGCGTAGATCAATGTGTTTGTTGCGTTGATGTAGAACTAGATATTTGGCAAGCTTGATGGCACTGGCACTTTGATTATCACACCAAAGTGGAGTAGGCTACTGCTGCTCGAATCCAAACTCTGAAAGGATCTGTCGAAGCCATAAAGCTTCCTGACTGGCATTAACTATGGCTCAATATTCTGCTTCTGCTGAAGAAAGAGAAAGAGCTTGTTGTTTCTTACAATCCCAAGTGACAGGTCCAGATCTCATATTGAAAACATAACTTGCAGTAGAATTTCGATCATCAGGATTGTCGGCCCAATCTAAATCAGTGAAACCAACCAACAAAGGTTTCCCTCCTAAACTGTAATGAATCCCAAACTGAATTGTACCTCAAATATATCGAAGTAATGTTTTTGCTGCTTTCCAGTGACTTTCATGAGGTGTTTGCATATAATGTGCAACACGACCAATGACAAAGGAAAGGTTAGGATGGGAATGAGTCAAGTATAATATACAACCAACAAGATGACGATACAAGGTGGCATCTACTTCAGGGGAAGTACAAGTGGCAAAAAGTTTGACTCCAGAATAAAAGGGAGAAGGGGCTGGTTTACAATATTCCATGTGAAAGAAGCAAAGAAGTTCACAAGCATACTTAGACTGGGAAAGAAAGATGTCTTCTTTGGTTTGCAAGACTTGGAGACCAAGAAAATAATGCAAATGTCCTAAGTCTGACATTTCAAATTTTTTTCTTAAGACTGGAGTTCACATGGGTTAAAAGTTTAGGCTCACTACCAATAAGGATAAGATCATCAACATAAATAACAAGTATGATGAGATGGTTTCCTACATTCTTGGTATAGACATTAGGATCAGAATGACATCTAGAAAAACTAGTGTCAAGGAGAAATCTATCCATTTTGGCATACCAAGCTCTAGGAGCTTGCATAAGGCCATATAAGGATTTCTTAAGGCGACAGACAATGCTAGATTTATTCTAAACATATCCAAGAGGTTGTTCCATGTAAATTTTATACTGTAAATCACCATGTAAGAAGTAAGACTTGACATCCATTTGATGGATTTCCCAGTTATGTAAGGCTGCAAGGGAAAGAACAAGGTAGATGAAGTTCATTTTTGCGACAGGGCAAAGGTTTCATTGTAGTCAATCCCTTCAACTTGGGAAAAACCTTTGACAACTAACCTTGAATTAAGTTTTTCAACACTTCCATTTGATGCATACTTAGTTCTGTAGATCCATTTACATCTCACAAGTTTTATTCCTTTTGGAAGAGGAACAAGATCCCAAGTATCGTTCACCATTAAGGAACGATATTATTCATCCACAGTTGTATCCCAATCTGGATTTCCTGAAGTTTCTACAAAAGTTTCTGGATCATGATTCTCAGAAACTTGAGCCAAAAGAGAAGAGGCTTGCTGAAACTGAGAACGTGTTCGACATTGATCTCTAGGATCACTGGTAAGATCACCAGCTACTTCACATGTTGAATGAACCCATCGAGGAAGCATTGGTGCTGGTGCAACTGGAGGAACATGAGCAGGCGGAGGTGTATTTTCATCCTCACTGTCATCATAAAAAACTGGAGTTGGAAACCTATCAAGAAAGTTGGAAGAAGAAGAAGAAGGCACAATCACTGAATCAGGCTCACAGGACAAATATGGCACACCCGCCAAGTTAGGCTTGTAGGCAAGAGATTTTCATCAAATTTAAGATCTCTTTTAATGATTATATCATGAGAATGTGGCTGAAGAAGTCTATAACCTTTTACATCTTTAGAATGTCCAACAAATATGCACTTTTCACTTTTAATCTGCAATGCTTTCTGTTTTTCATCCGGAATGTGAGCCCATGCTTCACAACCAAACACACGGAAGTGACTTACATCTGGTTTAATTTTACTCCATGCTTCTTCCGATGTTATATCTTGTAAAACTTTAGTGGGTGTGCGATTAACTATGTAATTTGCACAATTTATGGCCTCATCCCAATATTGAAGACTTAGTCCCTTAGATTGGATCATACAATTAGCCATTTCTTTTAAAGTGCGGTTCTTCCGTTCAGCTACACCATTTTGTTGTGGTGTATATGGAATAATGTGGTGTTGTTGGATTCCTTGTTTAGTGCAGAAAGTAGTGAAATTTTTGTTAACATATTCTCCTCCATTGTCAGATCTTACCTTAATAATTTGATGACCAGATTGTTTTATAACAAGGGCCTTGTAGGCCAAGAACATGTTAAGTACTTCTCTCTTAAGTTTTAGGAAGTAAACCCAAGTGCATCTAGAGTAGTCATCAATGAAAGCTAAGAAATATTTGAAACCAGAAACAAAAGCAGATGGAAGAGGACCACACAAGTCACTATGCACAAGCTCGAAGGGAACTGAAGCGTGCCAAGAGGCACATTTGTCAAAACTATCTTGATGATGTTTTCCCAGTACACAACCAGAACAAACACCATCCTTGCAAGATACCATTGGAAGACTAGTCACTATATTGTCTTTACATAGTTGTTGCAATGAGCGATAATTTAAGTGACCAAATCGCTCATGCCAAAGTTTGCTCAAGTTATCACCGTGAGCAACAAAAACTAAAGGAAAAGGTGATGACCTAAAGTTGTTAAATTTGTACAACCTGGTAATTTCATCAACAATTCCGGTAGCTAGGACATGTTGAGGATCTTTAAAATCCTTGATTACAACTTGGATAGGTGTAAATGTTACAGTTTTACCTTCACCAGAATGAGTGATTTGATAGACTGACAACAAATTGCAAGAAATTCTTGGAACACATAGTACATCACTAAAATGACCATTTTCTACTGGAACTGTTTCATATCCTACAACACTTAGAGAACTATCATCACCAACAAATATTTGTTTGGTGTTACATTCATTCATAGTGGAAAATATGGCTTGATCCTTAGTCATATGATAAGATGCTCCAAAATCAATGAGCCATTCATTTGAAGTAGAAGAAGAAGATGTAGTATAAGAGTAACTAGAAGCACAAAGTGCATGTCCATGAGAGGTAGATTCTGAAGATGAATCTAGGCTGATGTGGTTCTTCTTCCTTGCTGCTTCCAAGGCTGCCATCTTCTTCAAACACTTAGATTCATCATGATTATCTTTCCCACAAAAATTGCAATGACACTCAGTCTTCTTTCCTTTTGGATTGGAGCCTTTGTCATTTTTTAAAGAAGGAGTTGACAAAGAGGGTTTGGGGCCCTTGTTTGGCTTATTATTGTGAAAATTCTGTTTCTTGGGAGGCTTGGACTTGTCTTTCTGTTGGGACAATAAGGCTTCCCCAGATGTATTTGCATTGTTAATTATTCCAAGATGAATGAGCTTATCTTGCTCTCTAATTAAAGAATCATAAAATGATTCAATACTAGGCTCTTGACAGCTAGCTGCATTTAAGGACTCTTTCATGGACTAAAATGTAGATACAAAAACATAATATGCAAGTCCATGTTTGGAAAGAATATGAAAAATACATTGTTTGTCTTCTTTCTTAATCTTGCATTCTTCACATAAGAGTCTAAGAGTTTTATACTTAGATAAATAGTCTTGAATGCATGAGAAATCACCTGGATTCAAAGAAATCAACACATTCTCAAGTTGATGACCTCGAATTTCATTGTGTTTACCAAACACAGATTCCAACTTTTCCCAAGCTTTATCAAGTTCATTAATTCTAGATATGTGGAATCACAAATTAGTAGAGATTGATATCCTAATCAATCCACGAGCTCAATCACATATATTTTTCCATTTTATTTTCTTATCATCATCAGTGGGTTCTGTTTCTTTCCCTAAGGTAATTCTGAAAAGTCCCCTACTTCTTAGAACATCCTCCATATGAGATTTCCATGAGAAATATTTAGAACTGGTAAGTATAATATCACAAGGGGCAGCCATACTTGAAAATAATGGCTGAAAGTACAAAAACTAACTGCCTAGATGCAAAGAGCTCGAAAAATCAGGCCATTTAAAAAAAAACGGCTCTAAAAACTGATTCCGAATGATAACGTTATGTTTGATCAAAGAAAATGTTGAAGGTGTCCCCAATAGTGACGTGGCAGATATTAACTTGACCAACTAAAAAAATAGAACCCCCCTCTACCCAAGATCAACCTTTGACAATTACTTTACAATAAAGTTACGTTTAAGTGAATCACTTTTGTAGAATAAGTGATGTTCACTTTTACAATAATGTTACTTTAAATAGTGCGGCAATAAATTAAAAGACTTAAGTGACTCACTTTTTATTTTATTTTATTTAAGTGAGATGCACTTTTACAATAAAGTAACTTGAAAATAGAAATTGCATGCACTAAAATGTAGCTTAATAAGACTTGAACTCAAGACCTATTAAGGAATAAAACAACTTTGGACCAAGTGAGCTAAGTTTAAAAGGTACATAAAAGAATGGAAAGAGGAAAGGGGGTTTTTTTTTTTCACTCTTCTCTCTCGTTCTCCGTGCTTGCCTTTTTTTTCTGCAAATAAAAAAAAAAACCGAAAAACAAAAACATTTATTTTTTGTCCACACTACGAGGTTAGATCTTGGTTAGATTACTCGAAAAGTCTATGTTTTCAAGTTTTCTTGTTGTTTCTCATTCGCCGTGATTGCACAAGGTGCATGACAAAGAGCATACGTAGACGAGAAGACAAGAAAAAAAGCTTTCCCTTTCTGTTTCTGATTCGTCGCGATCGCGCAATGTGCATGGAAAAGAGCATACACAGATAGGGAAGGAAATGTTCCAAGACTAAAACAATAAAGATCTAATAATAAAACTGAAAAAATATGAGAGATTTAAAAATAAATAAAACAAATCCATCACTGTAACATTATACCTTCAGATTTGCCGAAATGGGTGTTTCTGGAACAAACGAAAACAGTTTTTGATGAAATGAAAGCTATTTTCTAATGGAAACGGTGCTCTGGACGCAATGGAATAGCTCCCATAGGCCAAAAATGCACAGAAAATCCAGAACCAAAAATCCTTTCAAAGTTTCGGCAACACCAGTTCCAGATCTTGATCACAAACCAAAGTGGCTCTTCATAAACGCTCTGATACCATGTTCGGGTACACAGAGCACTCCCAAAATACTAAAGACCAAGAGCAGCCACTCACACAACATATCACCGATCAATACACCAATGCTTGTCACATGGTTAAAACCCTCAAGAGGGAAACAGTCCAAGGCCCCAGCCAAATAGCTACTTGGAGCAATTTATTATGTAAAAGAAAGAAAGTTACATGAGTTTCTCATAATCGATTAACTAGCCAAGGACCCTCCATGCTCTTTAAATAGAGATCATGGACCAATTGGGTGTTAAGCCACGGATCAATGGTAAGTATGATCTAAGAGAAGTTGAACCATCGGATCACTTTATGTCTATAACATATCATGACCGTCGGATTAGAATATTTATAAATGCATATTAATTCATACTAAATAAACACAATTTACCTAACATATATATTACACAAGTTAATCTTAACTAACTCCTAAGTGTCTAAATATCCTAACAAGTAGAGAGTAGTGAGGTGTTTACAATCCAGTATGGGGAGATGTGTCAAAGAACTAATGCACCAACAATCAAAATTGTTATTATTACTATTTTTATGTTAGCTCATAAGATAAAAAATAACACCGAATAAAAAAGAAAATTAAAAAAATCCATTTCCGCTCAAAAAAATAAAAATGTAAAACCAAATAAAATGTAATTAAAAAAATAACACCTCAAAAAATTGGATACGCCTCTATGCTTTATAAATACGCATTTAGGATGGATCTATGCTGATATTCTAATTAAACTGATAAAATTCTATTTAAGTTTTTTTATATTTATATGTAAAGATAGGTACATGCTATAATGGAGAATCACTCTTTATGTTTATACCTTCTTCTTACAATTTATGCTTTCTTACCACTCTTTATGTTTAGACCGCCTTCTTACAATTTATGCTTTCTTGCCACTCCATTTTTCAGCCTTTTTACGATTTGTGCTTTTTTTTTCTTCTTCCATTCTTGTAACCTTTAAAAAAACAACACTATGGGTCATGCCACACCACAAAGAGAAAAACACATGATTTCTGCTTGTAACCTTTAAAAAAACTACACTAACCCTATGAGTCATGTAACACCACAAAGAGAAAAACACACGCTTTCTGAACCAAGAGAGAAACATGCTTTGAACCCAATTGATTAGTTAGCAAATGGAGGTCAACTGGGAATGATGTTTGTTTATGTTTGTGAGCCGTCCAAATACCAAACTATATCACGTTCACCTTATCACCATCAAGTTAACAACTATCTCACCATGCGAGTCATTAATCATTGGCTGATGGACCCATATCTACCTCGAACCTTGAATTTTATTGAGTGCTAGCAAGCCGCCTGCATATTGGGGAATATTTTTTATGGTTGCTTCGACACATAGACCTATATTTGTTGGTAGTTAGTAACTGATCCAACCCGCTGGCTCTAATTCAGTACAACTGAGTACTTTAGCATAAAGTACATGGGAGTACTCCACATTTATTGAACTGCTAGGATGTAGTGGGTGATACACTTTTGAATTATTGGTGATATGTAACTTGATCGACATATGCCCTAATGGGTGATCTATCTTTGAATTGATGACATTATGTGATCCTATCAACATGTGACCTAGTGGCTTTGCCCTTGGATCTATCCTGCTATAGTTCATAGTAAAATTGGAAAGACTTGGTTGGGCCCTCAATCAACACAATGTGAGGATTTAATCATGATAGAGATCCAGGTCTCATCACTTTCCCAATCCAATGTGTGATCTGGAAAATGGTTAATCGACCTCTCATTGCGTAACTTATTTTTGGTCTTACTAAAATACATAGGGAAGACTCGACCAAGACAAAATGGCCAACAAAGGTTATCACTTCCTTAAAATAACTTTTAAAAAGTACAATCAGGCATCTGACAAAAAAATATGGATTACAGGTTCACCTTCCTCGTGACAAGTAAAATAGTAGACCCCAATGCCCTTCCCTTTCTAAATTAATATTGTTGGTTCCCATCCTTACTCAATATGACTTTGTGGTCATTTGTTGGACATTACGAAAATTATATTCTCGTATTTTATCTCATTGCATTGATTATATTCATTATGTAATATGAATTACATTCAAGCTCAACATGTCTGTTTTAAATTATTTATGCTTAATGATGAAGTGTTGATCCCTAGTTCTAACTTGAAGTAGAAATTTTTGAAGAGAGCTCATGATTCTCCTCTAGCTGGCCACCCTCGTTTCTTCAAAATACATAGAATGTTGATAGAAATATTCTCTTATAAAGGGATGAAGAGTGATGTCCTGAAATATGTTAATGAATACACAACATGTCAGCAAAACAAATTGAAGCACAATCATCCGGTTGGTCTCTTGCACCCCTTAATTATACCAGAACAAAAAGTGGGAGAGAATTTCCATGAATTTCATCATTGGTTTACCCATATTACTTGATAAGGATTCCATATTTGTAGTGGTGAATAGACTTACTAAATTTTCTCATTTCCTTGTTATTAGTACAAATTTCATCACTGCACAAGTGGCTGAGTTATTCTTTAGAGAAGTTTTCAGATTGCATGGGATTCCCAAGAGCATTGTCAGTGATATAGATAACATATTTTTTAGTTCATTTTGGAAAGAACTCTTCCAAATTGTGGGAAAACATTTGACTCCTAGAAAAATCTATTATCCACAAATTGATGGAAAAATAGAGAGGGTGAATCAACAGTTGGAGGGCTACGTGAGGAACTATGTTAGTGGGTAGAAAAAAACATGGATCAAATGGTTGCATTTGGGTGAGTTTTGCTATAATACTACTTTTCATATGTCCATTGGCATGTCTCATTTCAAAGAACTTTATGGTTATGACGCATCCACTTTTATTGACCACATCTTTGGTGATAGTACAAATACAAAAGATAAGGATTGGATTGAAGAAAGTCAAGATATTTTGAAGGTTTTGAAAGATAACTTGCAGGTTTCCCAAATCAACAAAATCAATATGCATATAAACATAGAGTGGAGAAACATTTACAAGTGAATGACTTGTTTTAACTGAGGTTTCAACCCTACAAACAGACCTCCTTGAAAGGAAAAGGTTCAAAAAATCTCAAAACAAGGTTTTATGGTCCCTACAAAGTGGTTCGAAAAGTTGGAGAAGTGGAATATGAATTGCAACTTCCAGTAGGAAGTAATATCCATAATGTATTTCATGTTTCATGTCTAAAAAAGGTTATAGGGAAACATATTTTAGTTTAAAAAACATAACCTCCCTTGGATGATGAAGGACAACTCATTCTCATTTCAGAAAGAATAGTGAAGACAAGGGAAAGGAAATTAAGAAGCATAACTATAATGGAATACTTCGTACAATGGAAGGATTTTCCTAGTGAGGAAGCCACTTGGGAAGAGGAATAAATTTTGCAGCATCCAAACTTGGCATTTATTGAGGACAAGCAACCTTGGGTGGGGTGGACTGTCATGTCCCCATCCAAATAAGACTACTAGCACACAATGTTTCACCAACTTACTAGTTCCCTAGGTTGAGGTGAAGGCATACAATTTTGTAATAAGGGAGCTATGAGACCCAAAAGAACCATAGTTTACCATATCCACATTAAATGGGTTCCTATAAATAATTAATTTGAAGAAACTAATGTGGTATTGGTTCATAGAGACACTTGGACTCTCATGGAGTCCTTGGGTGGATAGATTCCCCCCTACACTTGGCACAACCTTCATCCAAATTAGAATCCATTGTAACACCCCAGTTTTGACCCCGTTGCATTAAACGTACATGATGTATATATTGTAATGAATCGCAGTGTGGAGCTAAAGGAAAAAGCCCCACCATCGATTTAGTTGTGTTATGTTTCTGTGAACGGAATCGTTGCCAATGGTCTATCATGGTATACGGCATATATTAAGTTTTGTCATCATGTAAATATGCATTTTTAATTAAAATGAACTACAACCAGCTATGTTCACGGAAACTAAATTGAGAAGGGGCATGATTCTCATAAGGATAAGGGTGGGGGATGTCAAACCTTGGGCTAGGGGGGGGAATCCATGTGTCACCACCTTGTTTGATTTGCCCATTTTTCCTTGTCTTATCCAATTACCACTTTAATATTTTGCTGAGTAGTTGAGGCAGTTATGGCTGGGATTGGAGTGTGGCAGGATTTTCAGTCCTTTCCCACATGCACACTCAACCAACGGATTGAACCTCACGATGGGTAGAAGAATGACTACGCCCTTCATTCCACTCTCTCCACTACGCCATTCTCTCCATTGTCTGTTCATCCTCACGGAGGGATAGTAGTCTATTCATTCTCAAGCAGCGACGGTAGTCTGCTCATTCTCATGCACACGTCAGGAGCCTGATTTTTCTCCCCATTTGCGGCCTGGGTAAGTCTCTTTCGATTGCTTCGTTGTCCAGGAGGGACTATTGTTTTTCCCCATGTCATGAACTATGTTGCTTATACGTCTGGAGACTGCTGTAAGTTTCTTGGGAGTCGTTTTGGCCACGATAGGGCCAATAATGACTTAGAAGTCGTTTTCCCTATCTAAGCTGTAACTGTTGATTGATAGCATGTGTGCAATGGTTGGTCTTCGAACTATGTTGGGAGCAAGGATGAGGGCTTGGGTTGCTTGATAAACCTGGTGTGTTTGGAAACCACACAGACAGAGCTAGAGGGCTGGATTTCTTCTCCACAACCCCTAAATAGCACTAGAAGGGAAGTCAGGGCCTGAGGGACTGTGTAGCAGAGAAGGGACTGATTCCTTGTGTTGGGTGTGTGTGGGTGTCTTAGAAGTTAGGCTAGTTTTGGTGTAGGTGTTCCTAGCTCTGTAATCGACTCACCAGCTTATCTTCTAGCCTTTCCCAACTCCTGGATGGCTTGATAAACCCAACTGTGTTGGCTTGGTTGTGTTTTGGTGTACCCTTGGCTATGTGTAAGCCTGCTTGTTCCTTATTCCTTGGGGAATCATGCCCAGCTCAGGGGTGGTAGCATTACTGAGATATTTAGGAGCATGCTAGCCTATGGTTGGGTGGAACATTGCAGCGACGTAGCTGGTTGCGGAACGAGTTCTTCATAAGATAAGTAATCTTGTCTATTTTACTCCTACAATCATTTTACAGTTAATGAATATGGTGAACATGTTGAATGCTTGTATGAATGTATGTTGCTTCCGCTGTGTATGATAAATAATTGTATTTATGTATGTTCTACTTCAGTGCATTTTGTTTCAACATTTTATGAATGCACATGTTCATGGGGCTAGTTTCCCGGATGGTTAAGGCCATGGTAGCGTCATCTTCGTCGGTCGGAGGGTCGGGGACGTTACAGTGTGGTATCAGAGCCTGCAGGTTGCAGCATGGGCCTCTATGGGCCATGACTAACCAGTTCGCAAAGGGATGTTTCATTTTGCCTAGTGTGGAAATTGAACCCAGTGATAGAACAATTTTACTCACAACACATATCAATTGATCATGCAAAATCACTCACAAAAGAGACTGAAAATGGATCTGAACACTAAATTGTATTAACTTAGTGTACAATAGCCAACCCTATAACATAACAGGTTGCTGCATTAAATAATTACATAAGGGATTCGAATGCATGAGGAGGCAATTTGAATCTAGTCAAAAGCATGCTTACTAAAATTAAGCAATTCCCCCATAGGTGCATAAAGTAGTTTCCAAATCCGTCATGGAGCTCATGAATTGGAAAAATCACTTAGGAAAGCTAAAGAGTGATGGAATGACAACTCATACATGCTTTTCAAAGGAGAAAAGAGTGTAGGATGTGGAGGACAAAAAACTAGTTAACCTCACCTAGTCAAACTTTCCCAATTGCCTTAAAGCACTGAAAAAGCATGCAATAAAGCAGAAAAAGCAGAAGGGTGCCTAGGAGGCTAGGAATAAAGAAGAATTGATTCCTTGAGGTTTCCCAAGTGCTACATGAGTCAAAATAGGCAATTTTGACCACTATGGATAGGTAAATGACAACTTGCATAAGGTGGGACACATGAACTAGGCAAATAAGACAAAAATAATTAAATTAATGTCTAAGGTAGCTAACTATGGGTTGATTATTCTAAAACCCCCCCTTAAGCCTGAATTATGAGTAATATATTAGAAAATTATAGGGCCTAGCAACAAGGCTTAGTCACCCTTTACATACTGCATGTCCATTTAAACAAGGAAAGAGGAAAAAACCACATGGGAAAATCCTCCCTTAAACATGGACTGTAAAACAAAATTTGGAAATTTTGTCTTCACTCATGCTTCACAGCATGATCAGCAATCCCCAGTAGTGATTTGAGATTGCTGAAGGTCTTCTCATGAAATGATTTGGTGAATATATCAGCTACTTGTTCTGAAGATGAACAGAAGAGTAGGTGAATGGTGCCATCATGCACAAGCTCTCTGATGTAGTGCACGTGGATCTCAATGTGTTTGGTTCTCTACTTCTGAACTGGATCTTTGCAGATTCGAATGGTACTCTGGTTATCACAGTAGATGGTAGTTGAGTACTCTGATTCAAAGCCACACTCTCCAAGTAAACCCTGCAACCATAAACATTGAGTTGCTGCATTAACAACTCCTATGTACTCTGCTTCTGTAGATTAGAGTGCAATGGCACTCCGTTTCTTGCTTGACCAGCTGATTGGCCCTTTTTCAAGCATGAACACATATCCTGATGTGGACTTTCTGTCTATTCTATCACCTGCCCAATCACTGTCAGTAAATCCAATCAAATCAAGATCAGATTTTGCTTTATAGAAGATCCCATGTGTCCTTGTTCCCTGAACAAAGTTAAGGATCCTTTTGGCTGCTTTCCAATGGATCTCATGAGGCTGATCCATGTATCTAGAAGCCACACTTACTGCATAAGAAATATCAGGCCTAGTATGTGTAAGATACAACAAACATCCAATCAATTGCCTATACAGTGTATTGTTTACCATAGGTGAAGAATCAGCTTCTTCCAGCTTCACTCCTGAAAGGAAAGGAGTCTTGCTTGGTTTGCAATCCTTCATTCTGAATTTTTTCAGCAAATCCAAGGCATACTTGGACTGGTGCACCTTGATTCCAGCTTTGGTTTGAGCAGTCTCAAGCCCCAAGAATTGGCTTAAGAGCCCCAAGTCTATCATGGAGAAGGCTTGGTTCATTGCACCCTTCAAGGAACCAATCTCATCCTTTGAGCTTCCTGTAACGAGGAGGTCATCAACATATAACAAAATGATCATTAATGAACCATTAATTAAATTCAAATAGAAATTTGGATCTGATTTGCACCAAACAAAATTCAGTGATAGCAAGAAGCTATCAAGATTGGCATACCAAACCCTGGGGGCTTGCTTTAGCCCATACAATGACTTTCTCAACCTGCACACAAGAGAAGGGTTAGTATAAAATCCTTGAGGCTGCTGCATATATATCTCTTCAGTGAGATCTCTAGTCAGGAAGGAACACTTTACATCCATGTGATGTACCTCCCATTGCTTTGAGGCTGCAATGGCTAAGGCTATCCTGATGGAGTCCATCTTTGCCACTGGTGCAAAGGTCTCATTGTAATCTATGCCATGAACTTGTGAGTAGCCCTTGGCTACCAATATGGCCTTGTACTTCAGAGGTGAACCATCAGCAGCAAATTTGGTCTTGTAGACCCACTTACACTGAACTAACTTCCTCCCTGGGGGAAGATCCACTAGCTCCCATGTGTTGCTCTTCTGGAGTGAGATGAAATCTTCCTTCATGGCTGCTTGCCATCTTGTATCTCCTGATGCTTCTTCATATGTTTGAGGATCTGATTCCAGCATCAAATAGCATTTCTCAGAAAACATAGAATCCTTCATGCACAGACCACTCTCAAATTGAGATCTAGTCCTCCTTGGGTCATTGGGATCCCCAGCTAGCTCTCCTGCTGCATGTAGTGTCTTGGCTGCCCATTTTGGCCTTGTAGGGCTGTTAGTTTCTACAATAAACTCATCACTATCAGACATATCAGAATCAGCATGTTCAACAAACTCTTCACTTACTTTCAGAGGTTCAGGTGGTGAAGAGGTTTCTCCAACTTCCACTGCTGCAAGGGGCTCTTCTTGAAACTGAACACACCTTTCAATGAAGGATTTGTTTGTGCTCAAATTTATCAGTTTGTACCCTTTTGAATCTTTAGAGTACCCAACAAATAGGCACTCTTGGATTTGGGGCTGCAAATCCTTTCTCTTTTCTGTTGGAATTCTAGCCCAAGCCCTTGAGCCAAAAATCTTGAAATGGGTCACATCTGGCTTGTGCGCACTCCATGCTTCGAAGGGAGTCATATAATCAAGTTGTTTGTGAGGCACCCTATTCTATATATAGGCTGCATAGTTGATAGCTTCGGCCCACTACTTTGGTGGCAAATTTTTGGCCTCCATCATGCATGTTGCCATCTCCTTCAGTGATCTGTTCTTCCTCTCAGCAACACCATTCTGTTGTGGTGTGTAAGGGATAGAATGCTGCATCTGAATACCTGCATCTGCACAATAATTAATAAACTCATACTTGACATAATCGCCACCATTTTCAGATCTGAGGACCTTGAGTTTCCTCCCATACTGGTTTTCAACCAAAGCCTTAAAGACTTTGAAGAGGCCAAAAACTTCAGACTTGTGTTTCAGGAAGTAAACCCAACAATACCTGGAAAAGTAATCTATGAAATTCAATGCATATTTGGCCTGACTCATGGACATATGAGGGAATGGGCCAGCAACATCACTGTGGATCAACTCGAGGGGTGCAGAGGTTCTCTCATGACTAGCTCTCTCAAATTTATGCTCTGGGTGTTTTCCTAGGATACAACCTTGGCAGACTCCTTTGGAAAATTTTATCTTGGGCAACCCTATGACCATCTCTTTTTCACTAAGATCAGAAAGATACTTATAATTTAGGTGGACAAATATTTCATGCTAAAGATTGCTTGCCTCATTAGCATGAATCAAAAGAGCAGAGGGGTTTGAGTAGGGTAGGAAGTGTGAGAACATGTATACCTTTTGAGCATGATTTACAGCTCCTTTTGCAATGACTTTACCACTTGAGATCTCTGTGATCTCAACTTCATCAGGGGAGAATATGACCTTCTTTGGAGACCCAATGTGAGTCATTTGGTACACTAATAAGAGGTTGGAGGCAAGAATAGGCACATACAACCCATTGCTGAACTGACCATGATCAAGATCAATCCTCCCTTTGCCCAAACTTTCGGTGAGAGAGCCATCTCCTAGTACTATAGGTGGTCCCTTCAACATGTCAAGTGAGGAGAATGCCTCCTTAGTCGAAACCATGTGTCTTGGATCTCCAGAATCAATGATAAAACTGGGTGAGCTTGATGTGCCAGCAACCAATGCATGAACTCTCTCTCTGTCATCTGAACTTGATCCTCCTTCTCTCTTCTTTGAGTTGTCTGGAAGGGAGATGCCATTCTTCTCCAGGAGTTGGGTCAGCATGTCTATTTGCTTCTTCATACAAGAGCTTTCAGTGTGATTTCCCTTATTACAGTATGTGCACTTGCTCATTTCTCCTTTGTTTTTCTTATTTTGGTAGTTCTTCTTGGAACCTTGTGGCTCCTTTGGAGACTTGTTCTTGTCTCTCTTTTGCTCAGGTGGATTTTTAGCTTTCTTTTTGATTTTTGAATCCACCTTCGAATCTCCAGCAACCGGAGCTTGGTATTTGGATGGTTTGATGGTGCCCATCATCACCAGCTTGTCCTGTTCTTGTGTGAGAGATTCCATGAAATATACAAGGCTAGGCATCTTCTAGGTTCGAGCTGTCAACTTTGTGGCATATAAGGTCAAAAAAAACACTGAATAGTTAGGGCCAATATTCTAGAGAATGGCCAAGACCAGCTGATCATCCTTCTTTTCGATCCCACATTGTTTTAGCTGCAAAACAAGTGCTTTGAACTTGGAGAAATAGAGTTACAGTGATTCAAAGCTATTGGAACTCAGGGAAATCAGCTCATTTTCGATTTGATGTCCCCTCATCTCATCTATCTTTCCAAAAAGATCAGTAATATTCTCCCATACTTCATTCGGTGATGTCAATCCATCAAAATGGAAAAGGAGGTCTCTGGAAATACTCAGACAGAAGAGACCATAGGCCTCATCCCTCCTGTTGTGCCATTTTATCTTCTCTGCAGCTACATTGGGCTCTGCTTCTATTGCCATAGTCACCCTGTAGAGGCCTTTCAATCTCAACCGTATCTCCATCTCTGCTTTCCATTCAAAGAAATTGAAAGGATTCAAGATGATCTTCTGAGATTGATCCATAGCTCAGAAATTGTCTCGGCTGTCAGTAGAAGGCTCCCAGTCACTGATGTCGAACCTACAAAACAATTTTGAAGGAGAGAAATTGATCTACAATGGCTCTGATACCATGTGGAAATTGAACCCAGTGATAGAACAATTTTACTCACAACAATTATCAATTGATCATGCAAAATCACTCACAAAAGAGACTGAAAATGGAGCTGAACACTAAACTGTATTAAATCAGTGTACAATAGACAACCCTGTAACATAATAGGTTGCTACATTAAATAATTACATAAGGGATTCTAATGCATGAGGAGGCAATTCGAATCTAGTCAAAAGCAAGCTTACTAAAATTAAGCAATTCCCCCATAGGTGCATAAAGTAGTTTCCAAATCAGTCATGGAGCTCACGAATTGGCAAAAGCACTTAGGAAAGATAAAGAGTGATGGAATGACAACTCATACATGATTTTAAAAGGAGAAAAGAGTGGAGGATGTGGAGGACAAAAAACTAGTTAACCTCACCTAGTCAAACTTTCCCAATTGCCTTAAAACACTGAAAAAGTAGGCAATAAAGCAGAAAAAGCAGAAGGGTGCCTAGGAGGCTAGGAATAAAGAAAAATTGATTCCTTGAGGTTTCCCAAGTGCTACATGAGTCAAAATAGGCAAGTTTGACCACTATGGATATGTAAATGACAACTTGCATAAGGTGGGACACATGAACTAGGCAAATAAGACCAAAAAATTAAATTAATGTCTAAGGTAGCTAACTATGGGTTGATTATTCTAACACCTAGAATAAATTAGTGAATGACTGGAAAAATCCACAAAATTTGTCTAAGTGTTTGAACTGTCGATTCATCGAAAAAATTAGTGGGATGGACTTCTAATGCAGCAGAGAGCTAGGTGGAAACACACCCGACGGAGGACAGTTGGGACGAAAATTACGGAAATTTTTTCTAATTGTTCAATGGTCGTTGACGAAAAATAGGTGTTGGGTTCGTCGACACCGTGGAAGAATTTAGCAGTTTGTCAGTCTGTCGTTGCAGTTTCCGTAGGGACTAAAATGCCGATGCAGCGGTGTTAGTGGTTTCGATTGCCGATAGTAGGAAAGTTTTGAAATTTGATTTATGTGTTGAAATCATCGGCAGAAAATAGTGGCAACCGGAGCCGCAGTTACGGAGGGAATAAGTTGAATGCCACCGATATGTCGTCAAAACTTAGTTGTTCGAGGCGCCGATAAGCAGCGGAGGAGTTGAGCGATTTGATAGGTGAAATTTAGAAGAAGAGAAATTTTTTGAAAAATTCGTCTAAGTGTTGAGACCATCGGTGATCGACGAAAGTTAGTGGTTTGGATCGCCGATGTGCTGAAAGAAGGTTAGTTGATGAGACCGCCAATGGATGTCGGCGGAAAATAGTTGATCGAGCGCCCACCGTTGTGGATGGCTAGACAACTACGTGTCCAACGGGTAAGGCCTCCGACCGCTGACGCTGTAAAAAAGTTTAAAATTTTTTCTAAGGCCCGAAATCATCGGCTATCGGAAGAAGATAGTGTTTCGTGCATCCGCTGTTGCAGAATCCTAGAGCACTAGTCTACCGATAGGGAAAATCTTCGACTGCCGATGCCGGTCAAAATTAGTTCACCGATCTAAAAACATTAGTAGATTGCGCCGTCGATCGGAAGAAGATCAAAGATAGTGTTCCACCATTGCGGCTGCTGATGGAACTATTTCGCCAACAAAAAGAAGAGAATTAAGCCGATCAAGTGACAAAAAGGAAGACTAAAGGGGAAATTTCAAAAAAAATTCTAAGTCCTAGAGTCGTCAGCCGTTGACGATGGTTAGTGGATTGAATGTCCGTCGTTACAGCTAGCCAGTGAACTATCTTTCCAATGGATAGAGGCTTCAACCGTCGATGCCGCAGTGATTAGTACTTTTGACAGTCGATGAGAAGAAAATTTGAAAATTTTGTTTAAGTATAAGGTCATCGGAAAGTTATTGAGGATTGGGTGGCCGATCGGGTACGTTAAAGGTTTGAGGATCCGCCGTTGCGGCAGTCTAGGACACTATCCACCCGATGGTTAGTAGGTCCGATGGCCGATAATGTCCGCGGAACCCACAATGAGATCGCTTTCCGTCATTACAGCTGCCTAGAAGACTAATCGTCAGACGCAATAACATAGTCTATCGCTGACATAGAGGAGGTAAGTTTCCATTTGGATCGCCGCAACGACAGGAAGTATAGTGACTTGGATCGTCGATGAATAGAAGATGGAAGAGCTGATGCCACAGAAGACAAGGAAAGAGGAAAATTCAAATTTTTGGGAAATGTTAGTGGATCGGATCGCTGATCAAAAAACATTCAATGAAGGTGACTCGTCGTTGCAGCTGCTTATTCAACTAGCCCTCCGACGCCGTAGCAACTAGTGCTTCCGACCGTCGATAGACTTATGGCTGCAGAAGACTTAAGGAGAATAGTCATTGGCATCACCGATCGAAAGTCTAGAAATTTTCCCGTGGAAAATGAAGTAATATCGCTTTCCACCGTTGCGACTACTCAAAGGACTATGCACCCGATGCACAGCCAACTTGATCGCCAATGCAGATCGGAGCTGTAGTTGTTTTGACTACCACAGTGTCGGCAGAATAGCTAGGAAGAGGTCCGATTGGGCCTAAGGAGATTTAGGTTTTTTAGAAGAATTTCTCAGTAGTTTTCAAGAACTTTTTGACTGTATTCATTCGGTTTTCAGCAGATTTCAGCAGATTGTCTGTGGTCACAGAGTTGAATACGAAATAGAGAAAATTCTGTGTTTTTGCATAATTGTTGTTTTATGAATTTCCAGAAGAAAAGGTAGGTAATTTTGATTTCTATATTAATATTATGCATCTAACAGTTTGATACAAGCACATTTGTAGAACTTTAGATAACTTCCAAGAGCAGTACTCCAGAGAGAACAGTGTGGTAAAGCCAGAGGTGGTTCAGTTATGAGAACCCATGATGGGTATGATGCTTGGGATTCTTACAAGCGAGTAGAAGATGCCATGGGGCAAAATGTCCGTAATGGAAATGATGACATAGAGTCT
Source organism: Pseudotsuga menziesii (assembly GCA_001517045.1). Classification (NCBI taxonomy): domain Eukaryota; kingdom Viridiplantae; phylum Streptophyta; class Pinopsida; order Pinales; family Pinaceae; genus Pseudotsuga; species Pseudotsuga menziesii. The sequence goes on from LPNX010549736.1 coordinate 124,380, forward strand.
AATGGAAGGAGATTCCAGGGGACACTGTCTGAGGTTGCAGCCACCATGAGGAGCTTGGTTAAAGCCCAGGAAGAGCAGCATCAGTTGAATGCTGCCATATTGCAGAGTTTGACAGACCTACAGAGAAAGATAGATTCTGGACGGGGTACATCAAGGCTAGAAGGAAGTAAGAGCAGCACTAGGAGAAGGAGAAGGACTTCTAGTGGATCATCTGATTCTGAAGTATCCAATGGGGATACAAGTTCATCTCCTCATAAGAAAGGAAGAAGGCACCATAGGGATCGCTCTTGAGATGAATTTAGGAAAGCTAAACCTCCTAAATTTGATGGTGAGGTAAAGACTGGACAAGAAGTTGAAGCTTGTATTCTTGGGATAAAGAAGTATTTTCAAGTGCATGATTATTCAGGAAACATGAAGGCAAGAGTTTCCATATTCAATTCACATGGAAGAGCATCCATTTGGTGGGAACACTTCAAGCAAGTAAAGAGGATCAGTGAAAGGAGACTTAAGTGGAAACAGTTCAAGAATTATTTCAAGCAGAAATACCTCTTTGACAGGTATTATGATGACAATATTAAGGAGTTCCATGAGTTGAGATTGGGACAGTGGACCATGGAAGAATATGCAAATAAGTTTTTGGAGTTGTTGAGGTATGTCCAGTACATCAGAGATGAAAAAGTGAAGGTCCAGCATTTTTTGAGTGGATTGCCTCAGTATTGCAAAGATAGAATTGATTTTTATGAACCTAGAACTCTTGAGGAGGCAATAAGGAAGGCTAAGTATTGCTATGAGAAAATCAAAGGTAAACCTGATTACCATAAGGCATGGAAGGACAAGAAGAACGAGAAGTTTGACCAAAGAAAGAAAGGTTTCAAAACTTCTAACTTAAGGAATCAGCAGAAGCAGCCATCCCAAGCTGTGAGTAAGCCAGTTGGAGTGATAGGAGAAAAGCCTAAGGATCCACAACATATTAGAGGGCCACTTCAATGTTGGAAATATGGAGGACCCCACATGCGTAGAAATTGTCCACTCGAGAATGAGAGTGCGAGGCCAGCTTTCAACATTCAAGAAGCAAAAACAGTGGGTCAAGTAGCAAGGGCAGTCCCTAGGATTTATGCAGCACTGGAAGACCGCCAGTTGGATCATCAGTCAGCTGTGGTTGAAGTTACAAGTAAGATTGTTGAACAATTTGTTTCTATTTTGATTGACTCTAGTTCTACTCACAGTTACATTACTCGTAGAGTAGTGGAGATTTGTGCTTTTAAGAAGGTAAAGCATATGAAGTATTGGTTAGTCCTGCTAGCCACTAGAACTAAGAGAAAAGTTAGTGAAGTGGTAGAGAAATGACCATTGGTCATGAATGGAATGGTCACTTGTGTAGATTTGAATGTTCTACCACTTGGTTCCTATGATGTTCTCATTGGAATGGATTGGTTAGAATCTCACAGGGTAAAGCTTGACTATTACAATAAGACTTTTCAATGCATGAATGAAGAAGGGAACCTAGTAGTTGTGAAAGGTATTCCAAAGGTGATTTCATTAAGGCAGGTTTCAGTAATGCAGTTAAAGAATTTCTGTAGGAAGGGTTTCCAGTTGTATGCAGCTAATATTTTGGAGACATCAGGAGATGAAACTCCTAGGTTGGAGGACTATTAGGTGTTACAAGAATTTAGGGACGTGTTTCCTGATGAGATTCTAGGGCTTCCTCCAAAGCGGGACATTGATTTCACAATTGAACTTGTGCCAAGAGTAGCACCAGTGTCCAAGGCACCCTACACGATGAGTACATCGGAGATGCTAGAATTGAAGATGCAACTGCAAGAGTTGCTGGAAAAGAAGTATATCTAGCAGATTGTGTCTCCTTGGGGAGCACCAGTTCTGTTTGTAAAGAAGAAAGATGGTACACTCAGGTTATGTATTGATTAAAGACATTTGAACAAGGTTACTGTGAAGAATAAACATCCTTTGCCTAGGATTGATGACCTCTTTGATCAAATGAGGGGAGCAAAGGTATTTTCCAAAATAGACTTGAGGTCTGGTTACCATAAGGTGAGAATCAAGGATGAAGACATTCATAAGACAACCTTCAGAATAAGGTATGGGCATTATGAGTTTGCAGTGGTACCATTTGGTCTCACAAATGCACCAGCTACATTTATGTGCCTTATGAATAGTGTCTTCAGCAGGTATCTGGACAAGATTGTTCTTGTTTTCCTTAATGACATTCTTGTTTATTCTGAGAATGAGGAAGAGCATGAAGAGAATTTCAAATTGACATTGAAATTGCTCAGGGAGAATCAGTTGTATGCGAAACTGAGAAAGTGTGACTTCTATAGAGACAAAATTTAGTATTTGGGTCACATTATCTCAGAGGAGGGTATATCTGTGGACCTTGAAAAGATTGAAGCCATTATGAATTGGCCTACTCCAAGAAATGTGACAGATGTAAGGTCTTTTATGGGACTTGCAGGAGATTACCAGAGATTCATTGAGGGATTTTCCAGAGTTGCACATGCCATCACTTCTTTGCAAAAGAAGGGGATGAATTTTGAATGGACATCTAGGTGTGAAGAAAGCTTCTAGTAGTTGAAGAATCTTCTCACCAGTGAACTAGTATTGAAGGTTGCATATCCAGAGAAAGACTTTGTGGTGTGCACCGGTGCATGCAAACAAGGGCTTGGAGGATTCCTTATGCAAGACAACCACGTGATATGTTATGAGTCAAGAAAGCTGAAGGAGCATGAGAAGAACTAAGCCACTTATGATATAGAGCTTGCAGGCATAGTACATGCTCTCAAGATGTGGAGGCATTACTTGATGGGTAGAATATTCAAGCTCAGAAAAGACCATTGTGGTTTGAAGTATCTATTTGATTAGCCTACTCTGAATGCTAGGAAAGCAAGATGGTTGGAGATTTTATGTGAGTTTGATTTTGAAATCAAGCACATAAAAGGAAAAGAAAACAAGGTAGCTGATGCACTCAGCAGGAAGGTGTAGGAAATGCATGTGGCATCTCTTAGTAGTTGCTAATTAGATTTGAGATAGCAGGTTGTTAGTCATGCTGCTGGAGATGAATTGTATGAGCAGGTAAAAGACAAATTGCAGCAACAAAGTCTTGAGAAGAGGTATGAGGGATATAAATTGGAAGAAGATGGACTTCTCACTTATAAAGGTAGAATTTATATTCCAGATGTAGCATATTTGAGGAGAGTTGTTATGGATGAAATCCATCAAAATCCGTATTCTGGTCACCCAGGATACCAAAAGACAATTGCTACAGCTAGAAGGCAGTACTTTTGGCCAGGAATGAAAAAGGATATGGCTGAGTACATTTCGAGGTGTATGAAATGTCAACAGGTAAAGGTTGAGCATCAACACCCTGCAGGTTTGTTGCAACCTTTGCCAGTTCTGGAATGGAAATGGGAAGTTATTTCCATGGATTTCATTACAGGATTTTCGATGACTTGGAGACAACATGATTCCATCATGGTTGTGGTAGAAAAGTTGACTAAGGCAGTGCATTTTATACCGGTTAAGTCTACACATAAGACTGATGATATTGAAAATATCTTCATGAAGGATATTTTTAGATTGCATGGATTGCCGAAGGCAATAGTCTCTGACAGACATGTCAACTTCACTTCCAATTTTTGGAAGGGGTTGTTTGCAGATTTGGGTACAAAGCTAAACTTCAGCACTGCATACCATCCTCAGACAGATGGGTAGACAGAGAGAGTTAATCAGGTGCTCAAGGACATGCTTCGCATGTATGTGATGGACAAACCAACCAAGTGGGAAGATTAATTGCACTTGGTAGATTTTTCTTATAACAATGGATAGGAGGCATCCTTGGGGATGAGTCTGTATGAAGCTTTGTATGGAAGAAGGTGTAGGACACCAGTGACTTGGGATAACCCAGTGAACAGGGTTGTGCTTGGGCCAGAATTGCTCAAGGAGATGGAGCAAGAGGTTATAAAGATCAAGAAGAATCTAAAAGCAGCACATGATAGCTAGAAAATCTATGCAGATAAGCATATGGTGAATAGGGAGTTCATTGTTGGTGATCATATTTACCTCAGAGTGAGGGCAAGGAAGAGTTCCTTGAAGCTTGGAAGTTGTGCCAAGTTGTCACCAAGATATTGTGGGCCATTTGAAGTGCTTGAAAGAATAGGTCCAGTTGCATATATTGTTGCATTGCCTGCTAGTACTAGAGCTCATAATGTTTTTCATGTTTCCTTGCTTAAGATATATGTACATGATCCTAACCATGTGATAAATTGGGATGTGATTCAGGTGGAACCCGGGGGAGAGTTCCGAACCAAGCCAATGCACATCCTCGACAGGAAGGTCACAATGCTCCAGAACTGAGCCATAGGTCAGGTAAAGGTGCAATGGGAGCACTACGGACCTAAAGAGGCTACATGGGAGCTAGAGGATGCCATGCGATTAGCACATCCATTTTTGTTCAATTCTGCGGAACACTGAGGCGATACCAGTGTAGCATTTTGTTCAATTTTGTAAAGCACTGAGGACAATGCTATTGAAGGGGGAGGGGAATATAACACCCCAGTTTTGACCCCATTGAATTAAACGTACATGACGTATATATTGTAATGAATTGCGGTGTGGAGCTAAAGGAAAAAGCCCCACCATCGATTTAGTTGCGTTATGTTTCGGCGAACGGAATTGTTGCCAATGGTCTATCGTGGTATACAAAATATATTAAGTTTTTTCATCATTTAAATATGCATTTTTAATTAAAATGAACCCCAACCAGCTATGTTTGCGGAAACTAAATCGAGAAGGGGCATGATTCTCATAAGGATAAGGGTGGGAGATGTCAAACCTTAGGCTATGGGGGGGAAATCCATGTGTCACCACCTTGTTTGATTTGCCCATTTTTCCTTGTCTTATCCAACTACCACTTTAATGTTTTGCTGAGTAGTTGAGGCAGTTACAGGTTGGGAGTGGAGTGTGGCAGGACTGTCATTCCTTGCCCATACACACACTCCACCATCGGATTGAACCTCACGATGGGCAGAAGAATGACGATGCTCCTCATCACACTCTCTCCACTATGTCATTCTCTCCATTGTTTGCTCATCCTCATGCAAGGACGATAGTCTCTTCATTCTCATGCAGGGATGGTAGTCTGTTCATTCTCACGCACAGTTCGGGAGCCTGATTTTTCTCCCCATTTGCATCATGTGTAAGTCTCTTCCGATTGCTTCGTTGTCCAAGAGGGACTGTTGTTTTTCCCCATGTCATGAAATGTGTTGCTGATACATCTGGAGACTGATGTAAGTTGCTTGGGATTCTTTTTGGCCACGATAGGGCCAAGAATGACTCAAAAGTCATTTTCCTTGTCTAAGCTGTAACTGCTAATTGATAGCATGTGTGCAATGGTTGGTCTTCAGACTGTGTTGGGAGCAGGGATGGGGGCTTGGGTTTCTTGATAAACCTGGTGTGTTTGGAAACCACACAGACAGAGCTAGAGGGCTGGCTTTCTTCTCCACAACCCTTGAATAACACTGGAAGGGAAGTCATGGCCTGAGGTACTGTGTAGCAGAGAAGGGACCGATTCCTTGTGTTAGGTGTGTGTGGGTGTCTTAGAAGTCAGGCTAGTTTTGGTGTAGGTGTTACTAGCTCCATAATGGGCTCACCAGCTTAGCATCCAGCCTTTCCCAACTCCTAGATGGCATGATAAACCCAACTGTGTTGGCTTGGCTGTGTTTTGGTGTACCCTTAGCTATGTGTAAGCCTGCTTGTTCCTTATTCCTTGGGGAATTATGCCCAGCTTGGGGGTGGCAGCATTGCTGAGATATTTAGGAGCATGCTAGCCTATGGTTGAGTGGAACGTTGTAGCAACGTAGCTGGTTGTGGAACAAGTTCTTCATAAGATAAGTAATCTTGTCTATTTTACTCCTGCAATCATTTTACTATTAATGAATATGGTGAACATGTTGAATGATTGTATGAATGTATGTTGCTTCCGCTGTGTATGATAAATAATTGTATATGTGTATGTTCTACTTCAATGCATTTTGTTTCAACATTTTATGAATGCATGTGTTCATGGGGCTAGTTGCTCTAATGGTTAAGGCCATGGTAGCATCCTCTTCGCCGGTCGGAGGGTCGGGGACGTTACATCCATGGGGAATGAAACGTTCTTGGGAGGTGAACACGGGGTCTTCACTTAGTGAAACCATGCCATAGCACATTAGTTCATGGCATATGAAACAATACCCCTATTTTCAAAAAATATTGGAAAATACCTCCCAAAATCATTTTTTTAACCCCCTCCCAATATTCCTTCCCAATTTAAAAAAACCCCTATTTTCACTGTATATTGCATGTATCAATTTTTTCATTTACATTTTTTTATACCCCTTTAGATTTCTACCTAGTATATTGACATGATACTCGACATTCATTCTGTTCTCTCACCATGCAAAATAATTATTCATAAGTGTGTAGGGTTCCTTAACAATGAACTAAGGCTACTCCCTCTATGGTCTTTCTCCTCTTTGTTCAATAAAATGAACTTTATGACCCCCCCCCCCCCACACACAAAGATATGCACTCCTCCAACAAGGAGATTACAATAAACAAACAAATAAGGAGATTACAATAAATAGGTGGAATAACCCCCAAATATTGAATAGCAATATTTTGCTCATACATTGCACATCATTGAAATAATGGGCTATGTACATGTTCCCATTATGAACTATTCAAGTGAAGCTTGGAACACTTGAATACAATTCTATACCTCGAAGAAATGATCAAACCAACTGGCTTTCAAAGCTTCAATATCATAACATGATTTTGCAGTGAGTGCTTAGGCCGAGCTCTTAGAGATGTTTCATTTGCAGGGCTTCTATTTTCTTCAACTTGATGCATTCTTCAATGACTCCCTTGAGAAAAAGATGTACCATGTGAGGTGCAGGTAATCTCTATGAGGAAAAATGAGCTCTTTTTGCAGGGGGTAAAGAGTAGTACAAGCACTGGAAAGGACTCATTCTGATCTGACAAGGGATACTTGTTTCTGGTCAAATTCCCATTGCATTCTAAACTTTTTGACTTTCCAAATGCATTCTAATGAGTGTTTATGAAGCAGGCGGTGGAATTTTACTAATTTATTGTCTTTGGAGCTCTACCATAACACTCTCCATTGATGGAGGTTTGAGGCCCAGAGGAAGAGGTGTCCAAGGGTTATTTAAAGCCTCTTTAAAATATTCATTGATTACCTCATTTGGATACACAGAGATAATTCCATAGTGAAATCAGTATATTGCCATTTCATTTTTTTCTAGAACACAACAGACTGAATCATTAACCAATCTGAAAAAAATTTCAAGAGACAAGATGTAATGCAATGATGCATATAAGATTTCTATATCGTCAAATATTAGGTTGATAATAGCAATACCGAGTGACCATTAAAGGAATTTTACCATAAAGGAGATCCATTATTATTAAGTGGATCAGAGATTGGAGAATGTTGAACTGAAACACCTTGTATTGTTGAATTTGGATTTGGGGTTGATCTGTGACCGTGATTTGCAGGTAGCTTCTGTTCCATACAAGCAACCATTACTATAGTTCTAAATTTTCACAATTACACACCAAGTACAAGTACTTACAATCATGGGTTGGGGGTAGAATGGCATCCTAAGTGTGGGGCAACCCCAAGCATCAAGGCATACCTGCAAAAAGTTGTATCAGATGCTATTTTGTATCAACACATAAATAATATGACAAAATATACCATATTCAAACATGAAGCAGAAGAAAAGAATAAAAAGCAATTTGGTTCAAATTTGAAACTATACCCCTAGATGTTTCCAGAAAGAGGCATCCTGTGCTTGCCATGTAGTATGAGTCCCCATAGGAATTTGCTACCACATGTGACTACGCGATTGATCTATAGTGGGATGTCCCCAAACATGATGAGGCTGGCCCACATGAGTCCCATGTGGTGTAGGATGTAGTTGAACTTGTGAATATCCAAGAATTGGTCCAGTAATAGGATTCCCTTTACGAATCCAAGCTTCATCTTGCTTAGTTCTAGTCCATGCAGGATCAAAATGTTGCTAATATCATCTGCTTGCAACTTCATCCTCCCTTGGAAAAATGTGCCTTCTGTGAGAACGATATTTCTGCATATAATACCCCCGGTCATAATAGATCAATGAATCATTCCTAAAAAACATCCTCACAGAATGTGCACTTATAATTGACAACTGTCTACTCAATAAGTATATTTTTAGAAAGCATGAGGTTCCCTTTGTTGTTAATGTTATTTAAGGCATTTGTATGGTCTTTTTGTTTACCAAAAAATCTAGGGTGCAATAATTTTTTTTATGTTTATAATACAATTTCCCTAGGCCACAGAACATATTATGCCTTGCTTACTGAGAAATATCTCATACAACATATTGCACATCTAAACATTATGACATATTCTGGTAAAAAGTCAATTCAAGGAATATGATCATAAAAGGGTCCATTTTGGAAGAAGATTCCTAGAATGACTAACCTGTAGGTGGCTAGCAACATTATGCCGAGTTAAGCCATCTAATTTCATAAGTTCCAAAATTCTTGAAGGGATTTCCTGATCAACTCTGAGTTTCTCCACTGCTTGCAAAAAACGCCGATGCAGGTCCATCGTCCATTCTACCTACATGTAGAAATACCTTTAGTCCACACATGCTAGAAATGTCCTTTAATTATGACCCATACACTTCACATAGAGGTCTTACCCTAAACTTTTTCTTACTAGAAGCAATATTGGAATTTTTGCAATCATGTTCTGTATTATTCTTCTTTCCCTTCATATCTTCTGTATTGGAATCTACATTCTCTTCATTACAAGCATAAGAAGACAATATACCTTCTTTTTCAATGTTCTCATCGTCACTCTTTGAACCTTCAACATAACCCACTTCCTCTTATGCAATACTAGGAGCATTAACTACTTGCACATCTATAGTCTCAAATATTGAGTGTAAACTGGTAACCCTAAAAGCAATTTCATTCCCCAATTGGTTGCTTTTTATGTCGACAAATTTCAGCCCACATTGGCTACTATTTCTTGTTTTCAGTGATAATCTATACATGTCCTGAGTTTCTTTCTTTACAGATGCTGGGCTATCAACTTGAGATGACCAGGCTGATGTTACTTCAGCATCTAATCTCAACTTTCTTATAGTTTCATACTCATAATTATTGTCATCATGCGTTGTTCCAGCTTTGAAGTATGTGGTATCGTCTAATATAAGAGCTTTATCCTCCTCAGAAGGGGATCTACCTCCCTGTTCTAGTTGAGGAGTTGATGGAGCTGGAAATTTTTCACTATTATAGGGTTCAATGCTCATGTCTTGCTATACAGAATCTATGGGAATGGGAGTGTAAGACTGTACCTCATGTAGAGCACTGGCCTCAGTTTTGCTTCCGTCAGATGAATCTATGTTTTGAGCACTTTTAACATTAGCGAGCTCAGGCCCCAGATGAAGCATGAATAAAATCGTTGCTTTAATTGGTTTAAGATATTCTGAAACCACAGTACCATATTCACTGAATTCCTGTACATATACCGCGATTGATGAACTATGGATTTCTCCATTTATAACACAAAAGGATTAAGTTCAATTTTTATATCAAAAGAATAAAACAATTCAATATCTTACAAAGGAGGAGAAGGGGAAGGTTGAGCAAGCATAATCCCTACACAACCAACTACTCTCTTCTGGCTTGTCCCATTAACTTAAACATACTGGCTTGTCAAACTACTCAAATAAAAAATCACAAACCTTGTGAACCACATGTTGCCAAATATTTTTGAGCTTGTCCTCAGATATTGGTTTCTGTAAGAACTCCGATGCTCCGAGCTGTTTCATGAATAAAAGTCTTAAATTCATTTAGCACATAGATAAAACTTAGCAGAGGTTAAAAGTGCACCAATGGCCGAGTAGGTAGCACCTAAATAAGAGGAAAAATGATTCGTATTTATGCAGGAATGCAACAGAATACACAAATCACCATAGAAACAAATATACAGTGGAAATAACACTTCATTTCATTAATCAATAACTGAAACTTGTTTACATACAGAATGGAAATAAACTAGCTAGAGTGTTGGTAGCTTATCTCTGAGAAGAGATGTGGTAGCTACATGCCTCTGAAGTCTCTATTACAATGAGGCTCAAAGGCCTATATATTATTGAGAAACAATGGAAACCCTACACATCCAAAAACCTAACCCTAGGAGGTGAAATGCCTTAATGTGGGCCCCATTGGGTAACTTGGTACATCAATTTCCTGGGGTCGTAACTTTAGCATACTACCTCCGTTTGATGCGCATGATACATCGTTAGAAAGATATGTTTAAGGACTACATCCATAAATAACAAATATCAATTTGAAAATAGAATCATATTTTCCCGACCATTCGATGCCAAAAAAACGTCGTTTAGGGCCTCAAAACGGCTCTAGAAGTTTAGGACCCAAAAACCGCCAAAATTAGTAAATTGCGCTACAATTAAGGAAAATGGAAAACTGAAAGAAACAGTGGTGGGGGTCCAAGAGGAATAGGTGGGTGGCCACCAATATCCTCCTGGATCATTCCTCCCCCCTTAGTAAGCAATGGTCCCCATTGCGTGGAGTTCCTCCATGAGATGAGGAAACTTCTGTTGAACTTCGTCCCCGGTGAGCCACTTTCCCTGGTGAAGGAGTTGGCCTGCTTTGACAACTCAATATAGCTGGATATTTTTCTGGTGGGTGTTCTTCATCTGTGTGTCCATAATTCGATCAGTTGTGGATTGTTCCATGCAGTCGGGGTTTAACTCTGTTGGTGTGAGTTGTTCTGCCATATCTGATGTGTCCAGTTGAGGTGGAAAGTAGGGCCGAAGGTGATCCACATTGAACACTGGGTGCAGACTAAGGAATGGTGGAATATTGAGCTCAAAGGAATTGTCCCCAATAGCCTTGGTGATGGTGTGTGGCACATATCAGAGCAGGCGAAGCTTGCGTTGGGGTCCAGCGAGGCGTTCCTTCTTTAAATGTAGCCACACTTTATCACCCACCTGGAAGTTGTGTTGCACCCGATATTGATCATGTCGCTGCTTGTACTTAGCATTGGATCTATCCAATATGTCATGAACCTATTGGAGAATGTGCTGAATGTGATCAATGAAGTTGTTTTCCTTGGAAAATTCAGACTGGATATGAACTAAATCAACCTGAGTAGCTGTAAATGGCATGGCTACATCAATGGGACATAGTTGTTGGAATCCTAATCCCACCTGAAATGGGTTGTGGTTGGTTGAGCTGTGGAGGGCCCGGTTATAGCTATGTTGTACATAGGAGACGCTCTCATCCCATGTGCGTGGATTCTTTGAGTTGTACATGTGCAAAATGTGTATGATCATCCTGTTGACAACCTCTGTCTAGCCATCAGTCTAGGGATGGAAAGTTGTGGACTTTGTGAGCTTGGTGTCTAGCATTGACCATAAGCTAGACCAAAATGTACTAAGGAACCTGTTGTCCCGGTATGAGATTATAGACTATGGGATACCAAAGTGTACCCACACTCGTTCAAAGAAGAGTTTAGCAGTGGCTTTTGCTGTGATATTCTTCTTGCAAGCCACCATTATGGCCATCTTTGAGAATCTGTCAACGACCACAAACACATAGTCATTGCTGTGCTTAGTAGAAGGAATTCCTGACATGTAATCCATGGAGATGGATTCCCAAGGTCGACTAGGGGTAGGAAATAAAGTATAGAGGCCTTGCTTCTTGATGGATGGTTTGGCAATGGTGCAGGTAGTGCAGGATCGGATGTACTTCCAGACGTCCTATCGAAGGTTCGGCCAATAGAAATACTTATGTAGTACTGCCACTATTTTCTCGACTCTAAAATGCCTAGCGACCCAACTGTAGTGCTCTTCCCAAATAATCTTGGCACGCTCGCTTGAAGGAACTCAAAGGTGTCCCATGTGACACAATAGTACATCCTGGAGGTGAAATTTTGGAACTTGGTTTCCCTCCAAGAGCGTCTGGTATGTGTGGCTGAATTCTGGATCACTCTTGTAGAGAAGTGGCCAATCAGAAGTCTCGTGCCCAAAAGAGTTTAGCACAGTCGTTATCACCACGATTGGTGGGCTGCTGAGGTAGTCTACAACATTATTGGTGCTTCCCTTCTTGTACTTGATGTTCAAATGAAACGGTTATAGATATGTGGACCACTTTTGATGGCGATTGTTCTGTAACTTCCCTTGTGTCTGCATGAACTGTAGGGGTTGGTGGTCTATGTTGATGATCATTTCCTTCCCCAAAATGTAATGCTTCCATTGTCGGCAAGCCTGTACAATGGAATACATCTCTTTGTCATAAGCGGGATATTTGCGGACTGTGTCTGACAGTGTCTCATCGTGATATGCCACTGGATGCCCTTGTTGAGTAAGGACTGCCCCAATAGCATAGTCAGAGGCATCTGTCTCGATCTCAAATGGTTGTTGCAAGTCTGGTAATGTGAGCACTGGGGCACAATAGAGGCGATGTTTCAATTCTACAAATTCCTTCTTCTGAGTTTTCGACCAAAAGAATTTTTCTTTCTCTCCTCCATTGGTGACTTGACTCAAGGACCAAGTGATATGAGAGAATCCCAACACAAACCTGCGGTAGAAATTAGCAAGGCCCAAAAAGCTGCGAAGCTCTGTTAGAGTAGTTAGGGCTGGCCAATCCCGAATGATTTGGATCTTGGTTGGATCCACATGTACCCCAAAGTCATCAATAATGTATCCCAGATACTAAACCTGGGTCATGCCAAAAGTGCACTTGTCCAAATTGGCACACAACTTGTGCTTCCACAATGTTTGGAGGACTTGTTAGATGTGGTGGAGGTGCTCTTCCCAAGTCTGGCTGAAGATCAGGATGTCATCCAAGTACTCTACTACAAATGATTTGTTGAATGGATGCAATATGTCATCCATTAGTCTCATGAAGGTTGCAGGAGCATTCGTCAGCTCGAAAGGAATGACCAACCATTTGAAAAGGCCCTCCTTGGATTTGAAGGCAGTCTTCCACACATCGGTCGGCTTGATCAGTACCTGGTGATACCCAGAATTTAAGTCAATCTTACAAAAATATTTTTCCCCTTTAAGCTAGTCTAGGAGGTCATCAATCCATGGGATTGGGTACCTATTCTAGACAGTGATCTTGTTTAGTGCTCGATAGTCAATACAAAGTCTCCAAGTCCCATCCTTTTTCTGTACCAACACGATCAGGCTCCCATAGGGTGATGAACTTGCCCAGATGTGACCCTTTTGTAGCAGCTCCTGAATTTGCCTCTTGATTTCATCATTCTCCAGAATAGAGTGGTGATAGATCATTCCATTGGGCAGCGGTGCACCTGGGGTCAGATCGATGGGGTGCTTGACCTGACAGTGGAGAGGCACCCCGGTGGGTGAGGTGAATATGTCCTGGTACTCCTCCACGACCTTGTCCATTTGTTATTGTCATGCAGAGGGGCCCTATCTGGAGGTTGTGGCCACAATATTCTTCTTTCCCTGAGGGCAGATCATAAAGAAAACAAACTTCCCAGTTTTGGAAATGAGCTTACTACATTGTTTTGCAGTAACCAAAGAGATAGTGATAGGGGGTGGTACCTCTGGTTTCCTGTACAAATTAATTCCCAACATAATAATAACAGTGGAAGGCCGGGACTCATACATAGCATGTCGCTTCCATAAGTATGGTTGAAATAATGATACATCACAAACATCAAGAGAAGCAATATCACATAATACCTCATTGGTGAAGGGCTTAATGCTGTAGGGAAGGAGGCACTACTGGCTGACACGAAGATCTCGTCCTTGGTCAAGCCACCCGATGGTGTACAGCTGCGGGTGTGTTGTGGTTGGCAAACCCAACCGCTTCACGACCTCTGTTGAAATCAGGTTCTTTTGGCTCCCACTGTCAACAATGAACTGTAGCGGTGAACCCTTTACCCACATCTGGGAGTGGAAAATATGCTCCTCCTCCTCTGAATCTTCTGGTTCTTCCTTTTGGATCTTCGTGGTGGAAACGGTGGTGTTGGGATCTGCATCGATAATCTTCTTCCCTCTGTCATTGCCCTTCTCAGGTTCAGATTTAGTGTCGAATTATGCATCTCATTCAGAAGCCTTTATCTTAGCCACCAGTGACTTCTTAGCCCGACACTCACTTGTGTTGTGAGTGGGGCTCTTATGGAACTCGCACCACTTTGCCACTTCCTTCTTCAGCTTTGCAGTGTTGCTCTTTGCTTGTGGCTTTGGAAAGTTTTCTTGAGTCACCATGCCTTGGCTGTTTCCTTGGTTCTATGGTTTGGGGGCACCTTTCCCTTGCTTCTGATTCACAGATCCAAAGTATTTCTTTTTCTGTTTGAATTTTTCGCTCAATTTTGGCAGCATACCGATATGCCATACCAAGTGAGGAGATGTCTAGGAACTCCATTTCCTCCTGAATGTATCTGTGCAGACAAATACGGTAATTTAGCACCAAATGTTTCTCTGAATATTTGATACCCAACTTGGTGCGCAGGGTATGGAACAGATTCGTCAACTCATGCACATCTTGATCTCTTTGCTGCCGCAGCATAGTCCATTGGATGTACTTTTCCTCATAGCTCCCCACTGGATAATATTGTCCCTTTATGGAATCTCAGAAAGAGTTCCAATTTGGTACAACTGAGAACAGAGAGGGTTCCTCCTCATCCTTTCTCTCACAGTAGGTTTCCCACCAGTCCTTGACATGGGGGTGGATTTGAGTAGAGAAAAAGTTATCTTTTCCCAGTTAGAAAAGTCATGAACCGAGAAATATCCTTCTAATAGATTCAACCATTTATCTATGGTGTATGCATCTATTCGACCTTCAAATATGATAATGTCAAAGTTTACTTGTACCTTAAAATGGGTTACACCTCCAGAGTTGCTACTAGATGCAGATGCGCCGCCAGTGGGAAGTCGTTGAAGGATCTAGGTGAAGTTATCCATCATCGCGTTCCTTTGTTTTCCAAGGGCCTCCTTGAGCAACATTTTGATAGGATATTCTGCACCCTCATCTTTCTTTTCGTCCCCCATGGGTGGCCGTCGGGATTTGTGAGGCTGATCTTGCAAAGGTTCAACCAGATCGATCCCTAACTCTTTATACCCCGCCCTCGTTGGGGACATGCAAAGAAGGATCAAGAAAGAGGAGATTGCTCTGATACCATTGATCCGGATTTATGCAGGAACGCAACATAATACACAAATAACCATAGAAACAAATATGTAGTGGAAATAATGCTTCATTTCATTAATCAATAACTGAAACTTGTTTACATACAGAATGGAAATAAACTAGCTAGAGTGCTGGTAGCTTATCTATGAGAAGAGATGTGGTGGCTACATGTCTCTGAACTCTCTGTTACAATGAGGATCGAAGGCCTATATATTATTGAGAAACAATGGAAACCCTACACATCCAAAAACCTAACCCTAGGAGGTGAAACACCTTAATGTGGGCCCCGTTGGGTAACTTGGTACATCAATTTCCCCGGGTTGTAACTTTAGCATACTACCTTCGTTTGACGCGCATGATACATCATTAGAAAGATATGTTTAAGGACTACATCCATACATGACAACTATTAAGCCCAAAATGGAATCATATTTACCCGACCATTCGATGCCAAAAAAACGTCGTTTAGGGCCTCAAAACAACTCCAGAAGTTTAGGACCCGAAAACTACCAAAAATAGTAAATTGTGCTACAATTAAGGTAACTGGAAAACTGAAAGAAATAGTGGTGGGGGTCTAAGAGGAATAGGTGGGTGGCCACCAATATCCTTCTGGATCAAAGAAACTTACTTCTATGCACTTCATCATCGTGCTCAGGCAGCTCCTGCTTGACATCACTGCATGACAATATAAAAAGCGACATTAGGGATAATGATTGTTGACGGACAAAACTTAAAGGATAGATTAAAAGGGGAATCCCTCTATTTCCTTCAATATTATTCCTATAATGTTTACTAATGGGCCTAATGGTTAAGAATATGTGTTATTTCCTTGGAGGTTGTAGGTTCAAAACCGGCCGGATAGGGTAGCTCATTGGCCTATTGTGACAAGGCTCGAAGGGTAGGTGACCCCTGGGATAGAGGCTCACCCCAATGGGATTAGGGACGTCTCAGTTCTGATAAGTCACAAGTTATTGGTATATCTAGATTGAAAGCTGTTGGATATACTCTTGAGAGGTTGTTGTTCCCATGGTTAAAAAAAAATACTTACTAATGGTTGGTATATCACAGGCAGTTTGGGGGAACCTAAAACCGCCACAGCTATTACCTGTTCTCATCTACAACGAAGAGGACGAGATTAAAACCAGGCCACAGATAGCAGAGAATACAGGGTATTGTTAAGAAACTTAGTAGTTGCTAATTTATGGACAGAGAGATTTCCAGTAGAAAAGCAACAAGAAGGCCAATAAACTTACCTCAACCCAAGCAACGTGGAATGAATTAGTCTCATTTGAAACCACATCCAGTGCCTCTGTTTCGTTGGAGAAGTTGGAAACTGCCACAGACCATCACTAAAACTTGATCAAAAACACCTCCACAGGTATATACAGAAAATGGAAAAAAACAAAAACATAACTCTAGTGAAGGAAAGAGGGAACCAGGTACAAGGCATATTATTTACACATATCTAACACTATTTCAAAAGAAAAAATCCCAGCAAGAACAGCTAGTGCAAAACAACAAACCTCCTCCTATATTCTAAATCTGATAGATCTTGGCCTATGAAGGAAGATTATGCAAAAAAAAATGACAACTATGGAATTGGATGCAAATACTTGTAAGAAAATTTATGGTTGTAGCTATGTTTATCCATGGGTTACTATGCTATATGGGCCCCTGACGCATGAATCATATTTGGGTTGTAGAATGTGCCTATGTGCCATTAGCACAAACCCATCCATCTGGGAAGCTCAGGGTTGCATATTTATACTTTTCATATTTGATATGTAGGTTATTTCTGTTAATTCTAGATATGCATCTTTGAACCGTTTTAAATTTCAAAGGGTATATCAAACCTAAAATTTGATGAATTTGTGCCAATGTTCATATCCAATACACCCCATGGACGAAAATTCGACCTTAGGAGGCCTCATGAAGCTAATTAAATGATCTCACGAGGAAGGAAAATGGATTTTGATCATTTATAATTTGCCTTTGGAATTTTGGAGAGATCTTGCTTGTCCATTGCACTGTGAGTGTTCACTATCCCTGCTTGTGAACCAATTTCAAGGGAGTTGGATTCCTTTCCAAGTTGGTTGATGGAGAGGCCACCCATAACTCTAATTTGGAGCTGAATGAATTGTTTTAGTTGCATATTTAAGGCTGGTACAGTCTGAGGCTTATCTATTCCCCCCTTCTCTCATTCCTATTTCTCCATTCCCCATGATTTCATGTGATGGTGCGCTTGTTGGAGTGGTGATAGCACTTGGATGAGCCTATTTGATGCCCAATATTGGGTACATGATGGTTGTCTTTGTAATATTATGTCCCTATTTTATGTAAGTTGAAATATCATAAATACACACTAAAACAAAACCCTATGATTAGCATCCCTATTTGCTTCCTTTTTTGCGTCTAAACCCATTTTTAATGTATTTTCTTCATTTCCTTGGCCAATTTGGTGCAATTTCTTGGGTCGGTGCTATTTTAGGTGTTTTTTGTGCCATATTTAGCGTCAAGTTTTTTGCCTAATTTTGCGCCTAGTTTTTTCGCCTACTCTTGTTGCACCCCTTTTTGTGTCCATGTTTACCTCCACTTTTGTGCCAATGTTTGCATCGACTTTTGCATCCATTTTTACATCCTATTTTGCATCCACTTATGCTTCATTTTTTGCATCCCTTTTTGCATCTCCTGTTGTACCATGTTTTGCATCAGGGATTATGTCCCATTTTATCTCTAGTTTTACATCTACTTTTGCATCCACTTTTCCATCTACTTTTGCACCCATGTTTGCATCATTTTTTTCATCTCGTTTTTCATCCATGTTTGCGTCCTTTTTTTAATCTATTTTTGCATCTACTTTTTGTAGAAATAATAGATCAATGCTATGAGCAATAATCTTAAGAAGAATCATAGGAAATAGATCTTGCTACTAAGAATTCTCACAAGCATACACAGGAAAAATAGAGAGAAGTAAAGAGACTAAATCACATGAATGAAGAGATTAATATTGGTGTGTATCCTTCCATTGAATAATGATGAATAATATTGTACATAAATAGTACATCCCTCATATAAAAATCAAGTTATATGGAGACAACTCATAAAGCTCAAAAAGGATGACTTACCAAAATATAGCAAACCCCCATAGGTGTCTAAAGCACTTCCCAAATCTATCAAGCACCTCAAGAATTGGAAAAATCATGAGTGAGTTTTCAAGGAGATGGAAAAAACATGCTAATCCTAGAAAATGGTCCAAAAGTCATGAAGTATGGGTTGGCAACAAAAGCACCGAGTTTCCTAGTTTGACTAGCTTTACCTTATCCATAGAAAAGAAGAAAAAGAAGAATAAAGCAGAATCTGCTATAAAGTGTTGTATACTAATTCTAGATGGTAAAAAGGTGGTCAAGATCAACCCAAAATTATAAATAAATAATTCCTAGGATATAGATGGCATGTACTAACTTTAAGGTGCTAGTAAATGCCAACTATTTAAGCTAGTGGGTGAATAATTAATCAAATAATGATTAATTATTTTATCCTAAGTTATGAGTGGGTTTAATATATTCCAACACCCCCCTATAAGTCTAAATTTATGATGGTATGTCAAAAAATATAGATGCATATAGGGCCCAACAACAAGGCTATGGTCAACCTTTAACAATTATTATGTCCAGAAAAGTGAGGAAAGAGGCAAAACCACATGGGGAAAATCCTCCCTCAAGAAAGGACAAGGCACAAAATTTTGAAATAATATTTATTCAACATATCCTTATCTTCACTTGAATCAGCTAAGTGAACTACTTCTGGATTCAAGACTTGTTGAAGAAATCATGAACTCCATGATCACGCACTAGAGTGTAGAACCTGCAAGAAGGAAGAGGAGAGACTCCTTGTATCTCACCATCTGATAAAGTAGGAGAATTATCTGAATGCTTCTTTCTGCTGTCAAAATATGATCTACAAATATAATCTGAATTGGAAAATATATTTGTGCGTACTCGTTCCCAAAGAGTACAAAAATTAAGACAAGTTATTTCACACCCAATTCCTTGAATAGCTGCAAAATTGTGATGTGAATCACATGTCAATATTCCAATATGATGTAGCACCTGTATAGATCTGATATGAGGCTGATAAAACTAGGATATATCAGAAATATTATCATATGGAACAGAAAATATAAAGGCTTCAATGTCTCCATGAGGATATAGGGCTAGACTAGGAAAATTATGAGCAACTGGGGAAAACTGATAGGTGTAAAAATCTGAATGTTAGATGGGCATAAGATATGAACCATAAGTATTTAGAACAGATCCAAATTTTTTTAATATCAGTCAAAATATGAATAAGGACATGTATAACCAACCACTTAAATATAGGAAATACTTCAAACCATGTAAGATAAATATCATTGCATAAGATACCAATGAGGAATCAACTAGTGAACTTGGGATTTGTATAGTCTTAGGATTATTCAGAGGTATGTTAGGTCGTATGGATGGTGGTATGATATGTGTCATGACATTCATTTCAGCCTACACACAATCTTATAAATCAGAATATACAATCTTGTGAGGAAGAGTTTCTCAAAGACAAGTCTATATCTAGTGAAAAATCACAATTTTTGGGAGATGAACCTAGTAGACAGAGAGGAGGATTATTAAAGAAAGGATCTGATATTTATGATTCTTATATATCAAATATTAAATCTATATCAGAGACATGATAAAATGAGAGAACTCTGGAACTCAAAGCATAAGTTATATCACCTTGGAACTGCACAGTTTGACATTGTTCTGAGGAATCAACAGGCTTTTATAGTTCTTCTGGAACTTCGAACTTGTGCTTCTCAAGAAGCTGAGACATGATGTCCATATTCTTCTTGAAACACTTATTATTTGAATTAAAACCCTTGCTTCAATAAGAACACTTGTATGTGCTCCCTTTCTTCTTAACTTTCTTCATTAAATCGTCATAAGAATCTTCATCTTCAATTTCTAACTTTGGCTTCTTCACAATTTGCTTTTCTTTGGATTTGACATTCTTTTTTCCTTAAACCAAGAGAACATGATCCTTGCTCTTCGGAGGATCCTTGATATTTGGATAATTAAGGACACCCATATGGATCAATTTATCTTTCTCCTTTGTTAGTGAATCAAGAAAATAATTTAAAGTAGGCATTTTCCACTTAGGAACAACAAGCCTAGTAGAATGAAAAGTAGACACAAAAATAGAGTAATCAGGACGCAATTTTGAAAGAATGTAAATGATTAATTGATCATATTCTTTCTCAATCCCACATTGCTTGAGCATTATAAAAATTGACTTGAAATTGGTGAAGAAACCCTTAAGAGATTCGAAATTGCTTGGACTCAGTGAGAATAACTCAATCTCCAATTGATGCGCTCTTAGCTCATCTTGAACTCCAAAGAGTGACTCCAATTGAGTCCATACTTGGTTTGGAGTGGTAAAACCATCTAGATGAAAGAGTATATTATGAGAAATAGAGACACAAATCAATCCATAGGATTCATCCAACCTATTATGCCACTTAGCTTTCTCAATCACAACATTGGGCTCATTCTCCAAAGCTAGAGTAAATCTGTACAATCCTCTACTGCGCAATAGAATGGAGATTTTGGATTTCCATTCGTGGTAGTTGAAGGGAGTAAGAATTGTTGATGAAGGAGAATACATATTTCTTAATTGATGTGCTCAAGAAGAAACTCTCTGTAACCTTAAAAAAAAACTAGGAGAAAATCTTGTAAGCTAGACAAGCTCTTTTTCAGAGAGGGATATGAGACTGGATGCGCTCCTCAACTATGCAGAACTTGATCAAACTTGCTGCTCTGATACCATGTAGAAGATGGAAATGTTGTGATCCTTTTAGATCTGATACCATGTATAAATAATAGATCAATGCTATTAGAAATGATGCTAAGAAGAAGCACAAGAAATAGATCTTTCTACTAAAAATTCTCACAAGCATACACATGAAAAATAGAGAGAATAAAAGAGACCAAATCACATGAATGAAGAGATGAATATTGGTGTGTATCCTTCCATTGAATAATGATGAACAATAATGTACATAAATAGTACATCCGTCATAGGAAAATCGATTTGTATGGAGACAACTCATAAAGCTCAAAAAAGTTGACTTACCAAAATATAGAAAACCCCCATAAGTGGCTAAAGAGCTTCCCAAATATATCAAGGACCTCACGAATTAGAAAAAGCATGAGTGAGTTGTCAAGGAGATGGAAAAAACATGCTAATCCTCGAAAATGGAGGAAAAGTCATGCAGGATGGATTGGAAACAAAAGCACCCAGTTTCCTAGTTTAACTAGCTTTACCTTATCGATAGAAAAGAAGGATAATGCAGAATCTGCTGTAAAGTGTTGTATACTAATTATGGATGGTCAAAAGGTGGTCAAGATCAACCCAAAATTATAAATAAATCATTCCTAGGATATATATGGCATGTATTGACTTTAAGGTGCAAGTGGATGCCAACTAATTAAGATAGTGGGTGAATAATTAATCAAATAATGATTAATTATTTTATCCTAAGTTATGAGTGGGTTTAATATCTTCCAATAGTACTAAAATTGTATATGGTGAACAAGGGAGTCCGACTAGCCAAAATTTTGTTCCAAATATACCAATAGTAAATACAATGGTTGGAGCTGACATTAAATTACCAATATTCAATGGAAATGGGTTGGAGGACCCAAAACAACATTGGTTCCTTTGTGAAGTTGTGTGGACTGTGCGACAGATACAGGATGAGAATATCAAGAAAGAATAGATGATCACAACTCTGTGAGGTTATGCGCTTGACTGGTACATGAAATTTTCAATAGTGCCAGTAGGAGTTATCCAAAAAACACTCAATGATATTCGAGTGGGTATGATAGATGAGTATAGGAAGCCAAAGTATGAATCATAGTGCATCACTAAAATTAAATAAATTAAGAAGCTACAGACATAATCTGTCTAGGAATTTGACCAGATATTTAAGACATTGATGGCCAATGTAAGATTCCAAATGTTGGATGTATAGAAAAAGGAATGGTTTATTGCCACATTATTACCACATATCATAACCCCATTGATGCAACAAAAGATTGTGTTGTAGACAGAAGCCCTGTAGATAGCAATGAAGTTAGAATCCTTGTCGATTGGAGATACTGGAACAGGAATGATGCAAATTCACTCACAACTGGCCAACCTTACGGTGCAGCTACAGGACATTAAGAGAGACAAGCAATTTCAAGAAGAACTATGGTGTACAAGATGTAGAATAGATGGACACCATAAGGACGATTTCCCAGTGCTCATGAACTACGTCGCAACAGGAGCATCTAATTTGTTAAACACCTAAGGGATATCTTGGTGTAGAATATACCAGACTAGGGGTCACAAGTCCGAAGAATGCCTGCACTTACAAAATATTGTAAGTGCACCAACTAGTTTGTATTGTAAATTTTGTAAATCAGTAGGTCATGATGAAAAGGACTGAAGAGCACTTCAGGTGCTGCAATAAAAGAATATGGATACCTACTTAATGAAAAATGATGAGTAGATGCAAGTTGAATGAGTGCAACCTCCATATCAGCCTGCTCAATATCAACAATCACAGTACCCTCAGCCGCAATACCAGCAAAATCAATATACACAACAACAACAATAACCTCCGCAAAGGGGGGGTGGAAACTTTTGAGGCTAAGGAAAACAACAATTAGGAGGAGGATTTGGTTGTGGAAGAGGCTAAGTCATATGTTATAACTGTAGACAACCAAGAATTTTTTCCTGAGATTGCCAAAGTCCTACAAAAACATCTACATATTGCAAATTGTTTGATCATATTGTTGAACAATGTTTGCAACTAATTGCGAAATGGTAGGATCGAACTGTCATCAACCCTAATCCAGTGTAGAATCAGAATCCAAACCCCAACTAGAACATTCAGATGATTTATTTCGACCCAAGAGAACCTCATATTGATGTGGTTACAAGAGGAGGTGTTACAATAGGTGCACACTAGAATACACAAAAAATACAACTACAGGTAAGACCCGAGGCACAAAAGAAAGACTCGCTATATTTCCAAAAGGAGAAATAATTCTTCTTAGATGTGTGACCAGAGTTTGTTGATTCTAATCAACTGTCAACATCTAGACAAGTCGATACCATGCCCAAACGATTTTAACAACTAATCAGGAAGCAACCAATGAAAAAGGTTAGTAAGGTTAAATAATTTTTCAAAATTTGTTTAGCACTAATCAATGATAAAGTTGTTGTCATGGAACTGAAAACATTGATAGAAGAAACTCCAGATAACCTGCGACCTAAAAAAAAATATTTAACCATATTGGGAAGAGGCTAAAAATAGGACGAGAACTGTGAATGACTGCACATATAGGGGACTATGATATGGATTATATCATATTATATTTGGGCTCTAATGTTAACATATTTAAAAGGAAAACATGGGAGAGAATGGATAAACCACGACTGGACTGGTATCCCATTCAATTAAGGCTTTCTAACTAGTCGAAGGTTCTACCAATTGGTATACTAACTCAAGTTCCTGTAGAAGTCAAAGGCTTAAGAAAATATGCTGAATTTGAAGTAATTGACATTGTCGATGACACAAATATATATATTGCACCGCTGGGAATTGATTGGGAAAATAGAAAACCAAACCATTATAAACTTCAAGAAAAGGATCTTATCATTTGAAGATTCTGAAATAAGGGTGGTTGCGCTAATTGATTCGCTCGAAGGACAGATATATGTTGAGCTAGTAAACAGTGAAGGTCAATGCAATTACCTATATCAGTTATATAATATCATGTAGTCAAAAGAATATTATATCAATCCAACATCTGATGGAAAACTAAGTTGGCAGAGTGTAAGTTCTTGGACATTCGACTCAGGTGATGCCTTGGAAAATTGGTAGAACAAGCTACATGAAGTATTCATGAGAAGATGCACAAGAATCACAAGATATTTCCAAAGGGTAGGAGTCGAAGAAATCACACTTCCTACATATGAAGGATTACCTAACCTTGGATCTTTTCTGGTGGAATTTGAAGAAAAAGTTACAGAATCGTGACGATTGTCCGATTTGGACTATGTGTTGAAAGCTACATTCGCTAGATGGTGGGGTACACACAAACAATCTATCTCTGAATGGACACATTGTAGAAGATTAATGGAGATAAGATTTTGGGAAGAGATCAATTACTCTAATTAGAAGTATACATGACTGACAAATACCGTGGAACATATTGAGCATTGTCGCAAGAAATGGCAAGAATATCCATGACAGGAGTGGGTTCATCAATTCATCCACACTTTGGAAATGGTACCAAGAAATTGGTACACATAGGTGGAGCTATGATAAGGAACTCTTGAATGGGAAATTTTAATTGTAAGATTCACCCAGAAATTTGAGTTCATAAGTGAACATACGACAATCGATGTTGCGCTACAAATAATGAAGGAAAAGTTATTTAAATAAATCCCGATCGCAACCACAAATTTCCATTTATGCACCATGACAGTACACAACTGTATGGAGTGCTACATTATTATAGGAGAACCAAATGATGATGACCCACTTGAGATAAACATAACTGAGTCAAAGGGTATGCATATAGTGGAAGGAGTTGGTATGTCTAGTGACCAATTTCTAAGTCCACTCAAGATCAAGAAAGTAAATATTGGGTCGGCTGAAAACCCAAAGTTTGATAATATTGTAGCTTACTAGGATGATGAGAATGTGGGAAAGATCACTAATTTACTACATGAATTTCAAGATTTGTTTTCTACAAAATTTTATGAAATGAAAGGCATAGTCGAGTACCTTGGTGAAATGAATATACCCTTGAGGCCTGATGAAAAACCAGTCAAACATCAGTTGTACTGATTAAACCCACGCTACAAAGAAAAAGGTAAAGCTGAATTGGACTGAACGATAGAAGTAGGTGTGATAGAACCTATTGAAGAATAGTAATAGATCAGTCCAATTGTAGTGCAAGACAAGAAGACTTCAGGGGAAGTGAGAATTTGTGTTTACCCGAGGAAATTAAATGATTCCTTTATGCATTATCCATTTTTGAACCCATTCACAAATTAAGTATTGGAGAATGTCAAAGGACAAGAAATATATTTATTCACTGATGGATTCTGAGGATACCATCAGATAAGAATTGCAAAGGAGGATTGATACAAGTCTACCTTTGTGACAGAGTGGGGATGCTGCCAATACACAGTAATGCCCCTTGGACTCAAGAATGCACCTGCAATATTTTCTAGAATTGTAGTTGATGCATTTACATATTTTGTGGAAATTAAGGCCAAAAATAGATTGATTTTACTCACAACAATTATCAATTGATCATGCAAAATCACTCACAAAAGAGACTGAAAATGGAGCTATAAAACTAAACTGTATTATGTAAGTGTAAAATAGCCAACCCTGTAATAACATAGGCTGCTGAATAAATATAATACATCAGGAAATCGAATGCATGAGGAAGAATCCAAATCTAGCATAAAGCAGGCCTACCAAAAATAAGCAAATCCCCCATAGGTGTAAAAAGCTGATCCCAAATCTGTCATGGAGCTCATAAATTGGAAAGGGAGCATGGGAAATATAATGAGTCATGAAATGCAAGCTCATACATGATTTTTCATGGAGAAAAGAGTGGAGGATGAAGAGGACAAAAAACTAGTTCACCTCACCTAGTCTAGCTTTCCTATGTGCTTTAAAACACTGAAAAAGCAGGCAATAAAGCAGAAAAAGAAGAAGGGCACCTAGGAGGCCAGGAATAAAGAAGATTTGATTCCTAAGGCTTTCCCAAGTGCTACATGAGTCAAATATGGCAATTTTGACCTCTATGGATAGGCAAATAGCAACTTGCACAAGGTGGGACACATGAACTAGGCAAATAAGACAAAAATAAATGAATTAATGTCTAAGTGGGTAAACTATGGGTTGATTATTCTAAAACCCCCCATTAAGCCTGAATTATGAGTAATATATCAGAAAAATATAGGGCCTAGCAACAAGGCTTAGTCACCCTTTACATACTGCATGTCCAAATAAACAAGGAAAGAGGCAAAACCAACTTGGGAAAAGCCTCCCTTAAACATGGACTGTAAAACAAAATTGTAGAATATTGTCTTCACTCATGCTTTCACAGCATGATCAGTAATCCCCAGCAGTGATTTGAGATTGCTGAAGGTCTTCTCACAAAATGCTTTGGTGAATATATCGGCTACTTGTTCTGAAGATGAACAGAAGAGTAGGTGAATGGTGCCATCATGTACAAGTTCTCTGATGTAGTGCATATGGATCTCAATGTGTCTGGTTCTCTGCTTCTGAAATGGATCCTTGTAGATTCGAATGGTACTATAGTTATCACAGTAGATGGTAGTTGAGTACTCATGTTCGAAGCCACACTCTCCAAGTAAACCCTGCAACCATAAACATTGAGTTGTTGCATTAACAACTCCTCTGTACTCTACTTCTGTAGATGAGAGTGCAATGGCACTCTGTTTCTTGCTTGACCAGATGATTGGCCCTTCTACAAGCATGAACACATATCCTGAAGTGGAATTTCTGTCTGTGCTATCACCTGCCCAATCACTGTCAGTAAATCCAATCAACTCAAGATCAGATTTTGCTTTATAGAAGATCCCATGTGTCCTTGTTCCCTGAACAAAGTTAAGGATCCTTTTGGCTGCTTTCCAATGGATCTCTTGAGGCTGATCCATGAATCTAGAAGCCACACTTACTGCATAACAAAGATCAGTTCTAGTATGTGTCAAATGCAATAAACAACCAATCAATTGTCTATACAGTGTATTGTTTACCATCGGTGAAGAATCAACTTCTTCCAGCTTCACTCCTGAAAGGAAAGGAGTTTTTCTTGCTTTGCAATCCTTCATTTTGAATTTATTCAGCAAGTCCAAGGCATATTTGTACTGGTGCACCTTGATTCCAGCTTTGGTTTGAGAGATCTCAAGCCCCAAAAATTGACTTAAGAGCCCCAAATCTGTCATGGAGAAGGCTTGGTTCATAGCTCCTTTTAAGGAAGCAATCTCAGCCTGGGAGCTTTCTGTAATGAGGAGGTCATCAACATATAACAAAATCATCATTAATGAACCATTAAATAACTTCAAATAGACATTTGGATCTGATTTGCACCGAACAAAATTCAGTGATAGCAAGAAGCTATCAATCTTGGCATACCAAGCCCTGGGGGATTGCTTTAGCCCATACAATGACTTTCTCAACCTGCACACAAGAGAAGGGTTAGTAGAAAAACCTTGAGGCTACTGCATATATATCTCCTCAGTGAGATCTCCATTCAGGAAGGCACACTTTACATCCATGTGATGTACCTCCCATTTCCTTGAGGCTGCAATGGCTAGAGCTAGACTGATGGAGTCCATTTTTGCCACTGGGGAAAAGGTCTCATTGTAATCTATGCCATGAACCTGTGAGTAGCCCTTGGCTACCAATATATCCTTGTACTTCAATGGTGAACCATCAGCAGAAAATTTGGTCTTATAGACCCACTTACACTGTACTAGTTTTCTCCCTGGGGGAAGATCCACTAGCTCCCATGTGTTGCTCTTCTGGAGTGAGCTGAACTCCTCCTTCATGTCTGTTTTCCATCTTGGATATCCTACTACTTATTCATATGTTTGAGGATCAGATTCCACCATCAAATAGCATTTTTCAGCAAACATAGGATCCTTCATGCACATACCACTCTCAAATTGAGATCTAATCCTCCTTGGGTCATTGGGATCCCCAGCTAGCTCACCTGCTGCATGTAGTGTCTTGGCTAGCAATTTTGGACTTGTAGGGATTTTAGGGTCTGCAATAAACTCATATCCATTAGACAAATCAGAATCAGCATGTTCAACAAACTCTTTACTTACTTCTTGAGGTTCAGGTGGTGAAGAGGCTTCACCAACTTCCACTTCTGCAAGGGGTTCTTCTTCAAACTGAACACACCATTCGATGAAGGATTTATTTGTGCTCAAATTTATCAACTTGTACCCTTTTCAATATTTAGAGTATCCAACAAAAAGACACTCTTGGCTTTGGGGATGGAAAGCCTTCCTCTTCTCTGTCGAGATTCTAGCCCATGCCTTTGAGCCAAAAATCCTGAAATGGGTCACATCTGGCTTGTGCCCACTCCATGCTTCGAAGGGAGTCATACCATAAAGCTGTTTGTGAGGCTCCCTATTTTGAATATAGGCTACACAGTTGATAGCTTCGGCCCAGTACTTTGGTGGCAAATTTTTGGCCTCCATCATGCATGTTGCCATCTCCTTCAGTGATCTGTTCTTCCTCTCAGCAACACCATTTTGCTGTGGTGTGTAAGGGATAGAATGCTGCATCTGAATACCTACATCTGCACAATAGTTAATAAACTCAGACTTGACATACTCACCACCATTGTTAGATCTGAGGGCCTTGAGTTTCCTTCTAGACTGGTTTTCAACCAAAGCCTTAAAGACTTTGAATAGGCCAAAAAATTCAGACTTGTGTTTCAGGAAGTGAACCCAGCAATACCTGGAAAAGTCATCAATGAAAGTTAATGCATACTTGTCCTGACTCATGGACATATGAGGGAATGGACCAGCAACATCACTTTGGATCAGATTGAGGGGTGCAGAGGTTCTCTCATGACTAGCTCTCTCAAATTTGTGCTCTGGGTGTTTTCCTAGGATACAGCCTTGGCAGACTCCTTTGGAAAATTTTATCTTGGGAAACCCTATGACCATCTCTTTTTCACTAAGATCAGAAAGATATTTGTAGTTAAGTTGGCCAAATATTTCAATCCACAGCTTGCTGGATTCATTAGCATGAATGAGAAGAGCATAGGGGTTTGAGTAAGGTAGGAAGTGTGAGAACATGTATAGCTTTTGAGCATGATTCGCAACTCCTTTTGCAATGACTCTACCAGTTGAAATCTCTGTGATCTCAAATTCATCGGGGGAGAATATGACCTTCTTAGGAGACCCAGTGTGGGTCATCCGATACACTAATAGAAGGTTGGAGGCGAGACCAGGGACATACAACACATTGCTGAACTTACCATGATCAAGATCTATCCTTCCTTTTCCTTTAATTTCAGTGAGAGAGTCATCTCCCAGTACAATAGATGGTCCTTTCGACATATCCAGTGAGGAGAAGGCCTCCTTAGTCGAAACCATGTGTCTTGAAGCTCCAGAATCTATGATAAAACTGGGTGAGCTTCATGTGCTAGCAACTAGAGCATGAAATCTCTCTCTGTCATCAGAACTTGATCCTCCTTCTCTCTTCTTTGAGCTTTTTGGAAGGGAGATTCCATTCTTCTCCAGGAGATTGGTCAGCATGTCTATCTGCTTTTTCATACAAGATCTTTCAGTGTGATTGCCCTTATTGCAGTATGCACACTTGCTCATTTTGTTGATGTATATGTAACTTCGGAATGTATTCTTCTATGTATTTCATATATTGTAACCCGATGTTTATTCTGGGATGTTTCTATTATGAATTTGAGTCATGTGGTCATGCCCCGATGTTCCGATCGGGAGGATTAATAATGTAAACAAGTCATATCAAGTCATTAGGTAAGTCCCCACAGTTTAGGGGCACTTGGGTTATTATACACTAATTAAGGTGTAGGCTCAAGTAATTAATTATAAGTTAAGCCGACATGGTTGAGTGCACTTCAAGTCAACGGAAGAATATAAATAGAGAGTGAGAGTCTCTCTATTTATCACTTGTGACTTAGCTCTCTTGCTCTCTTAAGTGTGGTGCACTTTTGGAGAAGGAAATTCTTGGGATTGACAGAAGACAGAAGGCTGCTGTTGTGAAGGGAGGTCATCTTACTATTTTGGGTTCACATCTTGTGGTGATACTATCTTAGAGGAAGTTGAGGGGTTTTCTCCATTTATGGTTTCCCCTCCTAAAATCTTTGTGTCTCTTGTCTCTTGTGATGTGCTTATGTGATTGCTGTGCTTGTTATTCTCTCAGTGAAAAGATCTTATCATAATGCTAGCTTAAATGTTGAAAAACTAACATGGTATCAGAGCTAACCTGAGAAGAAGACATTGTGCAGCTACAGGAACTAGGGCTTCCTATTTTATGGATCTTCCTCCACAAATTTTCAGCACAAGTATGCTAGGATGACTCTCCATTGAAGGGTGCATCTTTCTGTCGATGCGGAATTCAATTTCAAGCTTTTTCAGTTTCGATGTGGAAATTAGGGCTTTCTACAGAAGAGGAATTTTTTGAGTGAGACTAGAATAGGATTTTTCTCCTCATCAAAACAAAAATTTAGAGACCTGGATCAATAAATTTGGTTGGGTGAAACTCCAGGAAAGTCAAACCCTAGTTTGACCCTGAGCTAGGAGAAACCCTAAATACTAAAACTCCTAAGTTTTTGTACAGTCGCTATATTCCGATATTGGCGAAGTCTCAGAAGCTAAAAATGGCAGGGGCTGAAGATAAAATCCTGATGAACACTGTGTCCAAAGGGAAGCCTCTTATTCTCTGTATTCCAGGAGATATGATCTCTCCAAGTTAGGGTTCCAGCCTCTTCCAGAAATCATCCATAAACAGGACACCTGGGGAGATCTGCAATATCTTGGGCTACAGAGGTCCAAATGGAATTTATGAAGATGTTCCAGAAGTTTCACGGACTTTAATTTCTGTGGTCCGAAGTTTAGACTCAGAATATGAACCAGTTACACGTGGCATGCCGTACAACTTCGCTGTTCTGAACAGTCCTGTAACAGGTCACCTTGGGAAAAGGATCATAAATCCCAAATGGTGAAACAAATACTGATGAAGCCTACGGTCTTGGATCAGGAACATGCTACATTACCTCAGTGAGAATTTTCAGACATAGAGGATCATTATTTTCGGAGATATCACAGAAGCAGTAACAGGCATTTCTGGAGAAGAAATCAGAAAATTAGGGCTTCCTGTTCCGGGAGTTTCGCTTCACTGTTTTAAGAAAAGGAGTACATTGGACAGCTCCATTTGAAGAGATCTATCTGTTCATCCAATCATATCTGAAAGATTCCAAGTTTTTAAAATTAGGGTTTCTGCGACAAACCCTAGATCAGCGAACTCTGGGACAAGGACAGACACCTCAAATCGGTAAGATATAATCCTTTGCTATTTCCATTTAAGGTTCTCATTTCAATATGATATATCACATCATCTTGGTGACAAGCTTGGGGAAGTTGACAACTTCCAATCCTGGAAGTA
>LPNX010549736.1:159799-174608 GCA_001517045.1 Pseudotsuga menziesii
ACTTTTTGAATCCACCCTTGAATCTCCAGCAATCGAAGCTTGATCTTTGGATGGTTTGATGGTGCCCATCATCACCAGCTTGTCATGTTCTTGTGTGAGAGATTCCATGAAATCTGCAAGGCTAGGCATCTTCCAGGTTCGAGCTGTTAGTTTTGTGGCATAGAAGGTCGAAACAAACAGTGAATAATCAGGGCCCAGCTTCGAGAGGATGGACAGTACGAGCTGATCATATTTCTTTTCAATACCACACTGTTTCAGCTGCAAAACTAGTGCTTTGAACTTGGAGAAATATAGCTGCAGGGATTCAAAGCTTGTTGGACTCAGAGAAATCAGCTCATTCTCGATTTGATGTCCCCTCATCTCATCTGTCTTTCCAAAAATATCAGCAAGCTTCTCCCATACTTCATTCAGTGATGTCAATCCATCGAGATGGAAAAGGAGGTCTCTGGAAATACTCAGGCACAGGAGGCCATAAGCCTCATCCCTCCTGTTGTGCCATTTTATCTTCTCTGCAACTGCATTGGGCTCTGCTTATGTTGCCATAGTCAACCTGTAGAGGCCTTTCTCTCTCAACAGTATCTCCATCTCTGCTTTCCATTCAAAGAAATTGAAAGGAGTCAAGATAGTTTTCTGTGATTGATCCATAGCTCTAGAAAATCTGTCCCGACTGTCAGTAGAAGGCTCCTAGTCTTTGATGTCGAACCTGCAAAACAATTTTTGAAGGAGAGAAAAAACCTACAATGGCTCTGATACCATGTGGAAATTAAGGCCAGCAATAGATTAATTTTACTCACAACAATTATCAATTGATCATGCAAAATCACTCACAAAAGAGACTGAAAATGGAGCTGTAACACTAAACTGTATTATGTAAGTGTAAAATAGCCAACCCTATAATAACATAGGCTTCTGAATAAATAGAATACATCAGGAAATTAAATGCATGAGGAAGCATCCAAATCTAGCATAAAGCAGGCTTACCAAAAATAAGCAAATCCCCCATAAGTGTAAAAAGCTGATCCCAAATCTGTCATGGAGCTCACGAATTGGCAAGGGCGCATGGGAAATCTAATGAGTGATGAAATGGCATCTCATACATGCTTTTTCATGGAGAAAAGAGTGGAGGATGAAGAGGACAAAAAACTAGTTCACCTCACCTAGTCTAGCTTTCCTATGTGCTTTAAAACACTGAAAAAGCAGGAAATAAAGCAGAAAAAGCAGAAGGGCACCTAGGAGGCCAGGAATAAAGTATATTTGATTCCTAATGCTTTCCCAAGCACTACATGAGTCAAATATGGCAAGTTTGACCTCTATGGATAGGCAAATAGCAACTTGCACAAGGTGGGACACATGAACTAGGCAAATAAGACAAAAATAAATGAATTAATGTCTAAGTGGGTAAACTATGGGTTGATTATTCTAACATATTTTATACACAAATTTATTGAAGTTTACTTTGATGACTTGACAATATTTGGCCTTGTAAAATATCACTTAGAGAGTCTTAGAATGATCCTAGAATGATGCCACCTATATAAAATTGCCCTAAATTTGAGGAAATGTATTTTTTGTGTGCCTTTTGGAGCTATGTTAGGCCATGTGGTATGTCACAATGGATTTTTGGTTTATACATCCGAAATTTTCATCATCGTCGACTTACCACCACCTACCACGGATAAGCAGCTAAGAGAAACATTAGGACATACAGGATACTACATGAAATTTATCAGAGGATATGCAAAGGTGACTGCCCCGATGGAGAGATTGATGAAAAAAGAAACTAAATTTCAGTGGACATATGAATGTCAAGAGATTCTGGACAAGCTGAAAAATAAGATGGCTATTGCGCCAATAATTGTATTTCGAGACTGGAAAAAAGAATTTCAAGTTCATGTTGATGCATCGTTTATTGCATTTGGTGTGGTATTGACACAGCCATGGGAAGGAGTGATTATTCACACCATTTCTTTTTCTATTAGGAATTTAACAACTACAGAGAAAAATTACACCACAACAGAGAGGGAAGGGCTAGGAATGGTGTATGCGTTGCAAAAAAATAGACATTATTTGTTGGGTGGACATTTCAAAATGTACACTGACCATTCTATACTGAAATATTTGGTTAATAAGCCAGTGTTGGGGGGGGAGATCTATCGGTGGCTTCTCCTCTTCCAGGAATTTAATTTTGAAATAATTGTTAAACCGAGTCGGTTGAATTCAGGACTAAACCACTTGTCCAGAATTGAAAGTGGAGAAGAACCTACTAGTATGGAAGATAACCTTCATCATGCGCAATTCTTTGCGATAACCACATTTGATGATCAATATAAATATATCATACACTTTCTGAGCACATGTTTTTCTCCAATTGAATTTACAATGACATTGAAGAAACAATGCATTACAACAAATCCTCGAATTAGCGTCCCATTTAGCGTCCCTTTTTAGTGTAATTTTTTTTTACATTGAGTGGTCAAACTAGATGCTAAATGGGACACGTCATGGACAAAACTTAAAGTGTCTCAAAGAACGTCTTTTTTTGCTTCCTAAATAGCATCCTTTATGACATCCAAAATAGCATCTATTTTTTTGCTTCCAAAATAACGTCCAAGTTTGCTTCCTAAACAACGTCGAGGTTTGCTTCCTAAATAACGCATATTTTGCTTCCTATTGAGTGTCCTCTTTTGCTTCTTATATGAAATCCCTGTTAGTGCCATATTTTCATCATTAATAGCACCATGTTAGCATCCAAATTAGAATTCAATATTGCATCCATTTTTGCTACCACTTTAGCATCCCATTTTGCACCATTTTTTACTTCCAAATATGTGTCAATTTTTGCTTCCAAATTTACACCAATTTTTGCTTCCTTTTTTGCATCGTGTTTTGCTACCAAAATGATGCCAAATATTTCTTCTATTGTTGCACCATATTTTTCTTCCTATGTAGTGCCATGTTTAGCATCCAAAGTAACATCTTATTTTGCTACCATATCAATGCCATGTTTGGATTCATCATTAGCACCACGTGTTGCATCCTTTTTAATGCCTAGTTTCACGTCTTATTTTGCTACCATATTAATTCCATGTTTTGCTTCATCATTAGCGCCACGTATTGCATCCATTTTAAAGCCTAGTTTTGCATCTCTCATTTTTTGGTCACTAATTTAGTAGTTTTTAGTAGTTTTATATACAAATTTTGGTCATTTTGTTTAGTCACTTATCTATCATTGTTTGGTCACTTATCTCTTATTTTTTTCTTACTAATTTCGTTGTTTTTAACTGATATTATAATATATTTAGGGCATGGAGGAATTGAACCACCAACCTCCTGCATGTAAGGAAGGCACTCTTCCATTGAGCTAGAACCCTTTAAGAATTTGGGAACCTAACTTACATAGTCCTTTATAATGGTAAAAGGGATCAATACACAACTTTGAGTATCTAATGGTCTGCAAAGGATGATATATTGTATAAGTTCACAATATATGATTCAAGATATCAGTCAAAGAATTATAACATTTATGGGTAGTTAAATATTCAACAATGGCATATCATGATTATTACAACTTAAAAGATAAATGTACCTTCATCAACTGCAACTATACCGTTATCTTTTCCTGTCAATATTTCGCCACAATTAGAAATATTAACTGGAACAATAGGTCTTCCTTGATCTGCAGTTAATAGCCACTCAATTTTCTTCATTACATCTATTACATCTATTTCACTATCTTTCTTTAACATGACTAGCAACACTCCATTTTTTAAGATAACAAGGGACTCCTATATATAGGAATTGGACTCATGTATATACTATGTACCAAGGAGGAAAATAGTTCCCGGAAGGAATTCTCAAGCCAACTATAAAAGATTAGGAATCTTCCCAAAAGGAATTCTTCATCCCATGACATAATTAGAAAGACTACTCCATCAAGCTAGAATCTTTTACTCATGTACAAAGTATATTTTCATGGTCATTGTTATTCTTGCAATCATTTTGGGAATAAAGTCGTAAACTGTAGGGATTATCAAGTTAGAGCTAGAAATGGTTACATGGTTTTATATGATATTCAATGTTACAAGTGTCATAACTGTGGTCGCATAGCAAGAAATTGTAGAAGTAGAATGGATCACAATGATGAGTGCTTCAAATGTCACAACTATGGACATATTGCACAAAATTTTGGCATGACAAGGTATCCTATGCCAAGACTCAAAAGTATGGAAAAGAAAATATGAATTACAAAGAAAGAAAGACGAGGAAAATCTCAAACTTGAAGTCAATCCAGTAAATGAAAGAAGAATGTCAAAAGAAGAAGGTTGCTCTATTGCATGCCTATTTTAGCCTGCTCACATTGATCAATTGAGATAGTCCTGAGCAATGAAAGAGGTTCTCAAAGATAGAGCATAGTGCAAATATGATCCAAAATAAAAGGAAGCATGAATTGAAATCTAAAAAAGAAGGAAAAATGCACCAGACCAGCAAACACAACATATTAGCTATTATCAATGAGGTGTTTTATTTTTAAAAAGGAATTATACATCAGGACTTAAATTCGCTAAGGATAATAGATGCAACTCACTGGTTTCTGAGGTTCTTTTTTGTTTATATTTTGACCATTTGTGGCCAATTCCAATTCCTATGTTCCCAAATAGATCAATATATATTTGTTTCCTTCTTGATACTTTATCAAGTAGAATTTTTTTTACCATCTATTAGAGGATGAGATTGAAACAAAAACACAGATGGTTTGGGCATTTATTTTCTCTTTGGTTTCTTCAAAGTATGGTCCTTTGATACTACTTGAATTATGTTGTTCTTTATGTTTTTAATATTGACTCTATGTTGTTATCTATAATCTCTATGAGATATTGTTGTCATAGGACATGTTTATATAAAATTTGATGCATTATGTGCATTATTCTCTATAATATTATCTCTAGTAGTAATCTTATTCCATGATGGTTATTTTCTTAAAATTATCCTATGATGCATATAGGTTGACAATGCTGAGCTTCAAAGATCTCTTGGTACACTAGTTTTTAATGCACCAGAATGTTGCTTAGGTGAAATATCTCAAGTTTTGCTGATTGTCTTCAACGCTGAAAGGAGGCAACACTAACCAAGGCCATTGAAATGATCAACGACAAATGGTGGGGATAACATAGGTTTATAATTTCTCTCTATATTTCTTTTTTGTTTTGTTTTAGGATTTCCTACTCTAGTTTTTCCAAATCAGTAGCTACTAGATCTAGGAAACATTTAGGAAAACAAACCTATAGTTAATTCTGAAAATTGACATCGCAATATCATTATAGGCAATTTATAAAGTAAGGTTAATCAAAAAGTTGATTTTCTTCATTTAATGCTTATGGTTTATGCACAAGTTAACATAGTTTGACCATGACCATAATTTTTAAGTGGAAGACAATAGTGATTCCGTGGCTAGGTACTTTGCAAAAGAAACCATAGATAGCCTTTCCTTGAAATAAATATCATAGATTTCTACTATGTTTAAAGTTTAATTAGTAACTCCTTAGTTCGCATGCAAAAGAAAGAGGGAAAAATGTGTAGACATTGTCCTGAGACAGGAAAACAACCTGAGTGACTCTGTGTTTTTGTTTGGAAAACAAAAAATTCATGTTTAAAATCATAAGCATTTTAGAGATTTAAACTTTCATAAATTAAACAAAAAGTATCGCCAAATAAAATACACAGATTCAAATCTACAAAATGGGCCCCTCACCTTGACAAAGCCAACACTGAATGTGTGAAAATCTCTAGCAACCCAACAAAATGGCAGGAGACTGTTTTCAAGAATGGTACGTAGAATGAAAAACCTATTTCTTCCATTTTTTTTCTATTCTAAGTTTTTATTAATATATCGGTTACAAAAAGAATTAAAATGGTGGAAAATGAAACAAGTTTCCAAATAGGAAAAATAGATGAAAGACTAACGCGGAGAGCTTCCATACACTTATACCAAGATTTTTATCTTAGTAGCATAGTATTATATCAAATGCAGAATAAATGACTCCAATTTCCATGAAATCTACATGTGTTACATCACATAAATATCATGTTCCTTGTATAAACTTATTAAGCCTACGTGCATTTGTCCTATGAAACTGAAGCCTATTGTGTATTCAAATAATGAGTTTCCCATGTACATCATAATAATAAAACCCCACTCAGAAAAATTAAACAAGTAATAATCCCATCAAGTAGCATACAAGCCATATATGGGAAGTCCAACACAGAAAATACCCAATAGAAAAAAATACTGGCAGGTGATGCATATATAATAGATTTTAAACACAAGAGTAAAAAATGAAAATGATTCTAGGAACAAGTTCAAAATATCTAACAACAGACTTAATCATCTCAACGAAAGCCGAATACAAATAATGATTAGACAACTATTTAGTTTTAGTGCTCAACATTCCATATAAAACCCCCATAGTATCCTTCATGTGTTAGCAGTTCTGAAAAAAATGGCATGAATGAAGAGACAACTCAAAGCTTCTTATTAACCAAAGGGTTGGCTCAACAATTTCTATTTCTAAATGCGTTGTATTTTCAATGTCATATTCAAAGCAGAAATTTGAATTCCATCAATACATATTAGTCTAGGAACATAAACACACAGACTCATCACAGTCATCAAGCACTGCTAAATTTAAGGAAGAACCGGAGCACTTGTTCCATTGTCAAATGTGGTTTCATAAAAAACAATTGTACATTATCATCAACAATTCAGCCATCAAGCATTCATAACATTGTCATGCACATAAACAACAAGGATGAACTTCTTGCTTTGTGGATTCTTCTCAAAACAGTTGCAAACAAAGAGGGATTAGGAAAATTCAAGTGTTGGTAGAATCCAAGCTGATCATTGAGTGGGAAAACAAAAAAAGTTAGATTGTCCATCATTTTTTTGGCTCCTATAATTCATAGAATCTTGGAGATAACGACTCAGTTTGATTTAATATCCTTCACTCAAATATACAGGATTTTCAACTCAAAAGTTGACAATCTTTCAAAATTTGCTCTTTCTTTGCAGGAGGTATCCACGATGATTCAAGAATACAGGAGTGCGGACCTCCTGTTTGAAAAGATAGCTATATTTCTTTGGGTATCTTTGACCCCTGTTTTGGTGGCAGTTCCTTATAGCCCCTATGTCATGGTCTTTCTTTAGTTTAAACTAGAATTTTTGGATGAATGTAACATGTCCAAGTCTAGTCTATTTGAGACTATGGGGAACCTTTATGTAGTCCCTGATAGGGTATAAGTCTGTCTATAGAGGTTTATTAGTAAATACTAAGTTTTATTGAATAAAAAAGTGGAAGGTTTTCAAGTCAAGAAACATAGACAAAAAGAAACTGGAGTCTCTTTGACCCCTGTTTTGGTGGTAGTTCCTGACAGCACCCATGTCTTGGTATTTATTTAGTTTACACTGAAATTTATGGATGAATGTATTATGTCCAAGTCTAGTCTGTTTAAAACTATTGGGAACCTTTATGTAATCCCTGATATGGTATAAGCCTGTCCATGGAGGTTTTTTGGTAGTTTTTATTGAATATAATAGTGGTAGGTTTTAAAGTAAAAAAACATTGAAATTTTATAATGCATAGCCTATATATACTTTCTTCTCACTGAAATTTCAACTATAAATCTTTTTTCCTTGGGATAAAAACATTGTCAACCCCATCCAAGTAGGGAAATATGGTTAGCAGAAGGGGATGAGGACACAAAATTCCTCCAGAACTATGCAAAGCACCTAAAAAATATCAATAATATATGGGAAATAAGAAAAGAGGATGGAATTAAGATCAAGATATTTCTAGATATTGTGTAACTTGGGGTAATTCACTTTAAAAATATACTTTCCAAGGTTCATTAATAAAGGTCAAAATGAAGACATCATTGGAGAAGTATCCAAAGAGGAACTAAAACCAGTGTTGGAATCTTTCAGAAGTCAAAAAGTCTAGGTCCAAATGGATGAACAATGGAATTATATTTGGGTTTTTATGAGATGATGGATGAATATTGACTAAGGGTAGTGGAGGAATCAAGGACTTCTAGGAAATTACCTAGATTCATTAACTCCTCTTTTATATCACTTATTCCAAAGAAGAAAACCCCTAAGGTATTTGAGGATTATAGGTCAATTTCCTGATAGGTAGCAAGTTGATCAAGTTATCTACATAAAAGATAAGATAATATTTATAAATTTCCACAAATGACAAATTACCAAAAGGTGGGTCAATTTTCAGTAGTAAAAAACTACAAGACTTCCAAAGAAATTCCTATAAGTAAAGCATAAGCTAAAATAAGTTATGATTACTATAGGAGAAAAGTAGACAATAACATAAACCTAGACACAACAAAACATTAGGCTACACCCTACACATCATCAAAAGCAGGTGTTGAATGAGGGGGGAATCCCATGAATTCATATTAGATAGAAATGGATTTAGAATAAGAGGATGCAAATGTCCCTATAAGATCATCATCGATCAAGAGGGAGGAAAAGCACTGTCTAACGATGTACCGAGCAGAGTCCATGTATAAAATGTAAGATATGCGTAAGTGAACCATAGAACCTGATTCCCTTAGTCTAGTCCATGTGAAAAAAAGAGAAATATATTTAAGTAACTATGGGCCTTGTAGATGTTGACACGTGGAGGGATAAACACATGATAAGCGGTTAATCCATCATGTCCTAGAGTAGGGGGAACAAGGTGAATATCCTCGTACCCATACCCAAGTTTCCTGGCAACTTAGGTGAATATGGAATGTCAATCATAGTTTTTGAGAAGCATTAGTGTACAACCAAGTACTCTTTAAAATACTTGTGCTTGGAGCTATGTATGTGGTGAATTTGTGTTGTTCCAAAACATGAAAATCAGGTTGCAATAATCATACGTTCTAATGGTAAAAGGGTGGGATATATTTCCAACCAAGGAAGCAAATTTCCATTTTCTGAAAAGAAAAAGTGACACAACCAACAACAAATAAATTGACTAACACCTAATAGACAAGAAGGTGTTGAAAATAGAATGCAACATTCAGTTCATAATTCATATTCCTGTTGGATGACTATTACATAGCCTGTTAAAAAAAAACATAGTGCTTCAATCTTATCTAATTCACTTTTATTATCACAAATAGGAAGGTGTTCCTTAACACCTTGTGGTTCTGATGGATCATCCTCCTTTACAACAACCTTATGTGCTAATAACTGCTCCAAGTTAGCAATGGAACTGGGGTAACTTCCTGACCTCATAGTGCACATGAAGGATTTGATGATAGTTTGCAGATATAATTGTGATTGTTTGTATTTCGAGGCTAGATTTCCTAAACATGGACAATAAGGGATCCTCACTTTGGAATTTGTGGAGGCATTGGCATATCTAATTCAAGATAATTTATCATGGGTACTAGGAAATGGGAAATCCATAATATATGGGAGGACAAAATTATGGGAAGAGATCCCTTATCTTCTTTACCTGCTTTATCCAATGTAAAAGAATAGCTCATTGGATTTGATATAAACACCTTTTCTGACATGTCGGATTGGGATACTTTAGGAACAGTGATAAAATTTGAACGGTGGGTCTTACTTTCAATTGGAAGGGTATTTATTTTCTAAGCCCTTCAGAGATGAAGATAAAAATAAATAATTGTACTTCAATTGACAAGTATAAATTAATTGAACCCTTTCACCAAAAAAATGCAAAAGACAAATATTGTTCGTTCAATTTTTTACAATTTTAAACAATTGAGCACTCCTTAATATCTACATGAAAAAATGATATGTTTTCAATAAAACTTATTTTGAACACATTAAGTTGTCATATGTGTATCATTAATTTTACAGTTTAGTAACATAACAACTATTCTATTGTATTTTTTCCAGTTGGAGCACACTTCATTATACAAAGAAACTACATAGACTATGCCATAACCATATTGGGGCATTCATGTGCAATCCAAGCTTGAGAGATGTAAGAATGATAAGGACCAGGCACCTAAGAAAAAATAATACACAACTAAAAAAACATTAAAAAAAAATTCCTACATACCAAGCAAGTTAGCAAAGCTCGCATAACCAGGGTCAGGGCATCGAATTTTTTTGTTCAATACTTGTCGTGAAAGCATACATGTATGGAATGAAGGGGAAATGGAATCAAGCCTAAGTCAATTGAAACTCACTACATGTATGAGTCTCAATAGTACGCCTTTTAGATTGAACCAAAATACCAAAAGAAGTTTATTAATGACTAGATTTGAGAAGTTCTAGATGCGATTAATTAAGGGCTCAAGGCTCTAAAATTTGTTGTGTTTCATACCAATCCACGATTCACTGACTCAATAGTCATGGGTAGGAATTTAAGTTATTTAATGAAAACAATTAATGTGTATAACCTCTATGTCGAAATCGTTTTCCATGCTGATGTAGGCCACTACCCTCTTTATTGTCTTACCAAAAGGCATGATAATGAGGAAGAAGACCTAAAATTATGGTCTTCACCTTCAAAGAATGCATTGAATCACATCGGTGAGGACTGATAAGAAGATCACAACAATCCAACATGCCAAATCTTAGTTGATAGTGTTAATTAAACACTTATATGGTAAATTTAATATAAGGCTTATAGTTGTGTCTTATTCTTTGAGTCAATTCGTAATATAAGGTGAGGATCTGCATGCATAATAATTCTTAGTTACAACTATGAGATGAGGATTTAAAGAGAAGAGGACGTAAACATGACAAGTAATTTTTACATGTATTTTGGTGGCACTGAGGACAAATGTTGTGAGGAACCACAAATATTTGGAATGATGGAGGGAGATTACATCATGATCATGCCACCCATCAAATTGAAGACTATTCTTGAGCCAATAATTGTTTTTTTCATTTCATTAATAACCATTATTTCTCCATATCGTGTGCCCAATGACACCTCTCTATAGAAATGCATAAATTGACCTCTCCGCAATTTGTGATCTTAGCTACATGTCATTATTTGTATTTTCTTATAGTTGTTGTGAGTCCATGATATTCATGAAAGAAATGAATTATTGTAGAGGAGGACTTATCAAACCATCCTTTTTTATTTCATTTTGACGAAAAAAGAGTCGACATTGGTATTGAGGTTCACATAGATAGTAGGCACAAAGTTTTGATCTCGTTTCAGGCCTAGTTATAGACTGGTAGTTGTTCTTTTTTGTTATAGTAGTATTTGTTGACACATTGTCACACTTTAGATTGCAGTCCTAAGTGACTTGGTATTCAAAGTCACATCTCGATGACTAGTGCCTCATAGTCATCAATGATTTCTGGCCATCTTGCACAACTAAGCAGTGAGTGCATGACATGAGTGAGTGAGTGATTATAATTGGTCACATTTCCAATATTTTGAATAATGAGTTGAACTTCATAGCACAAGAATTTCAACATATTGACAAATTTATATGGATGGGTAATTTCAAATGTTTCCCTTCTTTTGAAATGTTGATATAAATTATGCCCCTCTTGATTTGAAGGGTAAAATTCAGATTTTAATTTTTTTTTGAAGGGAAATTTTAACTTTACACTTCTGGAAGGGCTAGAACCCTTTGGAAGGGCTGTGAAGGGTTCAATTTTGAATGTTGTTTAGGAATATGGAGAGGATGGAAACAATTGTCTCCACCTGCTCAGATTACAACTCAAGTCCATTAGATGTTCCCCACTCTGCAAGGAGAAACATCTATCAATTTAGCGATTGAGGATAGCATATGATGGTGACCAATTACTAGCTCTTATTCAGTCAAAAAAGGATATCGAATTCAACTCAGAAGCCTCCATCAACTACCTAGATCATCAATGTGGAAATATATATAGCACTCAAATGGATTATCAAAGTTCACATATCTTTCTAGAATCTTGTACATGGGAAATTGCTAACAACAAATATGAAATAATTTAAAAAAGTGAGGAATCATCACTGTTGTCTGCAGATTTTCATTATAGTGAGAATTTGTAGTGTTGTTTAAAGGCTGTTTAGTCACCATATTTGAACCTAGGAACCCCAAAAAGCGGTGTGGGTATCCCAGGAGAAATGGCTCA
The DNA here is from genome assembly GCA_001517045.1 of Pseudotsuga menziesii. Classification (NCBI taxonomy): domain Eukaryota; kingdom Viridiplantae; phylum Streptophyta; class Pinopsida; order Pinales; family Pinaceae; genus Pseudotsuga; species Pseudotsuga menziesii. The sequence goes on from LPNX010549736.1 coordinate 171,918, forward strand.
TTAGTCAGGTTTGTTAAGCATCTGTTGATGAAGCCATGATCCCCCATCAATCTCAGTCAAACGTTCAAGGGTTAAAAAGGATTAGGGACCACAAAGTCTAGGAACCCCCATTAGCCAAGATCCCATGGAAAGGGTTGATTGTAGTTGTCCTGCCTCTGGGTTTATAATATTTATTTTCATCTTTCATTCTCGCGTAGTTGGTGTCAGTAAGAATAAGGCTGAAGGAGTCTGTTATTGGATGAAAGAATACCAAAGCTAAAGGATGTTGAAGCTGCTTGTACATACTATTTATGAAAGGTTCCCATTGATTTCCATGTGTTCATCCACTCCAGCCAGGAAGGGCTCGAAATTTGTAGTGGCAATTCTAGCATTGTCGGGATTGTTGACAGGTGGTAGTTTAGCTTGTGGTGGTCTTCAAAAAGGAAACATTAGCAGTCATGGACTTTCAGAGATGACCATGACTGAACATAGTCATCTTGGAAAGTGCGCTTATTGTGATGTCTTGGACCTATTAGTTATTTACTATTAAGTACTTTTTCCTGTCAGACGGATGCTCTACAAAGTGCAAGATGTCATTTAAATCAAAGCATAGGCATGCAAATGAAGGGTCAATTGGTAAAAAATGCAGCGATGGAAGTGAAATTGGAAGCCCAAGACGAGAGGCTAGGAAAAATATCACTAGATAGATTTGGATATGTACAAAACCATATTATCCCTAAATTTTCATGCAATTCCCAATTTGTAGACCGAACCTCTAAGTCTATCGTCTCAGTGAAGTAATAATTGTTTGAGGAAATTACAATTCGATAGGCTCAAGAATATCATGCAGAAGAATCAACATTCAACATGAACCTACGTACTATCAGAATGAAGAAGCTACGAATTAAGTGGACAGTGGGCATGATTTCACCTAATTTACTCAAGTTTTTATATATCATGTTATTTCATTGTGTGCATAGTTTGTAAGGATTTACAGCTTCAGATATTATAGAATGCAAGTATATAGAGATATGATGATCATTCCGTCAGTTACTTTTAGATAGATGATGAAAGTTTTGGATCATATACTGCAATGTTTAATAAAATATTTAATATTTTTGCCAACGTTTTTTATTATCAATGCAAATCCTACTTGTTTCTATTAAAATAAAATAAAAATAAAGGATTTGAATTTTCAATGCTAAATTTAAGATAGTTGCAAATCTAACAACTGTGATTGTTTGTGGTAGGTTTCAAGACTATTTGAAATGAAAGTGAAAACCTTAGGGCCAGGAGAAATGATAACAATATTTTTTGTGCGAAGTACCCCTTCCTTCTCAATTTGATTCCATTGATTAGGTCGCAGTAGAAGGGATACATACAAGTTCAATTTGATTGCTAGACAAACAAGCAATAGGTAATATTTATATATTGATGTAAGAAAACTGGTGGTTCCTAGCTTCATTGGTTGTTGTGGCCAGTGACAGAACGCAATGGACAGGCACAAAAAAACAAGGGTTGAATATGTAAGGGTTTTCTCATAGTAGAGATAAGGAGATGTAGAACCAAATTGATTCTGGGCCATCGGGAAAGATATAAAACGGGATTGAGAAAAAGAGGAAGGGATATGGTATTTTAAAGGTATATTGGCATACAGATGTACACACACATCATTCGTACAGAACATACAACCACATCAGTCAGTCGAACACATCAGTCAATGCATAATTCATACAAGAGACTAATATTTTGTTGCAGAGCAGTAAAATCATATACAGTGACAAGTGGAGGTTTTATTCTAAGGCTTACCTTGCATAGACATTTGAAGAGATAATCAGTGGGAAAATCTCCAAACCATGATAAAATTTATTGTCTTTAAAAAAACTCTTGGATAGAATTCAATTCCTAAATCCAACAAGAACACCCATCTAATCCACAAATCTGTGCAATAGCCCTTGAAGAACTGCAGCTCATCAGTTCCAACCAAGCACATGGTCCATGGCCAAGTATTCTTTCAGAAACAGTTCAACCATATTCTGATGGGAAGTAACTATATATCTCTTTCCAGATGAAATAAAAGCTCTCAATATTTTAGAATCATAGATATTTTAGATTTTCAAGATAAAATACCTGCTTAGTTGCGGTGATATGCAATCCTCGTAGCTTTCCTAGACCAGTCTGCAATCATGGATGGCCATTCGAGTCTAAAACCACATAAGAAAAAAAACACAAGATTTGAAAACAAATACTCACATCTCTTTGACCCATTTTAGTTATTGTGTATGCCTATCACTGTTCAAAATCCCTTCCTTCAAACTCTTAGCATAAGACTTGAAACTCTCCATACCAATCTCCGTGACATACATGGCTGTAAAAAAAATTCAAACATTGGAACCTGTGCGTGGATTGTAGGAAGAAAGAAAAGAATTTCTTTAGAGTTATTATTAAATACAAAATTTCTGGTTCATCATTTTTGGCATTTTTGGTTGTCTATTTATCAATAGCGGCAAAAGTTTGGGGGGAAATTGGAGAAATTTTGAAAAGATTTTGAACCTTACAAAAGTTTGTTAAGAATGTTTAAATAAAAATAAATTTTTTGTAGGATTAATTTATGTTTTTAACATTTTTATTTTTATCTTTTAAAATAGAAAAATATAAAATACTAAAACAATTATAAGGAAAATAACATATATTTATTTTAATTAAAGTAAA
>LPNX010549736.1:175001-197645 GCA_001517045.1 Pseudotsuga menziesii
TGCATATTCTAGTAGAGATGTTTATAATCTCTAGCTATCTGCACTCTCGCTAAGGGAACCAATGGTGCCTAGCCATTATATGCCACACTTTCCCTCTAAATTTTCTCATATCAATCAAGCGACATAAAGACATTGTCCCAATTTTACATCATGTTGTCATATGAAGACACACTAAAAACTCTCAAAACTCTTGTCATGTCATATTGAGATCAGAGTTTCCACTCTTAGTTGTATCTTTCCTCATCTCATTGTTCAACAATTTCTCTATATAGAGTACAATACTTTTGATTCCATTATGTTCATGATTTTAATTAGTTTTAACTACCACACTAGTTTAAAAAATATCACTCCATTTTTTTCATCTTTTTGCATAACAATAATTCAATACTATTTTAAGTTTTAATTAGTCACTTAAATCAACTCATTTATGTCATTTTTTGAGTCCTTAAAAAAAATTGTTTTGTTTGAAAAATAATCTTGAATTTAAGTGGCCTTTGCTTCGAATCAAGGGGTGATTTGGCTATACGCCATCTTTTGCAAACTATTGATAAGATAAAAAGGCATATTGATTGTTTTCCCCTTGAAAATCAGCAATAACCTAAGATAATAATAATGTATCTGAGAAAAATGCCCTTCGCAAGTCACATACCACATGATCAGTTCAAGAAGAGGATGTCATTGCCTTTTAACCAGTCAAGAAGGGAACCCATAATTTGATTGGACCTCTGAGCCAATCTTAATTGGGAATTTCTTCCATGTTATCCCTTTGATGTGTTTCCCTTTAAACCATCTTTCATTCTCCAATGAAATTTGTGTTGCTTGAGAGACAAAATCTTGCATCACTGATACAAGCAATATTACCATCAAAAGCCAAGGAAAATGCTTTAGTAATTACGATATTGAAACCAGATAATTTTTGCAGAAAGGGCATCCACCCAGCTTTCATTACAGGCTCCACACCTTCACTGTATGCATCAAGATACTCAACTACACCGAATTCAAATCGAACCACTGGCGCCATGAGAGAAAACGAGGGTTTACACTTTATAGGGAACATACAAAACCCCTCTTCTTTATGATATCTTTGACTTCATAAAACCCCTCTCCAAGCACTTGTCCATTCTCAGATTCCTCCTCTCCTTGATATTCTTCATCTTCTTCTTCCTTCTTCTCTTCTTCATGTTCCTGTTCCTCCCCTTCACTTTCTTTGGTTTTTCATCCTCCTCTGTGCCCTCTCTTGACCCTCTTCTTGTTGCTTGACTTCATTGAGTTGTTTTTTCTGCTGCCCACGCTCCTCCTACTCTTCTAGACTCCTCCTACGCCTACCATTTATGCTCTCAAAAATATTTTTGTGTTGATACTTGTCTTTGTCTATCATAACAGCCCCTCGAATGCTTTGACCTTAGGCCCAAAATAGGGTCTATTTGAGAGATATCATATAAAAAGACCATGCGAGTGTCTTAAACAATGTAATAAATTTGTGTGTGGTATTATACCTTGAGCAGCCTTAAAATATGCTCCAGATCTACACTTTAAAAGATTGTTTTTCTTCATTGGTCATGAAAGGTGTGTTTATATAAAATGCTTACAATAACAAATCTAGTTTAGGTGGTGAAGCTCGTTATGATAGTATGGACTATATTATTGTCACATCCTAGTGAAGGTGGCTCCTTGGAATTTTCATTATTTATTGACCCCCTCGTAAAACTATAGTCCATGTGATAAGGACCTTCCATCATAATATTGTTCTTCTTTTGCATCCAGGAAGTGAAAATTTATGGATTGTTAAAAAATCATTTGAAATGTCTTTTGTCACATGGCATTGCTTTCATAACAAATCATGGTGAGAGAACGGATTAAACTCCTAAATCTATCCTTACCACATCTCACCTAGAAAATTTGTGCAAGTATAGGTAGGGAGACATTGACACAAAGGATGGTGTGACTAAAGATTGAAGTGTAGAGGTGGAGTTATAAAATAAACTAGTGATGAAGAAACCAAAGGATATCAAGATAAATATAGATGATAAGGAAAGCATGATGCCATTTATTATGAAGGTTCACCATCAATTTATGATAATTCCGCTAAGCATACTCACAACGATATATATATCTCTACTTAAATTCCTATTAAAATCACAAATTGTTTCAATATTGTGTCAAGGGCATGCCTATAAAGCCTTGGATTAGGAAGATATCAGAGCCACACATATGGTGTTGTCTTAACACCCATAATCCAATTAAAGACCTTCTTTTTTCTTTTTTCACTCCTCAAGTAATTGAGCATTATTTCTATCATTCTCGTATGTAATGGACATGAAGCAATGCTCTTGTTGTCCTTTTTACCTTAGGTTGAGAACTTCTCTATCAAATAAACTACCTAACTTTTTTACCCATGGTGGATTTCATTTCTCAACCTTCCCATGCATTTTAATGTTTACTCAAGCACGTTTTTGTAGATATAGTTGTCTTTATTTATCAAAATCTCATTCCTCACCCATTACTTTAACCATGGACCCTAAAATGGGTACGCTTGAGAATTAACATGTAAAAGGTCCTTGAGAAATTTTTATTAACCTCTACAAACCAAGCTCCTTAACCTTATGCACAACTAGATAATTAAACCATCAATACAGAGGATATGTTTAGGTAGTATGTAGTAACTCTTGAAACAAGATTCTTCCATGGAATAGAGTTAGTTTGATGTCACTGTAATTTATCATCAAACTAAGATTAATTTCCTTAAATGTTTATTCATTGGCACAATTTTGTTCGTGTGTTTGTTTATGATTCTAATTTTTAGTTTATTGAAGTCAATCCTCAATCAAATACCCAATGAGAATAACACTTTTATATTACTTTTAGTCTCAACCAAATGACAAAACTTGAGTGCAGCGCAGAGCCCAACACCCCGATTTTCATTCAATTAAATATCCACAGTCACATTGGAGCATTCTCATAAATAAATTTGCTTCCCTCCATTGTTTTCCGACTAAATGAAAAATCAACAAGTATGTATCTACTTACAATGGAGGTTGTAATGAATTAACAATTGAATGGGCTAGTTTTGTTATTGTCATGGGATATCTATGTAAGTGAATGGGATAGTTATGCATTGTATCATATTCTTGGAAGGATTGATTACAAAAGTAGTAACCTCAATCCCTAGTGGATCTAAAATAAGCAAAATCAAAACTTTAGAATCCATAAAAGCCCCCAAAATAAGCAAAATCAGAGCTTGTTAATCCATAAATTTTCAATGAAGATGGCAGAAATTTGGCACCCACATTTTTGTGAATTTAGTGGAATTGATTTTTTAATTTTTTAATATAAATAAATTTTAGGGATGATTTTTTATGATTATAACAATCACACAAAAATACAAATCTACATAGCAATTTGTTCGAACAATTACATCACGATTGAGAGAAAAGGTACACTATTGTTTGATGAGGCTAAAGGTACACTATTGTGATTGGCTTTACCATCTAGCTATTCAAGTGAAGATTGCATGGGATCATCCATTGGAAAGTTAAACACAGAGATTCTTTGTGAACTAGAATAGGTAATTGACAAGAGTGCCATGTTGCAACAATTTGTTTGAAACTACAAATATCGGTTATGTTGGTATTCTTTCATTTTATAAGTACTACAATGTTACAATAAACTTCATGCTAGTTATAATGAAGATCCATTTCTTGTATGGGAGTATCAGAGTATGGGAAGTTGGGTCCTTACACAAAATGATATATATTTTTACTTGTAAGGAATGAATTCCTAAGTAGAGCAAATTTTTAGAAAACTTGGAGCCCTCACCAAAATTATAGTTAGCAAAGGGATCTCGTCTCGAAGTTGTAGCCCGGTCATGAAGAGCTTATTTTCCCTCTATTACATTGAAAATGGAGTGGTCAAGCTAGTGTGATATTAGTAGTGAAGGATTGGTCAAAATCTTGGGTGAGTGTTGGTAAGTAGGTCTTCGTAAAATTTGCACCAAAATGGCTAGTGACAAGGGATTATTTCATTTTCCTTGTAAGTTAAATTAATATATTGGACATGGAGCAACATTTGGAGGAATTTTTTGTGACTGTATAGAGAAATATAGTGAATCATTTTTTCCCTTGTCACCACTTATCCCAACATGATAGTGGTGTCCACATTTGATGGCTATGGCCAAAGGAAAATATCTCTTTGGTAATGAATTAAGATGTTTAGCTTTTGTGAAAGATAATTTTGATTACAATTTATGCCTATGTTTAGATTTAATGAATATTGTTATAATTTATATGATGTCAAATTTGCATCTAGATGGGTTAAAACAATTCAACTATGGTAATTTTCGTTTACTTGAACCACTAAAAATATATAAGAAGAACAATTCAACTATTGTAATTAGAATTTAGATGAACCACTAAAAGTCTATAAGAAGATGTAGTGTTAAATTTGTGTTTTAAGTTTATGTAATGTCTCTATAAGGTTTATTTATGGATTAATTCAGTATCTTGTTGAACAAGGAAGTTGGTAAGGTATGTCTTAAACATTACTACCTAGCATGTGTAGATTGTTAAAAGAGTTAAAGGTTGATGGGTCATTGAACACGAGAAGAAAATAATTGTGTATGGTATGCATTTTTCATTTCTTTTGAGATTACTTGAGTTTAGAGAACCCATGAGAGTTGTAGTGGGAAGGTATAATAGGCATCATATTTCTATCACCTTAAGGGATGGATTTTTATGAGGGTTGCAAATGTTCCTTGAACATTTTTTACGCTAATGACATCCTCATTTATATCACAAAAAGGGATTGAAGTTGTTATGCCTTAATACTTTTGGTATGTGAAACCTTAGTAGACTAAAAATCATTTCAAACCACTTGAAGTCATCAATCTTCATTATCATTGGTACACAATCTTAGGAGATGTTTGAGTTTGAAAGGATTGAGGGGCTTGGTTTTCATAGGGATAAGTTGAGTTGGGTTTGACAATGAACAAGCAATCTCAAATCTCATGTCTAGGAAGGATTTGGTACCTAAAATAAGTATTGGGGATATCGATATAACTAATTAGTTATTTGAACATATTATATCCCATCTAGATAAAATTTACCATAACTTTAGTTCACTTTAACTAAACATAAAGTTTTTTGCTCCGAGTGAGCCTTTGGGTTTCCTCAAGGAATTGTGGTCCTATCTAAAATCCCAACAAACAGGCTAAGAAAAATGTTTCCCAATATTATATCGAAGAGCCAAACAATGCCCTTTACCAGTATGAGAAGTAGATATTTCAAAATAATGTTCTTGTATCTTAGTTGATCAATGAGTAAGATTACCTAAGATAAATGTATGGGACACCATAAATTTGACAATAGACATAGGCACTTTTTCCAGGATCTAAAAGGTTATCTAAATTACATCAAATGAAAATAAAGTATGTGAAGTTTCTTTGGGGTATCAATATATCGTAAGAGAAAAAAAGGGTGTAAAAAATCCATGTGAACCATCCATGATTTTCTTCTTAGACTATGTTCCATTCTCAGAGGTTAATGTCGGGCCACATGTAATGCAGTGTACCAAATTTGGAAAGGTTAACATGTTGCGTAAATAATGTAATTGAAATTGTGACATTTTATTTCAAATGAATACTTTATCCATAGGACACTACTGCATCCCATGACTTGAGCTTTTCCACAACACACAACAAATATATTCGATAAAGTTTATCAAAGTCTGTCGCCTAGATTTGCAGGAGGTATAATGAAAAATAATACTCAAATATGTTAGTTCAAGGGCGTTTCACATAATAAATGAAATTTCTTTAAACTTTAATATAAATTTGACAAACCTCAAAAGAATCACTGAAAATTGAACCAATTATTCTGAATCTTTAACAAAAAATCCACCAATGCCATAAAACTTTAGCAACTAACTGCTTTTTTCCTTGAGAGATGTCCACTTATAAGGCTAAAGATGTAAGAAAAAATGGTCCACTTCTTCAAAGAAACACTATGAGAATTATTGAAATGCTTGTTGCTTCATTCCATTTTAAACCAAGACCAAAATGTCCTTAAGAGTACAAATAAAGTTAGCTTTTGTGTTAAGATTGATATCCACTTATTGTGCCTTGGATGTTCTTGGTAAAAATGAGGGTATGGATGGGGGGGTGTCCAAAACAACCTTGTAGGGTGACATTTTGGTAGCACCATGATAGGTGGTATTGTACTACCTTTATGAAATGGGGGTGTAAGGCGGGTGTCGGGGAACTACTAAACCCAATGGCCATATCAGTCAATGTAAAACCCAATGGCTAACAATATTTTTATGGTCAACACCTCACAACCTATATTACTTGTTATTAACTCCAATATCTCAATTCCTACAGTATACATAAGTATTATGACATGCATCATCATCGTGGACATCAACGTTGTCATCATCATCATCATCATCACCATCATCATCATCATCAATGCCATATGGTACATCAACATGATCTTGATCATCATCCTCATTATCATCATCATCGTCGGCATCAAGTACATCATCAACAAAATCATCGTCATCATTTTTATTATGGTCATGCATATTCCATTAGTGTTCTTAATCACTCATCGACATTAGGATTCATGTCATCTAATTGTTAAGGCCCTTTATATGTCATTACAGTCATTTCAATGATAATAGGGTTGTTCAGATGTTGTTACAGACATTTAGGTGCCATTAGAATCAATTAGGATCCAAAAGTGATACCGCATGCATAATCATTGTTGACATCCACATTGTCGTCATCATCATAAAATAAATCAACATCATTGTCATTGTCGTAGTAATCATCAATATAATTGCGATAATAATGAGCAAGGAGCCATACCACCTCACAAGAATGGATAATATACTCTTATACCTATCAAATCATATCCATACACTCCATAATAATTATTTTAATTCATCATCATCATGTTGTTAGGGACAATCATATGCCATTAGGGTCTATCAAATGTTATTGGAGACGCTAAAATTCCATAAGACAAATTTAGGTGACATTAAGGTAATTTACCCCTCATTAGGATTAATCATGATCCAAAAGTGCCATGATTACGATAATTTAGGTGCCACTATGATAAATCAAGATAAAAAAGTAATATCACATGAATCATGATCATTGACATTGACATTCATATATCTGACATTATGTCGGACATTTCCCGAACACAATTCCTAGCGCAGTTCCTTTCGAAATTTCTAGCATTATTCCAGGTGCTATACCTGGATCTATACCTGGCACTATGTTGGATGTTTTCTAGGAAGAATTCATGGATCTATACTTGGCACTATGTTGGATGTTTTTCCTACCAAAATTCATGGCACAATTCATATCACTAACCCTGGATTAATATATGGTGCTATATTTTTCAGGACGTTTTTTTGGAGGCTATTCTTAGCATTATATGGGATGCTTTTGTGTACGCTAATTGGGACATTAATTGGGATTCTAATTGGGATGCTAATTGGGATGATAATTGTGATGTAACTTGGGACGTTAATTGGGATGCTAATTGGGATGCTAATTGGGACGCTAATTGGGATTCTAATTGGAATGCTAATTGGGATGCTAATTGGGACATTAATTGGGATCCTAATTAGCATCTGAAATAGCACCAAATTTTAAACTGGGATGCTAATTGGGATACTATTTGGGATGCTAATTGGGACGCTAACTGGGATGTTAATTGGGTCGTTAATTGGGATGCTAATTAGTCCAAAATAGTGCCACCGTTTAAAAGGGGACGCTAATTGGGATGCTAACTGGGATTCTAATTGAGACGCTATTTGGGACTCTAATTGGGATGCTAATTGGGACGCTAATTGGGATGCTAATTGAGATGCTAAATATAGTCCAAAATAGTGCCAAATTCTTAAAAGGGATGCAAAAAATTCCATTAAAAGCACCATCCCATGGAAAAGCATCCACTTTGACCAAAAAAACGATGAAAAATACACTAAAAGTGATAGTGGACGCTAAAAAGGAAGCTAAAAGAGACGCTAATCATAGGGTTTTGTTGTAATGGTTAGTAGTGCAAGACACAAATTTCCAGTTGATTGTTGAACATTTGTATAATCTAGTCCTTGATGAGGTACTCCGACGATGTGTTTTGGAGCACGAGCACCCGATGATATTAAGCGAAGCACATGCTTGTGTCGCAGGAGGCCACTATGCAGGAAAATGGACTATGAGGAAGGTATTGCAAGTAGGGTTATGGTGGCCCACCATGCATGGAGACACTCAGGATTATTGTCGTACATGTGACATCTATCAAAGAACAGGGAAGCCATTCCGAAGAGATGAAATTCCATTAGTACAGAAAATAACTATACATGCATTTGATACATGTTCAGTTAACTTCGTAGGACCTATCAAGCCAGCATGAAAACACACCGAAGAAAGGTATATTATAATTGTTACTGATTACCTAACCAGATGGGAAGAAGCCACGCCAGTAAAGGATTGTACTACTGCAACAACCGTGGAGTTTTTATTTGAAAATTTTGTGACAAGGTTTGGTTGCCCAAATATTTTAATCATCGATCAAGGTACACATTTTGTTAAGTAATTGATTGAATAAATAACTAATGAATTCCCTATACAACATAGAAGAACAACTCCATATCACCCGCAAGCAAATGGATTTTTTGAAGCATTTAAAGAGATTCCATAAAATGCGCTAACAAAAGTCTGCAATGCGTGAAGGGATGATTGGGATTAGAAGATCTCTGCAGTACTATGGGAATATCCCACAACATGCAAGAAATTGACAGGTCAGACACTATTCATGTTGGTATATGAAAAAGAATCTGTCATTCCTATGGAATATATTGTACCAAGTTTAAGAGTTGTCATGATCATGGAAATGACATATGTTGATGTTGTAGAATAAAGATTGCTTCAACTAATTCATTTGGAGGAAGAACGCTTTATTGCAGGATTTCACCAGAACATAGAATATCAAAGGCAAAAGGTATGGCATGATAGACACATTAAAATCAAGCATTTTGAAGTTGGAGGTCTTGTTCTTATGTACAAAAGTAAAATTTTCAAGCATCCAGGAAAGTTGAAAACACATTGGTTAGGGCCATATGTCGTTAAGGAAATCACTGATGGAGGAGTAGTTAAGTTAGAGAAATTAGATGGTACATAGGTTAAAGGGCTCATCAATGGAACAGATTAAGGAATTATTTTGATAACCGAAACTAGGAAAAAAAAATTTATATCAACTTAGAATCTAGCCAAGATTAAAAATGTTCAACAAAGGCAAGTGTACTGTCACAGAATAGAAACCCTTTTAGGAAGGGAAGAGTAAGTTGCAAGGAGTGCGATGAAAACAAATTGAAGAGAGAAAAAAAATGAAAGAATGTAGAATGTAGGTCGTAAGGGGAGCGATAAGAAGTTGATGGAGCTTGAAAAGAAAAAAAAAAAAATTTACCACATGAAAGAACATTGATAGGAAATGATGTGATGTTGGCACAATAAGTAAGAAAATTGTTGACAAGACCGATGTTAGTCCTTAAAGTCTGTAGACACCAAGTGAATCTGATCGTCTCCTCAGTCATAAGTATCATGACATCACAATAAAAGGGAGCGACGTAGTTGTCTGCATTAACATACTAACTTAGAAAGGTGACCCACATGATGGATCATGTTTTCATGATAGTACTCAATGATGACGTGTGTGAAGAATTGAAAACTTGAACTCATGTATAATCCTTCTACTTTCCCTTGTGTTCAAGTTAACTCCCATAAAATGCCACAATGAACTGTTGTAAGAACATCCAGAGCTGAAGAAATACTATTGGAGAAGTATGGTGACTCTGAGCTTTAGTGCTAGTGCCCTCGGGGGATCTGTGGTTACTTCTATTATACCTGTTATGGTTGAGATAAATTCTACCAGATATTTTCCACTGCAAGAAAGGAGGAAATTGGAAACTGAGCTAGTTCCATTCCTCGTTTCACTAGCGTTAGAAACCATCTTACCATGGTTGGCAATGAGGAAATGTTGTGGTTCCCACAAGAGGAACACTGTCTCAGCATTGCTAAGAAAGAATGAAGAGGCAACGACTAGAATACAAGGGCCAAAGGAGATCCCAACGAAGCCGCTGGATAACACTATGGAACTAATTTATACATTGCATAGTATCCATTGCTAGAACCCGCTTGTCTGAAGTAGAGTTCAGATAGAAAAAAACATAAACAAAGGCAACTGTCATCACCATCATCTCTGTAAAACACTGAAAACATAAGGGGTGATGAAACTTTTAAGATTAAAATGAACTAGAATATTCCAATAAAGGACGGTAAGGCATGGATAGGATGGAATACTTCACCAGCAGTGAAGCAAAGAAAAAAAACTTGTTTGTAATGAACTTGCCAACTGTTGCAAGCTCCAAAGTTTATACTGATGTTGCATACTCATTCAAGGATGATGCAATAGAATATTCTGAAGGGAGGAAGGAAAAAAATAGGATGAATTCGAGTTGAAACCAAAAATGCAAACAAGGAAGGTCAGTAATACTGAGAAGTCTCCCATCTCATCCATCTTAATACTTTGAAACAATAACTATATCCGATACTAGAAAGAATGACAATAGTAACAGATGCTAGAAAGAATGACAGTAGTAGTAGAAACAAAAGTAACATACCTGAAAGAATGTACATTAGAAGGTGCGTGATATAGTGACATCAGTAGAGAAGGTCATGCTAGAACATGTTAGTTTCGACCTGGTGGAGGAATTGCGGAAGACAGAGGAAGAAGTGTGCGTAGAAGTAGAGAGAGTGGTGAGAATCATGGAATATTTTTAGAGTAAAATCAACTCAAGTAAAAACATGGAGGAATAGCTTCTAGTGGCTCGGGACGAGCCACAGGTGAGTGTTGGGGTCCTGTTGGGCCTAGGGACAATAAGGCAGAATTTACTCATAATTCTACTGTAACACCCCTGTTTTGACCCCGTTTGCATTAAATGTATATGATGTAAATATTTTAATTAATCATGGTGTGGAACTTAAGGAAAAAATCCCCACCACTGATTTATCATTTTATGTTTCAACGATTAAAATCGATGCCGATGGTATTTTGTGCCAGTTGGGACATTATAATTTTGGACATCATGTAAATATGCAATTTAATTAAAAACCCACAACCAGCTATGTCAATGCAACAAATAATGAGATGTGGGCATGATTTCCTAAGGATAAGGGGGGGGGGGAGTATTCAAACCTTTGGGCCAATGGGGAAAATCCAAATGTCAAAGGGAGAATGCATAAAATCTGTCCACTACCTTTCTTGTCTTATTCACCCAATCATTTATTACTGCCAAAAATTGGTTGAGTTGGTTATTACATGGGATGGGAAAGGTATGGAAGTCCAAATTCGAATGGGAGAAGCCATCAATTTTTGGGAAATATGATTTTGAATTTTGGGGCAAGTTAACACCAAAAATTGCTTTCCCATTTGGTTGTTCACCCATGTCCTCCATTTCCTCACGCAGTGGAATATTGGAGAGTTGTTTCCCTTCATGTTTTTGTCTATTGTGTGTGTTCCTTTACGTTGGAGGTCATTTTCCGAAGGATGGGAAATCTTTTTTGTAAGTATCAGTGGCTAGGTCCCCCCCCCCCCCCCCCCATGATTTTGCTGCATTTTCCCATTGTTTTCCAAGTTGGAAATCATTTTTTGGTAATGCCAGCGAGTGGGAGAAGAGACCCACGATTTTTGGGTGTTATTGAGTCCGTTTTGGCCACATTAGGGCCATAAATGTATCTGGTAAACAAATTGTTGCTAAGGGGATATTTTTACCCATCTTGGTAATTCATTTTGTTGTCAAAACCATTTTTCCTCAGCCCAGAATTTTGTATCCTGCTGTGTGTGCATATTTTTCTTTGATCTGAACTGGTTGTGAGTGGAATTATGTCTAAATGAGCTTGATAAACATAGTGTATGAAGGAACCTCACATACATATATATAGGAGTTGGTTTTCTTCTTTTCATATCCTGAATAACACTGGAATGGAAGGCATATCTTGAGGGACTGTGTAGCATAGAAGGGGGTGCTTCCTTGTGTTGGGTGTGTAGATGTTTAGAAGTCAAGCCAGATCTGGTGTAGGTTTCCATAGCTCTATGATTGAGCTCACTAGCTTAGCAATTTATCCTTCCACATCCCTAGAATCTTGATAAACCCAACTCTGTTTGGCTTGGCTGAATTTTAATATACCTTTGTCTATGTGTGAGCCTACTAGTGTTCCCTTATTCCTTATGGGAATCATGGCAAGCTCGAGGGTGGCGGTGTTGGTGAGATATTGATGAACACACTGGCCTATGGTTGGGTGGTACGTTACAGTGACATAGCTGGTTGTGGGACAAGCTTCTTTCAAGATAATTATTCTTGTCTATTTTATCTTTGCAATTGTATTTGTTGCTTAATGAAAATTATTGAACATGTCTAATGCGTTGAATGGATGAATTGATTTCACTAAATAATTGCAATTGTTATGAATCTGTGTATGTTTTATTCAATGCATTTTTATTTTATGTTCATGGGTCTATATTTCCAGGATAAGATAGTAGCACTATAGTCGCGTCCTCTCTTTGGTGGACGAGAGGGGATGTGACATCTACCCAAGTATGGAGAAGAGATAAAGGAGAAGAAGACAGAGCTACGATTGAATTTGCATCATAAAATCAAGAAGAGAAATGAATCTATGACAGAGGAAGTGAAAGGAAGGAATAAGAAGAGGCGTCAGAAGAGGAAGCTACACCAGAATAGGAAGCCACGATAGAAGAAAGGAGTGCAACAAGGGAAGGTACGACAAAATATTGACATCAAAAGGCGTGCAAGTAGCATAATGGCAGGAAAATAATAGTAAGTGTAATGATGAGAAAGTGACATGCCTTAACAATCACGGGTATGAGCTTGGATAGAGCCAATGGAAATCGCACCCATGAAGGCATCTTTGTAAGTTAGGCCATTAGTGCCTCCTATTAGGTTTTACCATAATAGGGAAGAGAACCTGTTGGATGGATATAGGAAGTCAGCTGAGAAAGTGATAGAAAACAAGTTTGTATTGAGTCTATATCAAGTATGTATGGATTCTATATCGGTCTGTAATAAGGCTATAAAAGAAGGAACCCAAGTTGTATGTGGGTTAGACTCCTTATGGTTATTCTCTACAGCTAGCTCTAAATTGTTAGAATATCAAGATGGAATTCAATTAGAGAAAGGTAGAATCTCACTACCTGGATACTATTATCTTTTGGTTGATGGCTTTGTATTTTGTTTGTTAGTATTGTTGTGTGCATCAAAGTGAAGGATCTACAACTAAGTTCCTAGAAGAGTAGGAAAGGTTGAGTCGATCCAGCTTATGTGTAGATCATTAGTAAAGAAAATTAGGAAGAGAACATAGATAATATTAGAGAGTATAAGAGAGAGGGAGAGTCTCTGAAGGTAGAGAAGAATATCTTGACTAGATCTGTAGCTTAGTGTGTAGATGAAAGGTGCATCTATTTGCTCATGCCAAATGAAGAGCACCTTGTGGTTTTTTCTTGGATGGGTTTCCACTTTATATTCTATGTATATGTGTGAATGCTAAATGTGTTTAACATACTTATGAATGAATGATTATATATTTGCTTACATATGAATAAATGTATATCCACTAATACATAATATCAAAATTGTGATGGTTTTTCGTTGCTATTTCCACGTTTTTTCATCTCAATTGCGACAATAATGGTCTCTATGTTTCCTGGCACTTATTTCATGGATATTACGATGAAATTTATAAGTCGTTGATATAGAGATGAAAATTGGCCACCACATGTCTTCTAAAATGTGGCGTTGAAATTGTTTTTTTTTAATTCATTTTCTAAGTTTCGTCGCTCTATTGACACTATTGTCGTCCCTATAATGACGAAAATATGGAAAAAAACTATTAGCCAAATTTTTGTTTCCACGCAAAACCGTGGAATACTTTTGACGAACATTTGTCTCTCTATCGACAAATTCTGGAATTTGAACAGAATTTTCTTCCACACATTTGTCACTCCATCGACAATGTTATTGTCCCTATAACGACGAACATATGGCCAAAAACTGTTAGGAAAAATTTTGTTTCCACACAAAACCATGGAACACATTCAATGAACTTTGGTATCTCTATTGACAAATTCTACAAATTGAACATAAATTTCTTCCACGCAAAACCATGGAAAACCAATCACTTTCGACGAAATCCGCAAGTTGAATGGCAATGTTTCCACGAAACTTCGTCTCTATTGCGATGGTATTCCGAGAAATCCACCTCGGGTTTTAATGGTTTTGCAGTACCTGTGACAAAATTTCATCGATATTGAGATGAAACTTGGAGGTTTAAAAAAAAAATTAAAAATCGTGGAAAGGAACCTTCCTTTCCATGGTTTTGGATCTTCAATAACAGCTTGTTAAAAAATACATATTATATTTTAAAGACAAAGAAATGGATAAAATATAACACAGGAAAGGTAATTTATAGAAAATAAATATATCGGGAAAGTATGATATGGGAAAAAACATACTGAAGTAAAAGGGAAAAAAAATGGGAAGTTCAGGGGGGAGGTCAAAAAGTGTTAATGGACTCTAAAAAATAAGGCATAATGATTTAAAAAGTGCCCAAAAGTACCCAAAGAGGCCCTAAGCACCCTAATTATTGCCTCAAAAACTTTTTTCCCATTAGGATGCACAAATTCATAATAATTAGCTAAAATACATAAGTAGAGGCTGAAGTGGCACCTCTTAGAGCAGATTCTATGACAAGGTAGGAGGGTACATCTATAAAAATACCATCGATAAAATACATTGTAAGCACCACAGGGATCGTATAAAAATTAATTAAATGATATTCTAGGCACCACTGAGAGATGATTTCTATGATAAGGTGTGGAAATTGAACCCAATTGATAGAACAATTACACTCAAAAAATTGCTAATCAAACATGCAAAATTAACTTCAAAGGAGACTGAAATTGGAGCATAACACTAATTTGTATTGAATAAGTGTACAATAGAAAACCTTGTGAAGTAATAGGCTACTGGAATATATAATTACATGAGAGATTCGAATACATAAGGATTCCATTCAAAATAGTCAAAAAGTAGGCTTACTAAATCTAGTCAAATCCCCCATAGGTGCATAAAGCAGTTTCCAAATCCACTAGGATGCTCACGAATTGGAAAAGTAAAGTAGGAAATATAATAAGGGATGGAAATACAACTCATACATTCTTTTATTAGGAGAAAAGGATGGAGGATGATGTGGGAAAAAAACAAGTCAACTACACCTATTCTAGCTTTCCCATTTGCCTTAATTCTCAATAAAACAGGTAGCTTTATAGAAAAAGAAGATATGTGCTTTGGAGGATCTAGAATAAAGAAGACATGCTAAATATGGTTTCCAGGAGGTTTCCCAAGTGCTCCATGACTCATTTTTAGCAAGTGTTGAATTCTATGACATGTAGAAGGAAACTAGCATAGAGTGGAATATAGGAGACTAGGTAATAAGACAAAAATGATTTAATTAATGTCTAAGGTAGGTAACTATGGGTTGATTATTCTAACACTCCCCCTTAAGCCTGAATTTATGAGTAAATACCAGAAAACTATAGGGCCTAGCAACAAGGCATAGTCACCCTTTACATACTGCATGTCCATTTAACCAAGGAAAGAGGCAAAAACCCAATGGGAAAATCCTCCCTTAAACATGGACAGTAAAACAAAATTTTAAAATATTGTCATCAATCATGCTTCACAGCATGATTAGCGATCCCCAATAGTGATTTGATATTTTTGAATGTCTTCTCACAAAATTTTTTGGTGAAGATGTCTACTACTTGTTCTGAAGATGCACAGAAGAGTAGATGAATGGTGCCATCATGCACAAGCTGTCTGATGTAGTGCATATGGATTTCAATGTGTTTGGTTCCCTGTCTGTAAACTAGATCATTGCAGATTTGAATGGTGCTCTGATTATCATAGTGGATAATATTTGAAAACTCTGATTTTAAGCCACATTCTCCAAGTATTCCCTGCAACCACAAACATTGAGTTGCTGCATTTACAACTCCTCTGCACTCTGCTTCTGTAGATGAGAGTGCTATGGCACTCTGCTTCTTTCTTGACTAGTTGATTGATCCTTCTGCAAGCATGAACACATATCTTGATGTTTAATTTCAATATGTGTTTTCACCTACCCAATCACTGTCAGTAAACCCAATCAAATCAAGATCAAATTTATATTTGTAGACAATCCCATGAGTTCTTGTTCCTTGAACAAAGTTAAAGATCCTTTTGGATGCTCTCCAATGGATCTCATGAGGCTGATCCATGTATCTTGAAGCCACAATAACTGCATAATATAGATCAGGTTGAGTGTGTGTAAGATAAAGCAAACACCCAATTAACTGCGTATACAGTGTATTATTTACCATAGGAGAAGAACCTGCTTCTTCAAGCTTAACTCCTGAAAGGAAAGGAGTCTTGCTTGGCTTGCAATATTTCATGTTGAACTTGTTCAACAAATATAAGGCATACCTGTACTGATGTACTTTTATTCCATGCTGGGATTGAGAAATTTTGAGACCCAAGAATTGGCTCAACAATCCCAAATCTGTCATAGAAAATGCATGGTTCATTGCATCCTTTAAGGAGGCAATGTCTTTTTTTGAACTTATTGTAATAAAAAGGTCATCCACATACAAGAAAATAATCATCAAAGAACCATGAATCAGCTTCAAATAAACATTATGATCACACTTGCATTGAACAAAACTCAATGATAGCAGAAAGCCATCAATCTTGGCATACCAAGCCCTGGGGGCTTGCTTGAGCCCATACAATAATTTCTTTAACCTGCACACAAAATATGGATTAGAAACAAACCCTTGAGGTTGCTGCATGTAAATATATTCAGTGAGATCTCCATTTAGGAAAGTACACTTCACATCCATGTGATGTACCTCCCATTTCTTCGAAGCTGCAATGGTTAAAGCTAGCCTTATGGAGTCCATGTTTGCCACTGGTGAAAAGGTTTCATTACAGTAAATACCATGTACTTGTGAGTAGACCTTGGATATACATATTACCTTATATTTCAAAGGTGAACCATCAGCAGAAAAATTAGTCTTGAAAACCCACTTACATTGAACTATTTTCCTCCCTGGGGGAAGATCAACCAGTTCCCAAGTGTTGTTCTTCTGGAGCGAGCTGAATTATTCTTTCATGGCTGTTTTCCATCTTGGATAATTTTGCTGCATATTCATATTTATATGGATCTGATTCAATCATCAGATAGCACTTCTCAGCAAATAAGGTATCTTTCATACACAGGGCACTCTCAAACTGAGATCTAGTCCTCCTAGTGTCACTAGGATTTCCAACTAGTTCCCCTGCTGCTTGAATGGTATTTGCTGCCCATTTTGGTCTTGTAGGACTGTCAATATCTGTAATAAAATCATCATTATCAGACATATCAGAATAAACAAACTCATTAATCTCTTCGCTTACAATCAATGGATCTGGTGGTGAAGAAGACTCTCCAACTTCAACTTCTACTAAAGGCTCTTCTTGGAACTGAACACTTCTTTCAATGAAGGATTTGTCAGTACTCAAGTTGATCATATTTTACCCTTTTGAATCTTTAGAATACCCAACAAATAGTCACTCTTGGATTTGGGGCTGCAAATCCTTTCTCTTTTCAGTCGGAATTCTGGGCCAAACCTTTGAGCCAAAAATCCTGAAATGGGTCACATCTAGCTTGTGCCCACTCCAAGCTTCGAAAGGAGTCATACCATAAAGATGCTTATGAGGCACCCTAATATGGATGTAGGATGCACATTTTATAGCATCGGCCCAAAATTTTGGTGGAAAAGTCTTAGCCTCCATCATCTAGGTTGCCATCTCCTTCAATGATCTGTTCTTTCTCTCAGCAACACCATTTTGCTGTGGTGTGTAAGGGATCGAATGATGCATCTGAATACCTACATATTTACAATAATGAATGAACTCAGACTTGACATACTCACCACCATTGTCAGATCTGAGGATCTTGAGTTTCCTCCCATACTGGTTTTCAACCAAGGCTTTAAAGACTTTGAAGAGGTCAAAAACTTCAGACTTATGCTTTAGGAAATGAACCCAACAATACCTAGAAAATTCATCTATGAATGTTAGTGCATATTTGGATTGACTCATGGACATATGAGGAAATGGACCAGCAATGTCACAATGGATCAACTCAAGAGATGTAGAGGTTCTCTCATGACTAGCTCTCTCAAATTTGTGCTCTAGGTGTTATCTTAGGATACAACCTTAACAGAATCCCTTGGAAAACTTCATCTTTGGTAACCCTATGACCATATATTTTTCACTCAATTAGAAAGATACCTGTAGTTAAGATGGCCAAATATTTCATTCCAAAGCTTGCTTTCCTCATTAGCATGAATAAAAAGAGCAGAGGGGTTTGAGTAGGGTAGAAAATGGGAAAACATGTATACCTTCGAAGTGTGATCAACAACACCTTTTTCTATGACTTTACCATTCGAAATATCTATGATTTCAACATCATCGGGGGAGAAGAAGACCTTCTTTGGAGACTTTGTGTGAGTCATCTGATACACTGACAAGAGATTAGAGGCAAGACCTGGAACATACAAACCATTATTGAACTTACCATGGTCAAGATCAATCCTTCCTTTCCCCAAACTATTAGTGAGGGAGTAATCTCCCAAAACTATTGGTGGACCTTTCGACATGTCAAGAGAGGAGAATGCCTTTTTTCCAAAACCATATGTCTAGAAGCTCTAGAGTCTATGATGAATCTAGGTGAGCTTGATGTACCAGCAACCAAAGCATGTACTCTCTCTCTGTCCTTTGAATTTAATCCTCCTTCCCTCTTCTTTGAGCAATCAGGAAGGGAGATGTTATTCTTCTCCAAAATTTGGGTCAACATGTCAATTTGCTTCTTCATACAAGAGCTTTTGGGATGATAGCCCTTATTACAGTATGCACACTTGCTCATTCCTCCTTTGTTCATATTCTTCTGGAAGTTCTTCTTGGAGCGTTGGGGATCCTCTTGAGACTTGTTCTTGTCTCTCTTTTTCTCAGGTGGCTTTTTAGATTTTTTCTTTCTTTTTGAATCCACCCTTGAATCTCCAGAAACCAAAGCTTAGTCTTTGGAAGGTTTGATGGTGCCCATCATCACCAACTTATCTTGTTCATGTGTGAGGGATTCCATGAACACTGCAAGCTTAGGCATCTTCTAGGATCGAGCTGTCAACTTGGTGGCATGGAAGGTAGAAACAAACACTAAATAGTCAAGTCCAAGCTTCGAGCGTATGGAAAAAACTAGTTGCTCCTCCTTCTTTTCAATCCCAAACTGATTTAGCTACAAAACAAGGGTTTTAAACTTGGAAAAATAGAGTTGCAAGGATTCAAATCTACTGGGACTCAAGGAGATCATATAATTCTCAATTTGATGTCCTTTCATCTCATTTGTCTTACCAAAAGGCTCTACAAGCTTCTCCCACACTTCATTAGGTGATGTCAATCCATTAAGATGGAAAAGGAGGTCTCTTGAAATGCTCAGACACAAAAGACCATAGGCCTCATCCCCCCCGTTGTACCATTTTATTTTCTCTGTAGATGCATTGGTATTTGCCTCAGTTTCCATAGTAACCCTATAGAGACATTTCTCTCTCAACAATATCTCCATCTCAACTTTCCATTCAAATAAATTAAATGGAGCCAATATGATCTTCTGAGATTGGTCCATAGCTTAGAAACTGTGCCCTTCAGTCAACAGAATATGCTCCCAGTCAAGATGTCAAACCTGCAATAGCAATATGGAAGGAGATAAATCAATCTACAAAGGCTTTGATACCATGTGGAAATTGAACCCAAGTGATAGAACAATTACACTCACAAAACTGCTAATCAAACATGCAAAATTAACATCAAAGGAGACTAAAATTGGAGCATAACACTAATCTGTATTGAATAAGTGTACAATAGCCAACCTTATGAAGTAATAGGCTGCTGCAATATATAATTACATGAGATATTCGAATGCATAAGGATTCCATTCGAAATAGTCAAAAAGTAGGCTTACTAAATCTAGTCAAACCCCCCATAGGTGCATAAAGCAATTTCCAAATCCACTAGGATGCTCACGAATTGGAAAAGTAAATTAGGCAAGCTAATAAGGGATGGAAATACAACTAATACATTCTTTTATTAGGAGAAAAGGATGGAGGATGATGTGGGAAAAAAACGAGTCAACTACACCTAGTCTAGCTTTCCCTTTTGCCTTAATTCTCAATAAAATAGGCAGCTTTACAGAAAAAGCAGATATGCACTTTGAAGGATTTGGAATAAAGCAGACGTAATAAATATGGTTTCCACGCGGTTTCCCAAGTGCTCCATGACTCATTTTTGGCAAGTGTTGACTTCTATGACATGTAGAAGGCAACTAGCATAGAGTGGAGTATAGGAGACTAGGTAATAAGACAAAAATGATATAATTAATGTCTAAGGTAGGCAACTATAGATTTATTATTCTAAAATAAGGTAGGGGGGTACATCTATAAAAAATACCATCGATAAAAGATGTAGGCACCACTGGGATCAAATCAAATTATTGTGATTCAAAATTAGGTTAAGCCCACTAGGGCTTAAAGAGCCCACAAGGGCTTGGAAGGATGCCCACAGAGCTTGGCAGAAGCCTACAGAGTCCTGTAGATACCCACAAAAGATTAAAGGAGCCCACACGTCAGAAGTAAAGGAAGCCCATGTTATGAAGATGAAGGGAGCCCGAGATTTGAATACTGAGGAAGCCCCCAGGTGTAAATGAAGCTAGAGAAGGCCAAGCCCACAATTTTTGAAAGAGATGAAAATCAAAAAAATGATCCTTCTTATGCAACCACCTCAATCATGGCCAAAATCGGTCAAAGTTAGTACCAAATATGCCCGAAAGAAAAGAAAAAAGTCCCTTGAGCACATGATAGGAAAGAGACATGTTAATCAATAAAAAATTGACAACTTATTTCTATTCTTTTACTATGCATCATCTCATATAAAAAAAAATCAACATATATCATCTTTTGGCATTGATCAAAAGCAGGTTGCACAGTTGAGCATGCAATTTGTAGTTTAGAAACCATATCATAATTTCCTTGGAGACACTCCTCATGAAATATGATCACTTGCTTTACTACATGTGAATAGATACTAGTGATAATTCATCATACTACAAAAAACATAAGGTGCATTGAATTCGTCTTTATTGAAAAATAAAAAAATAACTCAACCCCTAGGGAAAGAGAGTAGTTGTTCACCTGGAAAATATGTGTAGGATCTTTGTAGTGCCAACTGGTGGTAAGTTTTTTTGATGTTTCTCATTATTGGAAGAGGTGAATATGAAAAGTTGATCCTTCTTATGCAACCACCTCAAGCATGGCCAAAATTGGTCAAGTTAGTATCAAATATGCCCATAAGATAAAAACAGTCCCCTAAGCACATGATGGGAAAGAGGCATGTTAGTCAACAAACAATTGACAACTTATTTCTATTCTATTACTAGGAATGATCTCATGTAGCAAAACATTCATCATAAATTACCTTTTGGCACTGAGAAGTAGGTTGCATAGTTGAGCATGCAATTTGTAGTTTAGAAACCATATCATAATTTACTTGGAGAAAATCCTCATGTAATAACATGAATTTATCTACTACCTTTGAATATCTAGACATATGAATTTATGGTCCACATATGTGCCATGCAAGAACTGAAATTTTATCATCACAGTAATCAGAACGCGTAAAATAGTGCAAACAATAACCAGTGTTAATCATTTAAAGTGTCATTTAGCATATTATTTCCATATCTATGTATGTGATATCATAGATATAAAATACTAACTTAATGAAAATTTAGTGCCAAGCTAACCATAATGTTATTATCATTCACTTGATCCTGTATGTAAGCTCTGAAATATAAAATCATCAAGTCCCTTACCATCACCCAGCTCTCAATGGCAATAATTGGT
The DNA here is from genome assembly GCA_001517045.1 of Pseudotsuga menziesii. Classification (NCBI taxonomy): domain Eukaryota; kingdom Viridiplantae; phylum Streptophyta; class Pinopsida; order Pinales; family Pinaceae; genus Pseudotsuga; species Pseudotsuga menziesii. The sequence continues at coordinate 197,114 of LPNX010549736.1, forward strand.
ACTAAGAAAACTCAAAACAATACTCAGGAAAATAATGTCAGAATGATATCACTGTGCATTCAAAGGTGTAAGATTCTAGATCTTAGTAAAAAATCATACTTACATTTACCCCAAAAAATAATGCGAATAGGGTAGAAAACTAATCAAATCAATAAGATATATTTTACAAAATACACCACCATCTAAATAGTTTGAAATACTAACTTGTTTTCTATTTTGAGTGTGCAGAGAAGGCATCTAGGGCATACGAGGTCTACAATACATATTGCAAACATGTGTTTGATAAAGTAGAGGGATTAGATTGTGGGAGCAACAGGTCTACGTTTTTAGGGTTTTACACAGAAATTATTTTTTTAGGGTTTTATTTTTTGATAAAATAAAAGTTACAAAAACACATAAAAATTAAGTCTTAACCTAGAGTTTCATCATGCCGAAATTATAGGAAGAAGGGATGAAAAAAGCCTAATTTCTTCTACGTGATTTTTCTTCTATTTTTCTACGTTACTAAGAATCATTTTTGTTTTATGTAGAA
>LPNX010549776.1:18575-75566 GCA_001517045.1 Pseudotsuga menziesii
AAAAACCTACCTTGACCCCTTAATACAAGGCAACATATTTTTGAGGTTTTTAGGAGTATTCAAACATACAATATGAATGGATGTGATATAATATTGCCTCATTAGTGAACCCCCCATGTTTTTTGTGTGGAGTTAGGATTTCACTCATGGAATCATATATGACAATCTAAATAGTTTCATGTATGACTTAAAAAAGTGCAACCACAAATAGTATCCTAGTTCCATGTATGGAGTTGGGGTTTCACTCATGAAATCAGATTTTGCTAAGATATAACATCACTCAAGAAAAATTTCAACCGGGATTTATCTATGAAGATGGGATTTCACTCATGAAATCATATTTTGCTAAGATATATCATCACTCAAGAAAAATTTCAACCGTGAATAGGGCTTTATCTATGGAGCTAAATCTTGGGGATTTGATACCACATGGCCTCTACCTAACCCAACCATGAATAGGGCTTTACATATGGAGCTAAATCTTGGGAGATTTTATACCACATCTCTTCTACCTAGCCTGAACAATGATGGAGAACATGAGATACCCGTTATCTTGGGGATACTATAAGGGGGTTAAAACAACCCTTTAGACCTTGGAATAAAGGCATAAAACTGCTTTTGATTGGATAAGAGTTTGCCTTCCTTTGACTTAAGGAAACATGTTAAGACCCAAGTCTTAGAGGCCAGAAGTGGAACTTTTCCCCCTTGGGGACCACTAGTTGGTTGTTTCAGATGGCATGGTTTTCCTTGAATAATGGTGATGATTCATCATGCATTCACAGATGGCAGCCAATGATCATTGTCCTTACTGCCAATTTGAAAACGGACTCATGATAGGTTTTTCCACCATTTCAACAAGAAAAAAAAACATGGCTCATGAAATCATTTATTAGAATGTGTTCATCCAACAACCATGCCAATTTGTTTTTTTTTGTAACTAGGGAAATCGACAACTAAGGTTGGGCTCGTACTTGTATGACACGAGGTTGATTCTAGTCCACTTCCATTATACCCCTAGGCATACCAACACTGCCCCATGCACAACATAGATGGTTTGGTTGAGGTTTGAACCCGCAACATTACAAGGTGGGATAAAAGGAAAAAGCTTTGCAAAATGAAAAAAGAAGCTTGTGAGCACACAAATAGATGATAGGAAGCTAAGATATTGACAACATGGAAAAAACAAAATGCGTGCAACAAGATGATAGAAATCCATCTAAAGATCCTGTCATCGAGCTTTACTTTTTAAGTATATTTTACACTTTATGGTGTAAATAAATAATTTTTCATTATTATTAATAAATAGATTTTATGAAGAATTATATGTATTTATCAATGTAGATAAACTAAACATGCATTGAGAATAAATTTCTTTTGACAAAAAAAATGGTGACACTAAAGGGTAGATCATTATGTCTAACCTGACCTAACCTGCTTCATCATTCTCTTCTAGAATGAGAAGTATCATATGGTTCCAAGATATAAATTTTTATGCTTCCTCCAATATATCCTCAACTCTTAGATTGGTTGTCATTTTGTTAATATCGAGATTTGACCTGGAAACCCTAACATAGGGTAGGTCAAGATTGAAGTTTTCCAAAAGTGAGATCTAACTCCACATCTAGATGTGCCCTCTTATGGCAAGTTGGAAAGAACTACATTTCAATTAGTTCTATGGACAACTCAAAACTGGAAGCCCTAGATTCCTGGCTTCAACAATAAATAGGTCAAAATTGAAATTTCTCAGATCCGAGATCTATTTTCTACAAATAGGTGTGCCCTCATAGGGTGAGTTCAAAGATGTTAAGACTGAACCTAATCTGTAGATATAAATGATTAAAAATGGAAGCCCTAGCTTTTGTCTTTTCACTACTAATGGGTTCTATTCAATCCTGCTCTGATACCATCTTGTTTTTTCTTAGTAGTAAGATGTTTTATAACTTATCAATCACATAAATATAAACTGCATGCATAAAGGATCACTGAAAGAAACACATTCACAATAGACAAAATTTTATCCTGGGAAAACCCATCAAACTTCTCTAGATAATATTCTTCAATAAGATATAATGTCTAACCTAGTGCCCAACACTAGTTACACAACAAGAATACAAGAAAGATACAAAATAGCCTCTGATCCTGAAGAAGAGAGAGAAAGATGATAAACCCCAAAAGATTGTCTTCTTTATGCCTCTTAAACCCTTGACTTGTTATCCACTAAGTTGCATTTAAGTGGATTTCCAGTGAGCTGCTGAAGTTGAGAACAAGTGTCGTGTTCATCATCAGTGATCAGAAGTTCCATGGTTCATCAGGGCCATTTTGTGGGCCCCTTTTTAAATAATTGCATGTTCATACAAGGATATTGTAATAAGTTGACATAGCATAATGAAATTTTGTTAAAATATTGGTTGACTTTGACTTAACTATCAATGCAGTACTTTAGAGTGTCTTTTCCCTTGTTAATTATCCGTTGTTACGTAAATAACTTACAATTTTCGGGTTTTTCACTCAACCTCCAGAGTTGGAGTATTCGCCTTGGTGGTTAGGCCTTAAGAGGTTATCAAAGTCTACGCTTCTATGTATATTACCATGCTAGTCACTTATTTGAGTCATACAAATATTACACTAGGTCCTCCCTAGTTTTCTTTTAAATTTATGAGAAAAATATTTTTTTCCACAAACTTTGGCCGTTTTTAATGGTTTAAATGAGAAACTTTAAATTGTGATAAAAGAGTTGTCTGGAGACCAAATTTGACGTGGAGATGCATGTTTTTACACTCAGAGCATCCTCTTTACCTCAGAACCCACGTTTCCTATGTTTAGGGCGACTTCATCATCATGTAAAGCGATTTTTTTTGGTTAAAAGAGCAACAAAAAGACAAAAAAATGCAAAAAAAAAACAACAAAATGATTTAAAAAAGACAAAACTCAAAATTAAAAAAGAACATGACAAAACGTGTTTCAAAAGGTAGCATGCTTGTCTCAAGTGGTGGGCGATGCCATTGGATGAATAAAGCGTTGGTTTTAATATTGATTTGGATGCTAGTGAATCACTCCAAGATGGAAGAGCACCCACCAATACCATCATCCCACCATCGCATGGGTTTGTGGCAAGTTAACACATTGGCAATGGCATCTAAAAGGTAAAAGCAATCCGTTGGGAGACATAGCAATTTGATTGGAGTAGAACTCATGTGGTGGCAAGTATCTCAAGATTGAGGATCACACCCCCATCTCATGGTAGCGGATCACTCAAAGCGTTCTTTCACTTGGTTAACGCATTACATATGTGGCAATCTTTCACGTGTGGTAGTGGCAAGTAGTTGAGGGAACATCTCTTGGTTGAGATGTGGTGCCCTTCTCCGAAACAATCTCAACAATATCCACCAATATCTCCTTCTGCAGTGATGGATGCACCTCCCCCCTCTCTTTCGTTGGCTATTTAAGCGGGAATCATTTCTTGATTTTGTGATGGTCAGAGGACTGAACATTTTCTATCGTTGTATTGTATTGTATAATTTTTTGGAATAATAAAAGGATTTGGAGGTCTCAGGTGGTGCATGGCTTAAGTGTTGAATGATCATTGTTTCATGTTTTTGTTGAGGTAACTTGTAGAATTTCTTTTATGCATTTGTCATTCCTTGTCAAATATAGCCTCATTGAAGGATTGATACTAATCGGTAGGAGTGAGTAAAGTAGTTTATTTTCTCTCTTAATTAATTTATGTTCAATATTTATAATTTTTCATGTTGATTTGATTATGCTCTTCTTGTCTTTAGCATGAATTTTTACGAAATTTGACAAGTCTCTTGGCAAGTGTGAAGGTGTTTTATAGGTGCCTCTCTTGGATTTGTGTGAGATCTTGCTTGCTTCTCTCACTCTCCAAGAACTCATTGTTAGAGTGGCACAGTCCCTCCGCTCTCCACCAATGGACTCCATAGCCCAAGTATTTCCAAACTTGAGCTCTTTCCTTCTCTCTCTCTCTCGTTCAATTTAAATCAAAATTTCTCCTTTGATTACAGTTACTCACATGCTTAAGTAGTTTAGTTTCTCTTTTAAAAGAATATCTAAAGGTTTATCTGTTTAAGCATGTATCTAGATCTAGAAGCATAAAGTAATATTTTTAAAGTAAATCTAGTTTTTATTAAGTATTTGTGCATATTTCCAATCCTTTAGTACTTAATATTTTTATATTCTTAACACTTTATTTGGCACATTTGGTGCATTAGAGGTGGTTGGTTTTTCAATTTTATCGCCAGGGCAAGGAGAACTGTTGCTAGAAAATCAAAGATATAAGCTATTCAAAGACCTTCTGGAGCACCATTCTTGATCTTGTCTTAATCATAAAAACTTGTAAGCCTTTGGATCCAAATTATAAGTGTCAGAAAATATTTTGTAGTGAAGGAAAGAGAGATAAAAGGAGTATTGGAAGCCTAGGAATGTTAGGCCATGGAGTTTATTTTGGTGGAACACCAAGGGATTATGTCCTCAATAAGGCCTTGAACATGAGGAGGATGAAAACTATATCAGCCCCTTCTCATGTGAGATCACCTGCAACTTAGAAGTCCTAGCACAAACAGATGGTCAAAACATAAGTGCTACTGGAAGAAGAAATTTATAAAGCATGCAATTAAACTTAAGATACATGCAACTCCAAGAGATCTAAAACAAGAAAATAGTAAGAGCATAAATCAAACTAGAATAATCTCTTACCCTACTGGGAGGGAGCTCCCTTTCAAGGTCCATAGTTAACCAACAAAAAGCAAAGACAAATAATACAGATTATACCTCATAAGCACTTGACAATCACCATCCACACATGAGAAATGTTACAACATAGATCTTGTTAGGGTTAACCTTGACTCATGAATGAGTCAAAGGTGGTTTAGGTCTAGCATATGTTTTTGGGCCCATGGTATTTGGTGGCCCATGGTATTGTTCCATGGTATTGCATATAAATAAGCGTTTATAAGGCTTGAAGAGGCTCCATTGTAAAGTGGCCTTGAGGTGTGCGGTAGCTAGCTCACTTGGCTCGGCTTAGTCAGTTTAGGTCAAGGGAAATAATAGATCTATTACGGTGGTTTCCCCGGTTTTGGGTTTTCCACGTAAACATTGTGTATCTATCTTTAATGGTTGCTTGTATATTTTATTTCTCCTTCAAGTTATTATATTTTATTATGCTAATAATTCCTAATAATTGGTATCAAAGCCATAGTTTGCCATATAGTTTTACTCATTGTGTTGTACCTGGTTTTTTGAATTAATTGCGGGGTGCATGTTCGGTAGTAACCGACAAACAAGCAATATTTTTGGGTTCTTGGTCATAATGCAATTTCCTCGAGTGTTAGAAGCACAAGATATCCCTTTTATGCACAGAGAATGGATGTTGAATCAAGTGTAGAATGAACCACTGGGTAGGTACAAGGGTGGCAAGTGTACTCGTAGCCTAACTTGATATAGATCAAAGAGGTTGAGCCTTTGATTGTGAGAGGAATGTGAGATGGTTTAATCTTACTTGTGGGACCTGTTGCTGCCTTTCACGCACCTCGTGGGGGTTTAGCATGACATAAATATTAACAAGTATAAAATAATATAAAATAGTATAACAAATATAAAATAATATATTAATTATAGTTTATTAATTAATAAATGAAAGGGTGTAACCCTTCACTACACATGTTCAAACCTATAAAGGCAAGCCTCAGTGTCAAATCTTATCATCTTATATATTGTCAATATTTATTATTACTTACCAACATGTAGGATTCCGATTACCTATGGGAATTTTAGAGAATGTACGTGCGTTAAAGAAGATTTTACGCTTCATTTGGTATCAGAGATAGCTTCTGATCCGGAGGTAACCATAATCTCGGAGTTTCTCCTGACCTTGGTTTTAAGCCATACTTTCAGAATCCTTTGAATAGGGTTTTGGACCTCCTTCACATCTCTCTCTCCTTTTCGCTACCACTCTCTTAAACCACTTCACACTCATTTCTCCTACGCACCCTAACTCTCCCTCGATCCAGCATTCTCCACTCCACGTGCCTCTACGCCTCGTGATCCATCTTTATGCAACATCGCTCCACATCGCTACCTCCTTTCACTCCGTGATAGATTTCTCTCTTCCTCAGCCACCTGCACACTCCATAACTTCTTGGCACCCACATCATCTGTGTCTATCCCCATATATACACCCCCTTCACTCCAACCCCACGCCTCATTTCAATCACCATACACACTGCTACAACTGCGCTCCCCTCACTCCATACCTTCTTGCTCGCATCAGATGTCATCCTGAGCATCATCCATCTGCTCACTCCACGCCCCTCACCACCCTACTTCCATCACCACTCACACTCCAATCCATCTCGCACTCCTCATTCCTCTTCTCTTGCATTGACCTCCTATGTGCCTCTTCCCCCACGCACTACTCATCCCACCTTCATTCTCCTTTCGTCACTGCACCCTTCTTGCCACCTACTGCACGCCCTCATTTTCGCACCCTCCCGCACGCACACATCACATGTTTCCTAACTCTCTTCACCCTCACACCTAAGACCTCCTCACAATTTCTCCATGCTCCATGCTCTAGCATAGACCCCCTCCCAATTCTTCCAGCCACCAGCTGCGTCCTCCATATTTGCTCACTCCATGCCCTTCTCCTTACAATTCCTACATTCTCCATCTCCTCAACCACCTCCCTCTCCATGCCATGCCATCCTCCTCAATTCTTCCGCTACACCCCTACACCAAGTTGTTAGATTTTTATCATTTAATCAATATGATCTAGGATATTCTTTGAGAGAATAACACGCACAACAATAATTACAAGAGACAAGAGACATAAAGAGTTTCCCTCGAGGAAACCATAAACCCCACAAATTCCTCCGAGATAGAATGAGCACCAATAACAAAAGTAAGACCCAAAAACACAAAGATGATCTCCGACATCTATTCTCTCTCTCTCACTTGTGCGAGCTCCTCTTCTCTCACTCATGCACTATAGTTGAGTGAGTGTTTCAAATAGAGAGGCTCACTCTCTATTTATACTAGTTTCCGACTTGACAATTACTTACCAGGGCCGACTTCTCTAGGAGAGTCTAATAACCCTAGTACCACTTAATTATGGGGACTATTGCCCCGACTTACAATCGGAGGGTTAACCTCAACTCAATTGTGGGGACTATTTCCCCGACTTACAACGGAGGGTTAACCTCAATGACTTTACATGACTTTATTATATTAATGATTCTCGCGATAGGAACATTGGGGCACAATGAAATACAATATAAGATATACAAGTGAATACATTTTGAAGTTGCAAATACATCAACAATCCCTCTTAACTAGGAAGGTATTCTCTTGACACAATTTATCAGCACAAGTCTTCGTCATTGGATCATCATCAAAACTGGATCATCATCAAAGTTGGATCATCATCACTGGATCATCATCACTGCTCCCGCTATCTTGAGAAAATGGTGCTATCTCTTCAATTCTACTCATCATAGGAAGTTCTATAGAGTCAACCCTTTTTCATGTTGGTTGTAGGCCTAACCTCCATGTAGGTCTTCATCTTCTTCAACACTTATATCTGACCATTGGATGCCCAACCTGCCATCATGTCGTAAAGGCCCACCCAGCACTTATATCTGACCATGGGAGGCCCAGCCTGCCACCATGTCAGAAAGGCCCAGCACTCACATCTGACCATGAGAGACCCAACCTACCACCATGTCAGAAAGGCTCATCCAACACTTATATCTAACCATGGGAGGCCCAGCCTGCCACCATGTCAAAAAGTATCAACACTTATATCTGACCATGGGAGTAACACATCCCACAACCATGTCAAAAAGGCTCTGCACTTACATCTGACCATGGGAGGAACACATCCCACAACCATGTCAGAAAGGCTCTGCACTTACATCTGACCATGGGGGGAACACATCCCACAACCATGTCAAAAAGGCTCCTTCACTTACCTTTGACCATGGGAGGAACCAATCCTGCCACCATGTTAGAAAGGCTCTCGAAATCATCACTTCTTCTTAGAAGGAACCTCGATCTGGAGAACACCAAGCTTCTCCCCGAAGTACTCAAACTTCACTTTGGCCATTTCTAGCATAGAAACACATCAGGGATGATTACGTCCAAGGATAACGTGCGAGCTTCGCTAGGACCGATTACACCCGAGGACAACCTAGAGGACTGTTTACATCTGAGCAACCTACGAGCTTCACCAAGATTTTCTACTCAGACAACCTGTCTTACCGGCTATGCTAGAACTCCCTCTTTCGAGAGATCTAGATCTGGATCAAAAACTGGAGCTTCACTGCTCCTCTCTCCCAAGTAGCTGAGAAAGTGGAAACATATTTTGACCTAACTGTACTCAGCGCCATACAATGACTCCTTCCTGCTAAACCAAGAGATCACACCTGATCCCATACTAAAGAAACACCCCAAAGTGCTCTTCCTATCAATGGCACCACCTGCCAAATCTTAATCCACATAACCCTCCAAGCTAATCTTCTAATTCGCTTCATACTTGAGCCCATAGTCAACTGTACCCTTCAGGTACCTCAGAATATGTTTTGCAGCAATAAGGTGAACATGTCTCGGATCCGTCAGGAATTGGCTCAGTGTGTTCACAACAAAGCAAATATTTGGTCTCGTATTCATCAAGTGCATCAAGGACCTAATCATATGATGATACATCGTAGCATCAACCGACTTTGATGAAGCATCACTCAATAGCCTCAGGTTCGATGCCATAGGTGTGGCCATGGCCTTGCAGTCCATCATCCCAAACCTCTTCAGGATCTCCACTGCATACTTCCCTTGTCTAAGGGGGATTCCATCCGCACTCTGCCACACCCCCATGCCTATAAAGTAGTGCATCATACCCAAATGATTCATCTCAAACTCGAAAGCAAGTGTCCTTCTTGCAACTTTAATGAGTTCCTCTTTCTCTGTCAAGAACAAGCCATCGACATATAACAGGAGCATCACTGGCCTTTCACCTTCATCCTTGAAGCAAAGGTTGGAATCTGCTTTACTCTTAGTAAATCCTAGAGCCATCAGTAAGCTTTCCATCCTGTTGTATCATGTCGAACCTCTAGATCTTCTACAATCACTCCCTCTGAAACAGAGTATCATTCTCCCTTTGCCTTTCGTACTCTATGCATTGAAACATTATGTATTGGAGTGATAAGTAGCTTCTTCTGCTACTAATATTCTATGTATCCATCTAGGGTCATTGGATACCAAGATCCTTTATCTTCTCGCACCCATTTGTGAGCTTGTCATCCTCTATAGACTTTCATCTTCAACCTTGTAGCTATTGCCACCTTTCACACACCTTGGGGGGGGCATGGCAGAAATATTCAAGCCACTCGTTGTGTCCTTGGGGGCAAGTCTCGAATCAAGGCTGTCACCTTGTGCTTGACTCCTCCGTTTAGTCTCAACTCCTAACGAAGCCAAGGGGGGTAGACCCTATTAAGTTACTAAGGCTAATTACTTTAGTATGATGATGTTAAATTGAATAAGTTGCTTAGGAGTTTGAAATTAACCATAAATAACCATAGATGACAAGATGAAAAATGAGCACAAGAAGCACAATGCTGACACACAATATATATATATCGAAACATTTAAACAAAGAACCATTGCCTTAAAAATGGAGTCATAAAAAATGTACTTGCATGTGCTTGGAGTGAATGTTTTTCAATTGCCTCTTGGTATGTTTTAAGTTAATATGAAAAATGAGTGGATTAAATTAGGCGAGGAGGGACTCTAGATATACTTGAGGGGTACTTGGAGTATGCCCAAAAATAAACCTTCACGGATACTCGCAAGGAATGTTTGGGATGAATGGAGTCTCTGAGACTGTGTTCATAATACACCCGCGGGTGTAATAAATATCGACACCTCGAGGTCACTATCCAGGAGTTCCCACTTCCTTTGGGTATTTTGCCATCGTTTACGATTTGATCGAGGCGTTGGATTTTCTCCTGATGGTGGTTTATTGGGGAAGGTGAAACCTAATTAATCTAGTCACTCACGTTGTTTTTGATGTAGCTTGACTAATCAGATGAACCGTAGCCAAAACACAGAGCATACACACCAGAGTCTTTGTAATTTTTAGTAAATTTTAAACAGTGTCTCTTGATTAGAAAGAAAACCCTCCAGGAACCTCTTTCGGTCCAAGTGGACCTCAATCAGTGAATCAAGGAGGTGGTTGATTTTAGAAAGATTGCTTGCAAAAATTAATGACGAAGCAACAAAAAAGAAACATACCACAAGTTTTCTAATTAGTTCTACCATGCATCTCTTTCCCCTTTCGGGTCAATCGGGAAGTCGTGGGGTAAGTATTAAAATTACTTTGATACTACAATATGAAATATATGATAAAGTAATCAAAGTATACTATTCTGCATAAATGAAACTAATCTAGAGCGAAAAAAATAAGAAAATGCAAAAAACAGAAAAAGGACACGAATGCCCCCAGGGGGGATGGGGAATGGGCTCGAAAGAGCCTATTTGGAGATTTTTTTATTATTATCAGTGGTTACAATATCAGAAAACTTATATGATTCCTCTTGGTTCTTATACAGAATGAAACCAAGATCTTACAAAGTGCCAAAATTAAAGATTACAGCTGAAAAAGGGAGACCACTGGGGGGATTTGGATGGCCCAAAAGCCACTTTCGAACAAAAACTTCTCCTCTTTCTGTTATACCTGCTAAAAAACAACGAGCTTATTAGAATGAAATATGCCCAAAAGCACTTTGAAAGTACCTTTGTTTCAGCCTGCGTTAAACAAAAATAAAGGCTAAGTTAAAACTAGTTAAAAAGGTAAAAAAGGAACCAAGGAAAGCAAGCTTTCCTTGGGATCTTGGCTTGCCTTTAGGGAAGCCAATGTGATGTGCACTGATTGCTGGATTTTATCTTATAAAACAGAAAACAGAAATCTAATGCATGCAAACTACGGATTCTCTTTTGAATGCCATGCAAAAAGGACGATTTCCCTAAAACTAGATCTAGAATGCTTATGAAACTTTTAAGGAGCAAGATATAGATTCTGAGCCTTGAGACAATAGATCTATGTTAAGTTTTACTTTAAGATAATAGATCTAAATAATATCAAGTCTTGTAAACAAAGTAACTAAATAAAATTTTGATTTTAGAAGGAGGAAGAGATAGAAAGAGTGTTGGAAGTCTGGGAAAGTTGGGCTTTGGAATTTGCTATGGTGGAACACCGAGGGATTATGTCCTCAAAAATATCTTGAAGATGAGGAAGATTCAAACTAGCTCAACCCATTCTACATGCGAGATCACCTACAACTTAGAAATCCTTGCACAAACAAATGGTTAAAACATGGGTGTTGCTGGAAAAAGACAATTAGAAAGCATGCAATTAAACTTAAAATACATGCAACTCCAAGAGATCTAAAACAAGTGAACAATAAGATCATAAATCAAACTAGAATGATCTCTTACCCCAATGGGAGGGAGCTCTCTTTCAAAGCCAACAATTAACCAGCAAAAACAAAGATCAATAATACAGATTATACCTCATAAGCACTTGGCAATCATCATCCACACATGAAAAGCATTACACCATAGATATTTCCTCCAAAGATTTCTTTATTCCAAAATAGTAAAAAATACAATAACAACAGCTCTAACTAGATTGGAAGAGGAAAATTGTGCTTTATTTATAACAAAAACTGGAACCCTAGCCCAGAGGGGGCACAATTCCCAAGGAGAAATCGAGAGTCTGCAGCTGTATGAGGAGTCAAGCCAAGCTTGATTTGAGTCTATCTGAGTCTGATTTGAGTCTGACTGAGTGTAACTGGAAATCGAATAGCTGATCGGACTAACACATCAACAGGTTAATTGAAACACCAACCAAATCACATCCAAATGGGCCCACATGTGTGGAGGAGAGAGAGAGGGTGCAATTCCCAAGAATGCATGATGTAGTGCACTCCCTCTTCAGCCCAGATCAACTCTTTTTGTCAAGGAATGGTCAGCTCCAGTCAATCCAAATCCGATGAGACTGATTTCAGCCAAGTCGGAGCAAAATCCACTAATTTAGGAATTTGGATTTTCTCCATTATTTAATTAATTATCAATTAAAATAATCAATATTTGATTTTTAGGGTTTTTTTACCTTAGTGATGGGAAAATCACTCAAAACTTAGGAAAAGTGGGTTTATGGGTTACATGGTGCTTTGAGTTAGAAAATGAGTACCCCCATGACTGAAACTAATTTCTGAGCCCACTTTTATTACAAAACCATTTTTTCCATTTAGACTATCAAAAAATAGCCTAAGTTTTGGAAAAATTAAAACTTAAAAAAAAACTTAAAAAATTTTTAAAAAAAATAAAACCTAGGGGGACTTAGACATGTTCATATGAATCGACCATAACGCCTAACATGTTTATACATTGACACATAGACTCTAATAACCTTAATAGTCCTAAATGCCAAGCCAACCACCCCAACTTTGGAGGTATTGAGTGAAAAACTCAGAAATTATCAGTCGTTTATTTAACAACCAATAATAACCAAGGGAAAAAACACCCTGGGATGATCGGATTGAAAAATAAAGTCCAAGAGACCGAGTCTTTTACAGACACAATCATTCTAGAACATTTTATTACAACTCCCCTACAAGGTATGAACATGTGAAATAGTACAACAAGCACTTCCCAGAAGCATTTCTGAAGGTCTTTTGAAGTCTGAACAAATATTCTTTGTCCGGTTCACTAGGCTCACTTCATAAAAAACCACTAAGTACAACTTAGGTGGTAACGTTAAGATCTTCATCACTCTAGGTGATCTTCAAGCTCCTCATGTATGTGTTATCCCATGGGTGCCTTCTGAGCTCGTATAAGGAATTTTTTTAATTTGCACACATGAGTCTGCCTGTCATGTGTCTTAAGTTCCAGTGGCTTCAAATGTCTCTTCGTAGTCTATACCTTCTTTCTATGAGAATCCTCATGCTGCAAATCTTGTCTTGTATTCCATGATGTTTCCATCTGTTGCATGCTGGATCTTGTAGATCCATATGGAAGATACTACGGACTTCCCTTCAGGTCTCGATACCGCATCCTAGACATCATTCTTCTTGAGCTGGTACACTCCTTCCCTTTCTTCTTGGCTATTTCTTCATAGCTGGAAGGATCTGCATCAATGATGTGGCTCAACAGTGTCACATAACTAGAGTGTGTCTGAGGTCTCTTTCTTTCTTTGAAAGTATCATCATATTATTCTTCATCTTGGATTATTTCTCGTGTTGTCGTCACTTGTTCTTCGGAACAAGTCTCATCCTTCTTTTCTTGTAGGCGATTGTACGCGATCTTTCCTACAAGTCAAATGCATTAGTTGTATGGTTATAAACATTTCATAAGGCATATTCATAATGACAAATTATTATGCATAAATATATAAGCATGCAACTATTTTAGCCAATACAACATTCATCCATATCTCATGGAAACTTTCTAGATGCCTTCCATCTCTACCATAACATCATTGAGATTGTGCACTAATCCAATATGTCAACAAAGAGGTTTCATTCTAGATAAATAGCAATGGAGAGTTGTATAGCACCATGAGCTACTTACCCATTACATGCATATTAGTAGTATACTGTCATTAATGCAAACATTCTATCATGCATAACACACCAACTGAATATAAACAAATGCATAACAAAACAATATCATGAAATGACAATTGAATACTTATCTTTATTTGTTTCGTGGATAGAATCATTCTTTTAGGTTCATCATATTCTTCATTCACAACAGCACCATTTCTTATCCAAATGCTAAGATGAATAAAAGGTTCTTCAAGATTTGAGTTCTTCATATTCCTCGTCGTTGAGGGATCTTCTTTGAATCATGAGAGCTAGATCTTTAGTTGCTCTCATCTTCTTTTCTCTTATTATGAGTCGAGCTTCATCTTATGTGTACTCTTCCCAGAGTCTGCTGAAGGTAATCACTTCCCTCTGACACACATTCCTCAAATTAATGCATCCAATGATCATGGGAGGCCATTCAAGGTGGTTACCACAATTTCTACATTTTCTACTCCTTCATCCACTGCTTCAATTTGTTCTTTGATTTGAGAGACCCTTGTAAAGTATGACTGTATGGTCTCTGCATTCTGGATATTTACATTCTTCAATTGGTTTCTCAAAGTCATATTCTGATTTATGTTCTTCCCTTCAAATAGCTTGGTTAAGGAATCAAACATCTATTTAGGTGTCTTTAGGGAAGACACCTATGGTATACAGTGATCCTTGATAGAATCAACAATAATCCTCTTGGTCTTGACCAAGTTATTCTTGTGTAAGGCCTTAGCCTCATCTCTCTCTAGAACTGGAACCTCTCCACTTATATAGGTGTCCAATTCATTTTCTTCATGAACCAGTGAAATCTTATACTTCCATGCTCGCAAGTTTTCATCTTCACCAAGCTTGTCATCAAGCTGGTGTGATAGGTCATTTTGAAATGAGAACCTCAAATTTAAATAACAGAAGATTAGATCTTACCGATTTGAGGTGTCTGTCCTAGTTTCGGATCTGGATGATCTAGGGTTTGTTAGAGAAACCATAATTTTCAAAACTTGGAATCTTTTAGATCTGATTGAATAGAAATATGTGCCTCCTAAAGGTGAGTTGAGCAGCATACTCATTTTCCCAAAACTGTGATCATAATTGCAAAATATCTGATGCCCTAGTTTTCTTCAATTTCTTCTACAGAATTTCCTGATATTGTTTCTGCAATATACCTGAAAGTACTACTCCTATGTCTCTCAAACTTCACACTCAGGTAGCCTCGTCTATCCTCTTTCCAACACCACAGGTTTGAGTAGAATTGGTTTCACCAATTGGGACTTATGAGAGTTTTCTCAAGATGAATTATTTCAGGACTATTCAGTATAATGAACTTGTACAGACTACCACGTGTCACTGTTTCATCATCGGGTTCTGAAAATTTTACCACAGAAAGTACATCCTGTGCCCTATCTAGAAAATCTTGATAAATTTCATTTGGACATTCGTATCCCGAGATATAGCAATTTTCCCTAGGTGTCTTGTTTAGGGATGAATCCAGGGAGAGGATGGAACCCTTATTTGGAGGAATCATATCTCCCAGAATATATTGAATCTGAGGCTGAAACTTTTACACAGGGTACATCAGGAATTTATCTTAAGTATGTTAAACTTTTGGCTCCTAATCCTTCTTGAATACCACGATATAGCGAATGCACCAAAATGACTAGTTTTATTCTTTTAGGGTTTTTTGGTCCGAGGTCAGATTAGGGTTTGACTTTCCCAGAGTTTTACCCAACCAAAAATTTTGATCTTGGTCTCTAAATTTTGATTTTGAGGAGGAGATCAATCCTATGCTGGGCTCACTCAAAAATTCCTCTTCTGTGAAAATCCCTAATTTTCCGCAGTAGTGATAGGTCAAAAACTGAAAATGCCCAGAATCAAATTTTGCTTCGACAGAAAGATGTGCCCTTCAATGGAGAGTTGGACTAGCCTCCTTTTGTTGATGATGTTGGGAGAGAGACCCAAAAAGTAAGAATCCCTAGCTTTTTTAGCTGCATAGTGTCTTCTTCTCAGGTTAGCTTTGATACCATGTTATATTTTTATCATTTAATCAATATGATCTAGGATCTTTTTTGAGAGAATAACACACACAACAATAATCACAAGAGACAAGAGACACAAAGAGTTTTCCTTGGGGAAACCAATAAGGAGAAAACCCCGCAACTTCCTTAGAGATAGAATGAGCACTAATAGCAAAAGTAAAACCCAAAAACACAAATATGATCTCCGACAACTGTTCTCTCTCTCACTTGTGCGAGATCCTCCTCTCTAACTCATGCACTATAGTTGAGTGAGTGTGTGTTTCAAATAGAGAGGCTCACTCTCTATTTATACTAGTTTCCGACTTGACAATTACTTACCAGGGCCGACTTCTCTAGGAGAGTCTAATAACCCTAGTACCACTTAATTATGGGGACTATTGCCCCGACTTACAATCGGAGGGTTAACCTCAACTCAATTGTGGGGACTATTTCCCCGACTTACAACGGAGGGTTAACCTCAATGACTTTACATGACTTTATTATATTAATGATTCTCGCGATAGGAACATTGGGGCACAATGAAATACAATATAAGATATACAAGTGAATACATTTTGAAGTTGCAAATACATCGACACACGTCCATCACTCCATGTCCTCCAACATCATAAAACCTAAATTCCATAAAAAATTATAATAATATTGTTTTTACTAAATAGTAATATTTATTAAAATAGATATAAACCTTTTCAAAAAAAAATAACATTATTATTATTATTATTTTCAAATATATATGTGTGTGTGTGTATTATTAATATCATAATATTAATAATTAATATTTAATAATTGTAATAATTACAATTATTATATAAAAAGGGAAAAGAAAGACAAAGTCAAAGAAAAAAACAAGAAAAAATTGAAGAAGACAAGAAGTCAAGATCTAGTGAAGACTATCTATCGTCGAAGAAGTCAATCAAAAGAAGACTCGATGAAGAATTCAAATTCAAAAGAAGGCTTATCAAGAAGCAAAGACATGATCATAAACGATGGCACCTACTTATTCAGAAATGAATTCACGATTGCAAACAATATTGGACGAGTTAGAGCAATATAAGGCAATCAATAAATGTCTACAAGTTGAGGTTGAGACACAGAAGTTGTTGAAAGAGTGGAGAGACAATGAGAATCGTTGCTTATGGAATCAAAATCGATAGCTATAACTAACCATAAGAGATAACAAGAAAATGTTATATGATCAGGATACGAAAATCTCATGTTTAAAAATTCACAATCAAAGCATAGAAGACCAGATCAGAAAGTTAAAAAATGACAACAAATCACCATATGGAAGCGATAATGATTTAGAAGAATAAATAAAGCGTATAAACAAGCTCATCATGGACAAAGATGTTGAATTGGTGCAAGTCCAAAGAAAGCTAGAAAATCAAGAATAGTTACGTTAACATCGACAGCATAAGGAAAAACTCTATCAACAGTATGACGACATTAGAAAGATGCATAAGCTGAAGATTACAGCTGCCAAGAGTATGTTATCAAATAACAGTGAAGAAATATATCGGTTAAAAAACCATAACAAAACATTAATTGGAAAATCGGGAATTTGAAAAGTACCAAAAAGACAGAAAAATCAAACGGAGATATCGAAGGAAAACTACTGGATAAAGAGAAAGAAATCCAATGCCTAAGAAATCTTAATCGAGAACTAGAAGAACAAATTGAGAACTTCAAAGAGGATAAAAAGTTGTAAGATGAAAGGTTAAAGAAGATTTAGAGTAATAACAATCTACTAGAGAACAAAGTAGCACAAATCCAGAAGGAAGCATCCAGGCTTCCTAGAAAACAAATTCAAGTTGAGGAAGAAGACATAAATTCAAATTCAGTCTTCATCACAGTTCAAAAAGAAGTCAATCCAGTAGAGAAACAAATAAAAAGAACCCGTTATCGAAACCCTAATTATAAACATCATTTTGACCAACGTCAGGGTAAAAATGAACATACATAGAGGAATTATGATGTCATAAAAGCAAGACATCAAATAAACATACTAAGCAACAAATGAAAAGACCCATCCCACAAAGCGATCAAATAGCTCTGATAAAAATAGATCTTGGATGGACCACATCAGAGACGATGTGATAGTTTTTTTGTGGAATTCGTAACTCATATCGTCTCATTTCATCAAGTGCCGCAAATACTAAAAATAAGGGATCTAGAGATGGCAGTTCAAGCAAAAAAAAAATCATTAAACATAACCTTGGTCTTCAATAAGCTTTGAGAACAAAGCTTCCCTTAAGAGGAAGGAAATGTAACAAACATAAGATAATATATTAATTATAGTTTATTAATTACTAAGTGAAAGGGTGTAACCCTTCACTACACACCCTCAAGCCTATAAAGGCGAGCCTCTTTGTAAAATATTATCATCTTATCTATTATCAATATTTATTATTACTTACCAACATGTGGGATTCAAATTACCTGTGGGAATTTTTGAGAATTTACGTGCGTTAAAGAAGCTTTTATGCTTCAGCCTTTATAAGGCTTGAAGAGACTCCATTGTAAAGTGGCTTGGAGGTGAGCGATGGCTAGCTCACTTGGATCGGCTTGGTCAGTTTAGGTCAAGGGAGATAATAGATCTATTATGGTGGTTTTTCTCGGTTTTGGGTTTTCGACGTAAACATTGTGTGTCTATCTTTAATGGTTACTTGTCTATTTTATTTCTCTTTCAACTTATTATATTTTATTACACTAGTAATTCCTAATAATTGGTATCAAATCCATGGTTTGGCATATAATTGTACTTGTTGTGTTGTACCTAGTTTTTTGAATTAATTGTGGGGTGCATGTTCGGTGGTAACTGACACACTATAAATATTTTTGGGTTCCTGGTCATAATGTAATTTCCTCGAGTGCTAGAAGCACAAGGTATCCCTCTTATCCACAGAGAAGGGATGTTGAATCAAGTGTAGGATGAACCATCAGGTAGGTACAAGGGTGGTAAGTGTACTCGTAGCCGAACTTGATATAGATCAAATAAGTTGAGCCTTTTATTGGGGGAGGAATGTGAGATGGTTTAATCTTACTTGTGGGAATTGTTACTGTCTTTCACACACCTCATGGAGGGGGTTAGCGTGATATAAATATTCAAGCCACTGGGTGCGTCATTAGGGGAAAGTATTGATTTGAGATATCATGATTCAAAGAGTCAACTCCTCCATCTAGGCCAACTCCTAGCGAAGCCAAGGGGGGTGGTCCATATAAAAGAATCTAAGGATTTTAAGCTAAGAAACAAAAAGATGGAATTAGTGTAGGAGTTTGAAATGAAGAATTACTGAAACAAGACTTGCACATAATTTAGATAACCTCAACAAAATATTCACTTTTAGTTATTATGGATGAAAATGGATTAAGGGGAAAAGGGGATTCCCGATATACCCGAAAGTACTTGGGAATATGTCCGGATTTCAACTAATGTGGCTTTGCACAAGGACATGTGGGATAGATGGAGTCACGAGGGTGTATCTAACACTACAAATGAGGGTGTAGCCTAACAGTGCCCCACGGTCAATTTATAGTTGTTCCTGCTTCCTTTGCAAAATTTGTCCACAAATAGTGAAGATTGAAAACACTATATTTATGTATGTTCAAGGGGAAGTTGATTTTATTAAGGTGAGTTACTTAGTTAGATATGAACATTTATAAAGTGCATACTTCCACTTTTGGTTATCCCAAACCTCAGGGAGAACCTACGATGAGCAAGAGCATACACAAAAGGAGTAGATTGTTTATTCCAATTGATATTGTGAAAAATAAAGCAAAATCTGAAATTAATTACTGCAGCCAAGAGTCTCTTTCAATCTTGAAGGTCGTACTTGGGAGAGCAAGGTTGGGTTAGTATTCGTTTACCTTTTGAAAATAAAAGCTAAAAGAAAAATTAATCCAACTAAAGAAAAACCATTCTAAGGTTAGCATCAAGAAATATAATGATACAAAACAGAAAAGAAAACCATCAAGGAGATGACACAAATCCCTAAGGGGGATGGGGTGTGCGTGCTTTGAAATCCAACTTGCTTTTATTTAATTATGGTATTTACAATTCTTTTGAGGTGGATGCCTTTGGTCCCTATAATTTTGGATCCAATGGTATACAATGATTTTAGAAGTGAGGCAAGAAAGAGGAATGTTGCTCCAGAAGGCCTTGGATGGCCTAAATATTCGATTTTCCAGTAGCACTTCTCCTTGTCCTGTCAATAAAAGACAAAAACTAGCTAAAATATTTAAGTACTAAAAGATAGAAGTGATGCAAGTGTACTTAAAGGAAACTAAATCTACTTCATAAATATCACTTTATGCTTCCAGATCTAGATACATGCTTAAATATATCAAACTTTAGATATTATTTTGAAAAAGAAACTAAACTACTTAAGCATGCGAGTAACCATAACCAAAGGAGAAAATATTTTGAAGTGAAGGAAAGAGAGATAGAAATAGTGATGATAACCTGGGAATGTTAGGCCATGGAATCTGCTTTGCTTGAACACCGAGGGACTATGTCCTCAATAATATCTTGAACATGAGGAGGATGCAAACTAGCTCAACCCCTTCTATAAGTGAGATCACTTGCAACTTAGAAGTCCGTGCACAAATAGATGATCAAAACATAGGTGCTACTGGAAGAAGAAACTTAGAAGGCATGCAATTAAACTTAAAATACACGCAGCTCCAATAAATATAAAACAAACAAACAGTAAGAGCATAATGAAACTAGAATAATCTCTTACCCTACTGGGAGGGACCTCCCGTTCAAGGCCCACAGTTAAAAAACACAAAGCAAAGACAAATAATATAGATTATACCTCATAAGCACTTGACAATCACCATCCACACATGAAAAGAATTACACCATAGATCTTGCCTCCAAATCCTTCTTTATTCCAAAGAGTAAAATAATACAATACAAGCAAGGGCATTCCTTTGGTCCTCTGACCATGAGAAACAAGAGAGAAAGCTCTGTTTAAATAACCAAAGAAAAGAGGGGGGAACCACCACTTGGAAATAAAGTTGAGCTCATGGAGAGATTGAAGGGATTTGTTTGCGTTAATTTCAAAGATGAGGCGCCACATCTCCAATGAGATATGTGCCATATTCAAGATTGATTCTTCATCAAATGATTGTATACCAAATAAACAAAATCGTTCCCTCTTGGAGAGAGGGCACATCTTCAATAATAAAAAAATCACCATATTTCCACTTGAGTGCCAGTCAATTCACCACCAATAAAGAATGACTCACCTCCATCCTTTATTTAACTTTCCAACGTATCCTTTAACTTACCACACACCCATGTGATATTATGAAATGGTTGGCACTTTCCTTTAGTTGCGGTGACATCGCCACCCTTTAGAAAATTCATAAAACCAATTACTTTATCCTTTAGTCTAATTCGTCTTTAATTGAGGAAAATTTTGTATATGCGCACTCATGTGTATATGCACATATACATAAGCTTCCATATATGCACGCTTCCATATGTGCTCATATATAGAAGCTTCCATATATGTGTGCTTCTGTATATGTGCGTATACAGAAGCTTCAATATATGTGCATATATACAAAAGCGTGCATATGTAAAAGCTTTCCTATATGCGCATAGATGGAAGCGTTCATATATGAACGCTTTTGTATATGTGTGATTCCATGTATGTACATATACAAAATATTCTATATATGCACGCTTCCGTATATATGAGCATATATGAAAGCCTCTGTATATGCACGCCTCCGTATATGCGCATATACAAAAGATTATGTATATGAACATATATGGAATCTTCTATACATGCACATATACAGAAGCTTTCGTATATGTGTGATTCCGTGTATGTGCATATAGCTTCCATATATGTGCATATGCATGGACGCACATATATAGAAGCTTCCGTATATATGTGCATATAGGAAAGCTTTTGTACACGCACACCCTCATATATATGCATATATGGAAGCTTTTGTATAGGCGTGCCCTGGAAGCTTTCGTTGAATTTGTTCTTATCTTTACAATTTATATTTCTTGCACTAACAACAAAGAAAATTTGAATTTGATCTCTTAATTTAGGATAAAATATTTATTTGTAGGAATTCAACTCTCATCTTCTCCATGTGCATATCTTGATGTCCTTTATATTGTTAAAAACATTGTCACAATTAAGTTCAAAACGAAATTATCAAGAGATATGGACATTGAGAAGATGAGAGTTGAATTGCTACAAATAAATCTTTAACCCTAAATTGAAAGATCAAACTCAAATTATCTTTGTTTTTTAGTGCAAGAAAAAAATATTGTAAAGATAAGAACGAATTTTCATGATCTTCATTGTGAAATAGGGAGTTGGACAAGATCTAAAATACCTTGGAATGAAATAATTTGTAAGGATATTTGAGCCTAATAATAAAGGGTAAGTAAAGCACACTTTCTTAAAATGCCCAACCTACAATGCCATCAGATCTAATTTCAAAAAATCTATAAGAAAACAAAAATCCCTCGCTTGTTAAGCATGTCAATTAAGACCAGAAAGGGAATAAACCTAATTCATGGTAGTAATTCAGCTACAAACACTTTTTATAGCTAACTAAGCTAAAATCTAAAATTGATGTTTCGGACCAATCTTAACTAGATTGGTCCAAAACATTGATTTGGGAAAAATAATGCGATGGATCCGGAAAAAAATGCTCACCATAACCATGATCGCAGAAGCCTAAGAACTATAACATTAACAATGGGTTAAGTAGTTTATGATTTTAAGTACAATCAAAACAAATGATCAATTCTTCTCCATAAAATTTTGAAGGTTGGAAGAAGATGCACTTTCATGTAGTGCAAGCATATACTCCAAGTATGTGGCTTGCATATGTGGAGCATGTTGCCTGAGGTATGAATTGGCTAAGTTAGGGGGAAGGGGTGGGTCTATATATGAGTAAATAACTATGTTAATTTAATAAGAAAAGGACACAACCCATATACACAAAACACTTATAGCACTGGTTGTAAGGAACCCAAATATTTTATTGTGATCTAGTTTGATTATACATGACATAATCTCTCACCATATTACCGTTTACCTCGAAATTTGGTCTACTTATACATACTCAATCACTAAAGCATGCAATATTTGAGTCCACTAGTTGGCCCCCAAATATGCATGGATCACAATTTGTCAAACGATCAAGTGCATAGAATGCACACACACAACCAAAAATACATTTACTATATAATAAGCAATACATAATAGAATGACGTGAAGGGATTTCATATTGGATACATAATGCTCTTAACATGATGGAAGTTGATTGTTCATTACTGAGGAATACTATTTATGCATTTAATTTATTGTATGACCTTTATGTGAAGAAATACATTCCTCCCCCTAACTAGATAACTCTTGGATGGATATTTTTGTCCTCTAATTTGAATGCCTATCGAAGTGTTCTTTGATACTCAACTACCCTTAAATTTTTATGGAGTGATTAAGGAAGTAATGAATAAGAAAAATAAAGAGACGAAGAGGGATCTCTCACTCTACTGAGGGGAGATGAAAGAGGGGTAAAATAAATTGACTCTAAGGGAAGAAATGAATGGTAGTCTAGTACCTTGATCAACCATGTGTGATGCCTAGGCTAAGATCAAACCTAAATGTGTGCTACATTATTTTTCTCATGACCTGTAATTATAACTGACCTCCAAAGGGTTAATTGAATCCATCCATTATGCTTGTTTATAAAACATTTCCATTTAAAATGGAAAAAATATCCACACATTTTAAGGTGGTGACAATTATTATGCACATCATGGTTAGTGCATAGTACTATAATTAGCAAGAGATACACTTTGTGCCTACACTAAGTACTAAGAAAGCACAATAAAGATATAGATGCAGGAGAAACAAGTTTAAGGTTTTGATAGACCACTCTTTAATTATTGAAATCATATGAATCACTACCTAAATTTGTGCTTGTGCCATTAGGTTCCTTTAATCGATGATAATTTATTGTGTAATTAGTTTATTTGTCTCTTAAATGAAGTTGAATGAGGGTTTTGGATCTATATTTTCAAATATTTGATGCAAGTAGTTCAAACATATGTGGAATGTTTTTTTGTAATGCCATATTAGAAAGCCCTTGACATTCTATCTAAAATTACTAAAGTGGGTCTACAACAAGTTCATTTTTTCTTGATTTGTGTGTGCAATGCTAATTGAAATATACATGATACATGTGGCATGACTTCGTAGAACATTTTTAATGCCACTTTAATTTTTTCAACATTCACGTTATCGTAATCCTAATTACCAAGAAAAAACCCCATAGAATTTCTAGTTGTGTTAATTCATTCATAATTACAATGGAATTATTTTAACCTTGTACATGAGTTGTTTGCATTTTTATTTGACACCAAAACTCCTCTTTTGTGTGTTATGTTGATTTTACACAATTTATGTGCTTGTGTTTTTGGGGATGTTAATGGGATGCAACACCAATTTAACCCACTTTGATTGTAAATTCCCTTACCCTTAATTTTTTAATTAGTCACATATTTGTTGTGGTCTAGGATTTTTTTATAATTGGCTTAGATCATTATCAATGTCATTTCAAGAGGCACCTTTAGGCCCATTTATGCTCCTAGTTATTTTTTACTCCACTCCAAAGTGACCAAGGCTATACGATATGATCATTAAACATGTGTTTCAGTTTTTAAGGTTTTGACCAATGACACATTCCAATAGCCAAACCTACCATCATCATTAGAATGTAAATGTATTGGAAGGTGTTAATGGATTTTCATAATTACTATCAAATATACTATGTCCTTGTACATTCTAAAGGAAATGGTTAGGTAGCAAATCTAAATTAGAATTTTGTTTTAAAGCCTAATGCTATTCTTCGTATTTTGTGAATTACTAATAATGAATGATTATTTATATATAGTTATCAATGTTCTTACAGTTATTAATGTTTTTGAATGTACAAGATTGATTTTCTGGAAGATTATATTAAGTCTCTATGGAGGATTCATCAAAGTCCATGGATCCAACACTCAACCTAATGAAAAACAAATAGATGTGGATGTCTTTTTGTTACAATGCAAGGTAATCTCTCTTCTGAGGGAGGGCCCATTCACGGGTGTGGAAACCAATGGATGTCAAACAATATTCCAAAGGCCAACTAAGTTTAATACAGCATTGAATTTGACTGTGTCTTAATATGCATCGCCATCATTATATGTTCCTTTAAACGACATTGCATGGTGTATATGCACACTATCACTGTAACTCATGGCCAACTCATGGCCACCAAATATAAAGGAACATAAATGTTGCATTGAAACATTTTTTTGTAGTGACCACATGGTTGGCTAAGATAATAATATTTATTTAAGTTAGTTACATTTTAGGTTAATAGTCATTTATTAATTTTAAATTTATTATATTTTCAAGAAATAAATTTTTTATTTAAATAATTTATTTAACTTTAAATATATTATACTTATTTAAATCATTTATTTAACTTTAAAGGTATCATACTTTTTTAAATCATGTATTTAACTTTAAATGTATCATACTTATTTAAAACATTTATTTAACTTTATCGTAATTTAAATGAATCAATTTTCTCTTCAATATACAAACTTTTCAAACTGATAAATAAAAACGTAAAAACAAATATACCGGCTAAAGTTTAAAAAACAACGTTTGCTATCCAGAGAGAGAAAAAAACGAAAAAACGAAAAAAACCGCAGAAAAATAAAGTTGATAGTTAGAAAAATAGAACGCTATTAAAGTCGTGTACAAGACTTTACCAATGCTTTCTGCATATCCGTTGTCGTCTAGTCCGGTTAGGATACCTGGTTTTCACCCAGGCGACCCGGGTTCAAATCCCGGCAACGGAAGGCTTTTGTTCGAATGGAAGTGTTTATGTCTTAATACTTTTTCTGATCTTAACCGTTAATTTCTGATAATCCTGATAATCAAATGAATACCAGAGAGGAAAACCCGTTAGAATTTTATGAATATTGCTCGTTAATTCCTTTTCTGATTATCAAATGAATACCATAGAGGAGAGGAAAACCTGTTAGTATTTTATGAATACTTGTTAAATGAGTTGATAGATACTCCTAATGGAATTTAAATTCAAATTAAACATAAGGTAAGAAGTAATAGTAACACGACTCATTAGAATAAGAGGAAACATATAGGCACCCCACATATCATATCATGTTATAACAAGTTAGTGATCCAATCCAATGAAGGGGTGTATGTATATGCCCATAAGTAAAGGAAGTAATGATATAAGTACCTATAAGATATACATGTAAACATATAAATTGATTACGATTATAAGTAGGGTAGTGAACTTTTATGACATAACGGACTAGCTTGCTTATTAAATGGGTTGATAGACACACCTAGGGAATTTAAATATAAATGAAACATAAAGTAAGAAGTAATTGTAACGCGACTCATTAGAATAAGAAGGAAGCATATTGGCACCTCTCATATCATGATATAAAAGTTAGAGATTTAATCCAACAAGGGGTGTATGTATATGCCCATTAGTAATGGAAGTAATGCTATAAGCACCTATAAGATATACACTATAATACCTATGGCCAAGTAAATGATATTAAGCATAATTAAGTGTCTGGTGGTAAAGTTCATGAGAACAAACATTCCCATTGGTAGACACAATTTCCAAGATGGAAGCCTTTTCAATGACCTCCATTAACCATGAAGTTGAAATAGAGCCAAACACAGTAGAATACTAAATAGTAAGACTCACAATGCCATATTTATTCCTTACATTTGGTCACTCATGTTTTTTAGACATTATTTATTCCTAACACCCCAAATATCACTCATTAGATGTTTCTTAGTGCACAAAATCTTACTCATTCTATATTCGTTAGAGTACCAAATATTGCTTTAGACATTTGTGTTGGGCACAAAAAAGTTCCATGCATGGCTTCAATGTAATAGATTTTTCTTGTTATAAACAAGGAAAACAAATTTTAATGATTGTAAGAAGCATATTTGGTCATCGCTAAAAACATGGTTATCTTATAATCTTGGGCTATATGTCTATCGAAATTCGAATTCGAGTAATTGACATCGCGGGCCTTTGTCTCAACGACTACACCACAACCTTATGGACTCATATTGAACGTATATTCTCATTGACTTCTAAAATACCAAAAATATTGGTAGTTAATATTATCCATTATCATTGTTATTTCCTTCTAAAATAAAATAAAATTAGTGTTGTTAGTTATCTATTTTCTTCCCTTCATTGGTACTCTGTGAATGTAGAATCCATTTTTACGGTATGATTATGAGTATTACACATAATGGTACTTGAACCCACAAACCCCTGATTAGAGGTTATACATCTTATCCATTAGGGAAGAACCACATTTTTTGCATTCTTATCTATTTTCTATTTGTGATTTTATTGCAATTGGCCAGGAAATTTATACATTTTTAATATGCATTTAATGACATGTTAACTTCAATATAAGTAGCATATTTATTGGACTTGTAACTGTTTTTGTCTTTTGATATATGTCAATTCTTTTGTCTCGGATATAAGTAGATGAATGAATCCCATATCCATATTAACATAATGCAAACACCCACTTCAATAAGGGGGAGACACATTTTAAACTTGCACATCTTCCATATAAGAGAAATAATTAACAAATTGGTTATGGCTTAATCCTCCTACATGTAACTAGTAGTAGTTTCCTCTTAATTACAAATAAAATCAACAATCCAATAGAGCATAGAGTATATGAGTGTTTTCTTAGTAGCATGCTCATGGTGATGTTGATGCTCATCCAACACATAAACAACTACTCAGTATAATGTAGTGTAATGGATCACAACTCTATCACACAAAAATATTCATTCTTGGCCTTCTTGACAAGTGATTGCGAAGACTAATGCCCATAAATCTTAAATTTGTAATGAATTTCATGATGACACTCATGATGAAATTTGTATAGAGGGAGAGGGATTGTGCAAATCAATGTTCTGTCATTCCAATAGGGTAGTGTTGTTCCAACACTATACCATATTATAGTAACTTATGTGATCACTTTGAAGTGATTTTCAAAGTCTTTGCACCAAGACAATCCAATGTGAATCTCTTATAGTGAGTGCTAGAAGAGATATTTGTGTACATATATCAGTAATGTTAATAAGATGAAACGAAAAATCTTTTATGTCAAATGTATAAATAAAAAACACAAAAAGAAACTCGATATGTCCAGTCTATACAAAGTCATTTACAATTGTTTCAAGATGATATTACAAAGGGCGCCACTCCAAAGTAAGATTGAAGAAAAAAGATTTGTCAAAGCATGAACACCAAATCTTGCATGTTATTAAGAGGAGCGACCTCAAGGAATTCTATCAATAGGAGACACTTCAAGGAAACAAGAAAAAATGAATATGAAATAGCCATAACCTACCTCTAGTTCCATCCAAAGTAAAAATAGAATTTCAACACTAGAATATGAGAAATACCATAGAAAAGGAAGAAACAATTCATTAAAATTTTGAGAAACCAAAGAATGGACAAGATGAATTATCAAAATTTTCATTTTTTAGGCTTTCACTTTGGTGTCTACATTTTGATAATTCCTTAGCCCATCTTAAATATTTTAATTGGTTTATCCCAAAGATGGACCAATAAATGATTTAAATGTTGGCATCTTTAGTATAAACATAGATAATTTAGAAATTAGAAATAAACAAAATGAATCATCTCAAGAAGTTGAGTCCTCCCTTTAAATTATCAGAAGAAAGAGAGACATTTACCAATAGAGGGAGTCAGGGGATAGTGATATCTTCACCAATTATGAGCTATACAAGATGAATACTAAGAAAGAACTCATCCTTAACCCAACAAATGGAAACAACAACTATACTTGGAGATGATTGAAGAACTCACCAAAGCATATGATGGAAAATACCTTGAGGACGTTAGAGAGATGACAACCCAATAGAAACTTCTAAGGACTTAGGAAAGGGAGACATCCAATGATGCATATTATGATACACCCCTATTCTTCATTGATGGCCTGTAGCTTAATTGGGGAGTAGCATTCAAGCCCAACTAGAAGCACTAAGATATTTAGCAAGTAGGGACCTATTTTGAGTATGGATGCTTTCATAGAGGTTATACATTGCATCATTACTTTTTTGGATTTATTGTGTTGCATTTTTGAAATTGTTGTGTCGAGGGGACACTCCACCCATCTTCAAGGAATCACAATGAAGTTGCTAAAGGATAGAAACAGGATTAAGCTAAGTATATAAAGGTAAGGGAAATTGTTGTTAAATAATTAGGTAAACAAATTTAGAAAACACTAGGGGAAAGGACCCAAGGAAAAAGAGAAAAACCTCATTAATAAAATACACGAAGAAAGTTTTAAAATAATAAATTAATTAGGGAGAATAGTAAATTATGAGTAAATTAGGAAAATTGATATGATTATTAGGGTTAATAAAAATATAAAACTACTTAATTGGTGGGAAATTAAGTAATTGAGTATGATGAGAATAAGATTAGAGAAGGAATTAAAGTTAAGGAGGGAGTTTTGGCATTAAAATATAATTAATATCATAATGAAATATAAGAAGATTGGAGGAGGAGTTAATACAGCAAGGAGGGGTTAAATTTTTTGGGGGTAATTTAATTAAAAATTTAGGAATGGAATTGGTAAATTTGAATTTAAGAAGGAAAATAAAAGAAAGGGACATATTTGTTGAAAACACTGGAAGAAAGAGAGAACTCTCCAACTCTGAGGAGACAAAATTGTCACTATGATAAATTGGATTAGTAAAATCTTAAACAGGTAAATATCTACTTCATGCACCACAATATGACTAATATTAAGAATTGAGGAGAACTTGTAGAGGTAATGTTTCATTTATTCATTAATCATGTCCAATCAATGAAGTTAGATATGTGTTGTTGGAAGGGACACTAATATACAATGAGAATTGTTTGAAAGAAGTGCAGCCAAATTATATCTATGTTTAGTAACCTAACTTCATTTCCAACAAGTATCGAGGCCATGTATCCAATATATGTAACATGGACATGTGCCAACATCCTTGCAAATATTTGAATGGTACTACAAGGGAATCTTAGAAGCAACCTCATGCAAGAACAATTAGCCATAAATCAAAGACTAGATAAGCTTCATAGTTATACTAGGAAAACAAATAAGAAGTTACAACAAATTATGATTATGCTACTAGCAATAAAAAACTTCCCCATGGGAAATAGTAGTGGAGATCTCCAACGCTTGTTGCATGAAAATTCTCTAAAAAGAGATTGCGTGTGGGGTGAAAACCTACACCAACACACCAACTTAGCCTGATTTCCACCTCAAAGGAAGTATTGGTTATAAAAAATATTATCAAGCAAACAAGAAGATCCTATGATTTTTTTGATATAATTGATTTTACACATGATCAATAAGATGCAAGATTGTTATGTTATATACCTATAGGGTAGTGAAAGAAACATGGAAAACCAATTGGCTAAAGGAGCACCAACGCATTGACTAAACCATGCTTCGAAGAAGACAAGTTCACAACTTTCAACTACTCTACTACCACTACCTTTGGCCTCAATTTGATTGCCGATGAATTATATAACTAATATGATAGTTATGTTTAGTATATTTGAATATGAACTAATGAGTATATGTAATATAAACTTGTAGTAAATAGACGACATAAGACCTTTCTTTTGTCAATTGCATCTATTTTGATAATGTCAATTGCATCGATTTTGATATTAGGGATATCAAGTTCAAGCTCAAGAATATTACCTCATGGCACACCTTTGGCATGAACTTGTAGAGGGGTCTTCAAAGACACCATGTTGCTTGCAACAATTTCTCCTCTAGTAAACATGATTTCTTTATTGAGGGATAGAAAGGATATATGCCCTCCTATATATGATATCTTTATTGAGGGCTAGAAAGGATATATTCCCATTATATATAACTACATCAAAAATATTTGTTTATGCATGTTAGAAATGCCATCTTCAATGTTTGCTCATCATGCTCATGTTCTGGTTAGTTTTGGAACAAAATTAAGGACTAAACATTTCCTTTTGATTATGTTTTCTAATTAGTGATTTACAAACTGAAGATGAATATTTACTTGGATTTTAAGACAATTATTTCACTTGAAAAAACACTAAAATGTTTGATAAATTAGATAAAATCTAAAAAAAATTGAAGAATTTGTGAGAAAATTAATGTTATACATTTATAATTTTCATTTAAAGAGTTAGTAAAGTTTTTTAAGATTTTACAATATATTCCAAATTTTATAGTTTTTCCTCACACGTTTAATGCTCCTTTTCCTTGAATATCAAATTTACACTATATTTTTCAATAATAGGTATTATTTATTTCTTAATAAAAACACCTTCATTTGTTTTAATATTCCATGAATCACCCTTAAGATTCACATATCATCATAAAATCACATTTATGATGTTGGAAATGAAACCGCATTTATGATGTTGAAAAGGAGTAACTTGAGTTCCTTCCATCTTTAACAGAGTTGTAGCCATCACATAACACTTTGAACTTCAAGAAAAAAATATGAAAACCTTAATCCATTTTCAATGAAGTGAATCACAACATCTAGAATGGTCTTGGATCACTACACTATTGGTGTTTCCATAATTATTGGATCACTACACTAATGGTGTTTTTATCATTATTCCTATCTTAGAGCAAATAAATCTATTAAGAAGGCTACTATTCATATCTTCATTCCTTCATTGTTTTCATGATTCCCATTGTGTCCTACTTATTAGTCCCTTTGGGAGCAAACCTTTCAAGGTTATTTTGGGGGTGTTGGGATCTCTTGAGCATGCAATGATATTCAATGAAGCTCCATCTATTAAATATTAATGAATAACTTTGTGGCTCTTCAAATCAATTATAGATTCCCCCCCCACCCAACAAAAAAAATGAAATATAGTAAATTCATTTGTTATAAGGGCAAAAAAGGGGTTATAACTATGCTTATAATATTTAATTATTCTTAGTTTATAATTTTAGTCACAACAAAAACAAAATAAATTTTTAAAAATAATAATGTTTTGATTCTTTACCACATCAAGCATATCAATCCAAAATTTAACATGCAAACCATATATTTAATTTTCATCAAGTGGGAAATAATAAAGCGCAATAACATAAAACTAACTACAACTCCAAATAAGAAACAACAATTGTCAC
Organism: Pseudotsuga menziesii; assembly: GCA_001517045.1. Classification (NCBI taxonomy): domain Eukaryota; kingdom Viridiplantae; phylum Streptophyta; class Pinopsida; order Pinales; family Pinaceae; genus Pseudotsuga; species Pseudotsuga menziesii. The sequence continues at coordinate 50,549 of LPNX010549776.1, forward strand.
ATCTTTAAGAGAAACATATATGAAGAAGATTCAATGTGATTTCTTAAGGAAGATTTCACCAACGAGGACAAGTAGTCCCCTCAACATAGTTTGCAAAGTTAATAATATAACATTAAGTGCACACAAATTAATCAAGTAAGAATCCAGTCAATATATGAAGGTAAAAGTGTACCCTAATATTCAGTGTATTCCATAATCTAACACAATCACAAATGTAATCCACAATCTAATATAGTCACAAATGTGTACAATTGATTGCATAACTTTCTTGAAGATTTAATTGAGTTGATTGATGCACCCTGTATACATACATTCATATCCAAATGTGTTATGAGTGGTAAATATCGTTGTGTTAGTTCTACCATAAATGTTAACCAACCTAGGACAATCCTAAAATGGATCAATATACAATTTTTCATCTATTTTGGTTCTTTCTTGGTGGAAAGATTGGATGAATTGGCTTGTAGGGACCATTTGAGGGGCAAGTCTCGCTTTGGATATTTGGGGTCTAGAGCCTTCTAATACTCATTTGAGGGATTAAATGATTCTTTTTGGGGTCAAAATTTTATCTCTTGTGCCAAACCTGTTGATTGTATTCCACACTCCGAGACCTTTCCAATGATTCAAGAATCGCCTCAAGTGGAGTCCGTATAAGAAATTTATTCCTCCCACAAAGTCGACCTATCTAGTTGACCATCATGGTACTAAGTGGATTTCGCATAAGCTCTCATTTCTCACACATACAAAGCTAGTCACATGTGGAATTTCAAGGACATTCTTGGAAGTCCAAAAAATTAACCCTAATAGAGAAGGCATGCAAAATCCCTCCAACTAACCCTAGATGACTATCGGGCTATGTTAAATACCAGGCCATTAGGAAAAGAAGGGGTTCCATTCTTATAATATTATTGTATTATTTCTTACCCGGGGAACAACATGGGAATGGATATTAGAGCACAATAGAGGAAGTAGGAGATCCTTTAGTAGCCATTTTGGTCGCGGAGTCATAGGTAACTTTATAATGAGTACCGATTTCTTTATATTTGCATTGCATATTGGAGAAGAAAATAGCAAGGATTAATCCTCACTTTTGGATTTTTTTTTCCCCTCGGTGGGTTTTTCAAGGGTATATCTTGTGTTATTTGTGTGGATTGTTATTTTCTTTAGTTTCCTTTCAGTTCCATGTTATGTAGCATTTGATGGAAATAAGTTAACACAATGAATTAAGTTGTGACATCCATTGTGATGAACTGTTCTAGTGGAATATCCATGTTAGTTTACGAATCATAGGAGGAATCCTAACTCTAACATTAGAGTAGAACAGGGAATTTTTCAAGGACTAGGCGATTGTTTTGGATTGGAAAAAACATGTTTATAGATAGGTAGACGAATATTAAATATGAAACATAAAATTAACACTAAAATGTGTAAATTTTGGCGAATACTATGATTAAAAAAAACATATTTTGTGTAAATATAGGTGATATTAGACACAAAAAATGACCAAATAACGAATTTATTTTTTGAAAAAAACCCAAAAAATAGCCAATTGGCGAAATTTTGCCCGTAAAAATTACCCTGGAGTAGAGATAATGTAACCCAACTAGCCTACATGATGAATATTTGATTGTCATGAGTGTCTATGAAACACTATCATTTCCAAAATAAAAATATTTGAAAACTTGTCTTGGGGACAAAAAGACTAAAATGTGGCATGATAAGACAACCTTCGAAACCATAAGTCAACCATTAAAGGTGTCGATAAACAATCACACAATATTTGTACCTGTAAATATTACATCCCAATATCCCATTTAACATTCACTTGGGAAAGATGTTGTCTATAAATTTTTAACTAAACATTAGAACAACATTTCTCCTTAATGTTTACGTGGGGGGGGGGGGGATCCAATCATGACCGGAAATTATAATCCCTCACCATGAACAATGTGCACACAAGCTCACAATATAGAGTTTTTTTTCAAAACTTAGCCTTCGAGAATCCCAATACACCCTTTACATGAGCCTCCTTATAATTGATAAAGCAAACACATGTTTCCCCAAATGAGCTTATGCATAAGGGCCAAGGTTACTTAGTCTAGTCCCTCAACACTATCAAATAACCATTCCCAAGAAATGACAATGAAGATTTCAAAGATGTTTAAGGTGGAGACTCAAGAGTGATCCAATGAAGATTTTATTAAGGAAGGAGTATCAAACATCAACACGAGTGCTTCAAAGTAATAAATCATCAACCTTAACCCAATGTTTTTTTAGAAAGAGGGTTGAATACTCAAATACAAATTGAAAATCCAAACATTGCAAGTGATAAGATGGTATTTTCATTTACAACATGTCTTCCTTCATGTCAATGCAAAAAGAAGCACTTGTCAAGAAGACATTATTGTCATGGTCAATCTATCATATTAAAGAAACATAGCCGATGGGGATTATACATTTAGGGAAACTTGACTATAGGAAATCCTCAAAAGGGGCTCAAATAATATCACATGATCAATCGTTAATCCAACCACACTATATTGATAATACTGATCAATGATTTTTTCCTAAATGCTTCTTAATTATTGATAATTAATAAGAGTTGTTATCATACAAATAAGTGTGGCAATAAGATTGTTAATACCTAATTAGAGAGAAAGAACCCCTCCCATCACCATGTTGAGAATGTTAATATGGATAATATGTGGATAGTTATAAAGGTTCATATTGCTCTATATATAGTACTAGAAGATTTAGATAATGCAATTCTTGGCTGTCATTGACCTATATTAGAAGAGTTAATCGGTGTAAGTTTTTTTCTAGTTGACCTATCACAAAAAAAATTAGATGGTGTAGGATTTTGTTCAAAGGATTAATTGTGATTTAAGAAAAATTGTGGTTCTCATATAGCCACATGATCTCAAGATAACAAAAACCTATTTTTGTTATCTCATATCAAGATCAATAAGAGTGATAATATCCCTACATGTTTACCATGTCCACCACCGACAAAATCCATCTATTGGAGTAATTCGCATCCTCTACCTTTACTACTATTCTAAAAACCACCACTGTTAAGAAATTATTGCTCATGTGTAGCAACTACTACACGACAAGATCCATAAATGATTTAAGAAAAATTGTGGTTCTCATATAGCCACATGATCTCAAGATAACAAAAACCTATTTTTGTTATCTCATATCAAGATCAATAAGAGTGATAATATCGCTACATGTTTACCATGTCCACCACCGACAAAATCCATCTATTGGAGTAATTTGCATCCTCTACCTTTACTACTATTCTAAAAACCACCACTGTTAAGAAATTATTGCTCATGTGTAGCAACTACTACACGACAAGATCCATAAATGTCAAGAAAATATATATGAATACCACCCTTCTCCCTAATTAAAACTTGAGCATTTTCACGTGAAAAAATATGCAACTTGTTATTTAATGAAAAATCAAGGTTGCATAAGGCCCTACCATCATATAGCCCTACAAACCAATGAAATAAAAATGACACCTTCCTTCTAATACAAACTAAAAACCCGATGTCACTAAAAACTTGGTCCCTAATTAATACTTAAGCATTTGATAAATAAGAACTATGGCTTATTCATCTTATTTACGAGAACTATCCAAGATCCAAAGTGTTCATCATACTTTCTAAAAAGGAAAAAAAACAAAAATAAATTAAATTTTGTGATTTGATAATGCAGTGCACTAATTGAACTTTAGTTCCTCTTAATTCATTGACTTCTTTAACTAGTTTTGTTTGATACATTGCATATTATCAATGAGCTTGTCATTGTCATTGAATTTTTGCACTAGGAGACTATGATCATTCATAAGGTATTGATGCTCATTAAACAATATAATATAATATTATAATTCGAAATTAAAACAACATCCTTACAACCAATGTTTATATGTAAATGTGCACATTATAAATTGATTATAGCTACAAGATCAAAATGGTAAAACTAATATGTTATAATAGACTGTAAATGGGTGGATAGATACACCTAAAGGAATCTAAATGAAAATGAAGGTGAGAGAAGTAGTAACCACAACTCATTGGATTAGAAGGAAACAATATAGGAGACCTCCTATCATGTTATGTCACATTAGTGATATGATCCTACAAGAGAGTATATCTATATAGCCATAAGTAATGGACAGTAGTATTATACACATCCATTAGACATACCCTCTATAACTCTAGGACCCACAACTAATTGAATGAATTGAATCATAAAACACTAAATCCAAGAAGAACGAACATTATACACATTTGCTAAAAGAAATGCCTAATGAGTGGCCTCAACAAACCATGGAATCAAGATGGGAAAATCCTCCCAAAAAACCTACTGGTAAGACTCAACAAAATATTTCTTTCTTACATTCTGGTCATATCATTCAAGGATTTGGTGCTCATTGGTGCACCAAATATCACTCAAAACATGTGTGTTTAGCATTATATATTTTGATGAATGGGTTATGAAACCATTTTCTCATAAATGTTATAAAATTACATCTATTCCATGCAAGGATAATGATTTGATTGGGGTGATCCTCATATTTGTCATTATTTTTAGATTCCACTTCTAATTGCTTTTAAATTTGGGTTGCTTACAAATAGAATTAGCAATCTTAGAGAGCATGAAGTATGTGATTGTTTCCTTGGTGGTATGCTCATGCAAGAGAGAATGAATGCCCTTGCTAATTTTCTTCTAGCATAGATAACAATTCAAGTATAGTGTGGTGAAATGTACAATTCTATCACACAACAACATTCATTCCTGGCATTTTTGCATGTTGATGATGAAGATCAATGCCCACATAATCTAAATACATGGAATGCAATTTCACGAGAATGCCCATGATGAATAAGCTATGAAAGGGAGGGATTGTGTGAATCAATGTTGTATATTAAGTGTCTTTCATAGTTTTTGCATTGAAAGAAGTGAGGTTTTCTCACAACTTGAAGTGTGAGATATCTTTGTGTATGTATATAATTGTTCAAATAATTCCAATAAAAAAATGGAAAAATGACCTTATATTTTGTTGTTGACAAAAAAGAGGATGTCAAAATAAAAACACAAACTAACACAGATCCATTTTAACCCATATTCTTTTTAAGCACCCATAGGTTTATTCTTGATTTTTAATTTTTCCCTTTTGATGCTTAATATATTGGGATTAATATGTATGTATGGTAGTTAGTTTACTAATATAATCAATAGTCAAACTTTGATACTTAGAAATTTAGATAGAGAATCTTTCAAAGTCTAATTCAAAATGTAGATTGTATTTTGATGCATCAACTATTGCATTTTGATGCAAGTCTCTTACAAGAATTTGTAATCCCTTTAAAGAATATTACCTTTTGGAATCCTTGTCATCCTTGTCAACCAAGACTAGGTTAATGGATGAAACTAAGAATTACTATCCTCCTCATTAAAGTTCCAATCCCTTTAACATTTTGATACCCCTTATGTATGAGATCAAAGTTGAAGAGAACAACTGCCCAAGTTATTCATATCCACCACAATTAGATGTAACATGAGATGAATAAAACAACCCCAACGCGAAATAAGAGTCATTTGGGTACATATGGAACATCATAACATAAATAAACGCCACTAAATAGAATCTTGTTTATAAATGGAATATAAACTGAACATGTCATTAACACTTTCGCACCAGTTTAGTAGTAGAATAGCACCCTGCGACGGTATAGACCCGAGTTCGATTCCCAGCTGGTGCATCTACTATAATTTTTGTTACAATTGAAATATATTTGTCCACTGTGATACTATTTTAAATCCTTTAATCGAGGTTGCTCTACCTGGGCTCAAATCACGGAAACGGAAGACGTACAAGTATTAACAATCTTACGACATGGTGAAATTCATTTAGATATGTGTCTATATCTCTCAGCATATTCTGTTGTCTTTTCTATCATTATTTCATAGGATTTGATAACTTCTAATTTGGTTACTTTCTGAAACAATGCGTTATTTCGTAAGATTTGGAAACATCTAATCGCTTATGAATAATGATACCAGATGCTGGAATAGCTCAGTTGGTTAGAACGTATGGATGTTAACCACAAGGTCGGAGGTTAGCATAGAAGAGAAGAGATGTTGAATCAAGTGTAGAATGAACCACCAGGTAGGTATGAGGGTGGCAGGTGTACTCGTATCCTAACTTGACATAGATCAGAGAGGTTGAGCCTTTGATTGCGGGAGGAATGTGAGATGGTTTAATCTTACTTGTGAGACATGTTGCTGCCTTTCACGCACCTCGCACGGGGGTTAGCATAGCATAAATATTCTAGCCACTAGGTGCGTTTTTGAGGGCAAGTCTTGAGAATATCGTCATTCACTACTCAACTCCTCCATCTAGTCCAACTCTTAACGAATCCAAGGGGTGTGGTCCATATAAAATAATAGAAGGCTATTAAGCTAAGAAACACAAAGATGAAATTAGTCTAGGAGTTTAAAATTAAAGATTACTGAAACAAGACTTGCACATAATTTAGATAACCTCAACAACATACAATAATATATTCCATCAACAAAATATTCACTTTTAGTTATTATGAATGAAAATGGATTAAGGGGAAAAGGGGATTCCCAATATACCTGAAAGTACTTGGGAATATGTCCGGATTTCAACTAATGTGGCTTCGCACAAGGACATGTGGGCTTGATGGAGTCACGGGGCTGTTTCGAACACTACAAATGTGGGTGTAGCCTAATGAGGCCCCGTGGTCACTTTCTAATTGTTCTCGTTTCCTTTGCAAAATTTTCCCACAAATAGTGAAGCTTGAAAACACTAGATTTATGTATGTTCAAGGGGAATTTGATTTTATTAAGGTGAGTTGCTTAGTTAGATGTGATTATTTATAAAGCGCACACTTCCACTTTTGGTTATCCCAAAGCTCAGGGCGAACCTGCAATGAGCAAGAGCATACACAGAAGGAGTGGATTGTTTATTACAATTGAGATTGTGAAAAAGAAAACAAAGTGTGAAACTAATTACTACAACCAAGAGTCTCCTTAAGGCTTGAAGGTCGTACTTGGGAGAGAAAGGTTGGGTTAGTATTCGTTTACCTTTGCAAAATAAAAGATAATTTAGAAAAATCAATCTAACTAAAGAAAAACTATTCTAAGGTTAGCATAAAAAATATAATGATATAAAATAGAAAACAAACCATCAAGGAGACGACACAAATCCCCAGGGGGGATGGGGTGCGAGTGATTTGAAAGCCCACTTGATTTTATTTAATTATGGTATATAAAATGTTTTGAGGTGGATGCCTTTGGTCCCTATAATTTTGGATCCAAAGGCTTACAATGATTTTTGAAATGAAGCAAGAAAGAGGAATGTTCCTCCAAAAGGGCTTCGATGGCCTAAATATTCAATTTTCTAAAGCACTTCTCCTTGTCATGTCAATAAAGACAAAAAATAGCTACCTATCATACATGGAATGTGTTAAATATAACGTTAAAAGCATAAAATATTTAAGTACTAAAAGATAGAAGTGATGCACAAGTACTAAAAGGAAACTAGATCTACTTCAGAAATATCACTTTATGCTTCTAGATATAGATACGTGCTTAAATAGATCAACCTTTAGATATTCTTTTGAAAAAGAAACTAAACTACTTAAGCATGTGAGTAACCGTAACCAAAGGAGAAAATAATTTGAAGTGAAGGAAAGAGACATAGAAAGAGCGTCGATAACCTAGGAATGTTAGGCCATGGAATATTCTTTGGTGGAACACCGAGGGACTATGTCCTCAATAAGATCTTGAACATGAAAATGATGCAAACTAACTCAACCACTTCTCCAAGTGAGATCACCTGCAACCTAGAAGTCATCGCACAAACATATGATCAAAACATAGGTGCTACTGGAAGAAGAAACTTAGAAGGCGTGCAATTAAACTTAAAATACATGCAACTCCAAGAGATCTAAAACAAACAAACATAAAGAGCATAAATCAAACTAGAATAATCTCTTACCCTACTGGGATGGAGCTCCCTTTTAAGGCCCACAGTTAACCAACAAAAAACAAAGACAAATAATACAGAGTATACCTCATAAACACTTGACAATCACCATCCACACATGAAAAGCATTACACCATAGATCTTGCCTCCAAATCCTTCTTTATTCCAAAGAGTAAATCGACACAATACAAGCAAGAGCATTCCTTCGGTCCTCTGACCATGAGAAAGGAGAGAGCAAAGCTCTGTTTAAATAACCAAAGAAAAGAAGGGGGAACCACCACTTGGAGATAAAGTTGAGTTCATGGAAAGATTGAATGGATGTGTTTACGTTAACTTGAGATGAGGCACCATATCTCATGCCATATTCAAGATTGATTCTCCATCAAGTGATTGGATGCCAAATAAACAAAAGTGTTCCCTCTTGGTGAGAGGGCACATCTTCAACAATAAACAAATCACCATCTTTCCATTTGAGCGCTAACCAATTCACCACCAATAAAGAATGTCCTTTATTTGACTTAACAACGTGTCCTTTTACTTACTACACGCCCGTGTGATATTATGAAATGGTTGGCACATTCCTTAACTAGTGGTGAAGTCGCCACCCTTTAGAATCTTCATAAAACAAATTGCTTTGTCCTTTAGTCTAATTCGTCTTTAATTAAGGAAGAGATCGCCCACCATATGGGACAAAATTTCTACATCACCAATACGCTTAAACATGTTTTTTTTTACTTTTAATTTGTGTCATTTTGTTTCATCTTTACCATTAATTGACTTTTTTTGGTCGTCTCTTTAAGCAAAAATGCTTTACGAAATAATTTAATCCTTTAAAAAATACAAAAAAGGGTCCTGAGTAAAGAGGATGTTCTGAGTGTGAAAACGAGCATCCCCATGCCAAAGTTTTCCGTTAGACCACTATTTTATCACAATTTGATGTTACCCATTTAAACCATTAAAAGGTGGCCTAATTTTATGGGAAAAAAATATTTTCTCGGAACTTAAAAAAAACTATGGGGGACCTAGTGCAATGTTCATATGACTCAACAAAGTGACTAGCATGGTAATACACATGGACACCTAGACTTTAATAACCTCTTAAGGCATAAGCACCAAGGAAAATACTCCAGCTTTGGAGGTTGAATGAAAAACTCGAATTATAAGTTGTTTATGCAACAGCTGATAATTAACAAGGGAAAAAACACTCTATAGTACCGCATTGATAGTTAAGTCTAAGTCAGCCAAGCGTTTTACAAAATTTCATCATGATATTCCAACGTATTAGAATATCCCCACAGGGTATGAACGTGCAATTATTAAAAAAATGCTATGCCAAATTATTAAAATATACTCTGTATATGCGCATATACGGAAGCTTCTGTATATGTGCACTTCCATATACGAAAGCATGTATGGAAGCTTCCTTATATGAACATATAGGGAAGCATGCATATACAGAAGCTTTCGTATATGCACACTTCCATGTACGCGCTTATACAAAAGCTTATGTATATGAACGCTTCTATGTATATGCGCATATACGGAAGTTTCCATATATGCACGCTTCCATATTTGCTCATATATATAAGCTTCCATATATGTGTGCTTCTGTATATGTGCATATACAGAAGCTTCAATATATGTGCATATATACGGAAGCGTGCATATACAAAAGCTTTCCTATATGTGCATACACGAAAGCATGCATATATGCATGCTTCTGTATATGCGCATATACAAAATCTTTTATATATGCACGCTTCCGTATATATGAGTATATATGAAAGCTTTTGTATATGCATGCCTCTATATATGTGCATATACAGAAGCTTATCTTCTATATATGCACGCTTCCGTATATATGAGTATGTATGAAAGCTTTTGTATATGCATGCCTCTGTATATGTGCATATACAGAAGCTTTCGTATATGCACATATACAGAATCTTCTATATATGCACATATATAGAAGCTTTTGTATATGCACATATACGAAATCTTTCGTATATGCGCGCTTTCGTGTATGCGCATATTTGAAAGCTTCCACATATGTGCATATACAAGGATGCGTATATATAGAAGCTTCCGTATATATACGCATATACGAAAGCTTTTGTATATGCGCACCCCCATATATCTGCATATATGGAAGCTTTCGTATATGTGCGCCCTGGAACTTCCATTGAATTTGTTCTTATCTTTACAATATATATTTCTTGCACTAACAACAAAGAAAATTTGAATTTGATCTTTTAATTTAGGATTAAATATTTATCTGTAGCAATTCAACTCTCATCTTCTTAATGTGCATATCTTGATGTCCTCCATGATATTAATATTGTTAAAAAAATTGTGACAATAAAGTTTAAAAGGAAATTGTCAAGAGATAAGGACATCGAGAAGATGAGAGTTGAATTCTACAAATAAATATTCAACCCTAAATTGAAAGATCAAACTCAAATTTTCTTTGTTTTTTAGTGCAAGAAAAAAATATTGTAAAGACAAGAACAAATTTTCATGATCTTCATTGTGAAATAGGGAGTTGGACAAGATCTAAAATCCCTTGGAATGAAAGAACCTTAAGGATCTTTAAGCCTAATAATATAGGGTAAGTAAAACACACTTTCTTAAAATGCCCAACCTACAAGGCCATTGCGTCTAATTTCAAAAAATCTATAAGAAAACCAAACTCCCTAGCTTGTTAAGCATGTCAATTAAGATCAGAATGGGAATAAACCTAATTCATGGTAGTAATTCAGCTACAAACACTTTTTATAGCTAACTAAGCTAAAATCTAAAATCGATGTTTCAGACCAATCTTAACTAGATTGGTCCAAAACGTTGATTTGAGAAAAATAATGCGATGGGTCTGGAAAAAATTATTCACCATAACAATGATCGCAGAAGCCTAAGAACTACATCATTAACAATGGGTCAAATAGTTTATGATTTTAAGTACAATCAAAACAAAGGATCAATTCTTCTCCATAAAATTTTGAAGGTTGGAAGAAGATGCACTTTCATGTAGTGCAAGCATATGCTCCAAGTATGTAGCTTGCATGTGTGGAGCATGTTGCTTGAGGTGTGAATTGACTATGTTAGGGGAATGGGTGGGTCTATATATGAGTAAATAATTATGTTAACTTAATAAGAAAAGGAACACAAAGATTTTATTGTGTTCTAGTATAATTATATATGACATAAGCTCTCACCATATTACCTTTTACCTCGAAATTTGGTCTACTTATACATACTCAATCAGTGAAGCATGGGATATTTGAGTCCACAGGTTGACCTCGAAATATGCATGGATCACAATCTGCCAAACAATAAAGTGCATATAATACATGCATACATCCAAACTTTACATTTTGTATATAATAATCAATACATAATCGAAGGGCGTGAAGGGATTTCATCTTGGATACATAATGCTCTTAACATGATGGAAATTGATTGTTCATTACTGAGGAATACCATTTATGCATTTAATTTATTGTATGACCTTTATGTGAAGAAATACATTCCTACCCCTAACTAGGTAACTATTGGACATATATTTGTCCTCTAAGTTGAATGCCTATCTAAGTGTTCTTTGATACTCAACTGGCCCCAAAGTTTTATGGAGTACTTAAGGGAGAAATGGATAAGAAAAATAAAGAGATAAAGAGGGATTTTTCACTCTACCGAGGGGAGAGGAAAGAGGGGCAGAATAAATTGACTCTAAGGGAAGAAATGAACAGTAGTTTAGTACCTTGATCAACCATGTGTGGTGCCTAGGCTAAGATCAAACCCAAATGTGTGCTACATTATTTTTCTCATGATATGCAATTATAATTGGCCTCCAAAGGGTTAATTGAATCCAACCATTATGCTTGTTTATAAAAGAATTACATTTAAAATGGAAAAAATAGCCACGTATTTTAAGGTGGTGACGATGATTCTGCACATCATGGTTAGTTCACAATACTATAATTAGCAAGAGATACACTTTGTGCCTACACTAAGTACTAAGAAAGCACAATAGAGATATAGATGTAGGAGAAACAAGTTTAAGGTTTTGACAGGCCACTCTCTAATTATTGAAATCATATGAATTGCTACCTAAATTTGTGCGTGTACCGTTAGGTTCCTTTAACCGATGATATATTTTTGTGTAATTAGTTTATTTGTCTCTTAAATGAAGTTGAATGAGGGTTTTGGATCTATATTTTCAAATATTTGATGCAAGGAGTTCAAAAATATGTGGAATGTTTTTTTGTAAATGCCATATTAGAAATCCCTTGACATTCTATCTAGAATTACTAAAGTGGGCCTGCATCAAGTTCATTTTTTCTTGATTTGTGTGTGCAACACTAATTGAGATCTACATGGTAGAAAATTTTCAATGTCACTTTAATTTCTCAACATTCACGTTATCCTAATCCTAATTACCAAGAAAAAACCCAATAGAATTTCCACTTGTGTTAATCCATTCATAGCTACATTGGAATTATTTTAACCTTGTACACAAGTTGTTTGCATTTTTCTTTGATAACAAATCTCCTCTTTTGTGCGTTATGTTGATTTTACATAATTTATGTGCTTGTGTTTTGGGGGATGTTAATGGGATTCAACACCAATTTAACCCACTTTGATGTTAAAGTTCCCTTACCCTTACTTCGTTAATTAGTCACATATTTGTTGTAGTCTATGAACTTTTTATAATTGGCTTAGATCATTATCGATGTCATTGCAAGAGGCACCTTTAGGCCCATTTACGCTCCTAGCTATTTTTTGACACCACTCCAAAGTGACCAAGGCTACATGACATGATCATTAAACATGTGTTTCAGTTTTTAACGTTTTAATCAATGACACATTCCAATAACCAAACCTACCATCATCATTAGAATGTAAATGTAATGGAAGGTTTTAATGGATTTTCATAATTACTCACAAATATATTATTGCCTTGTACATTCTAAAGGAAATGGTTAGGTAGAAAATCTAAATTAGAATTTTGTTTGCAAGCCTAATGCTATTCTTCATATTTTGTGAATTATTAATAATGAATGATAGGCATTATATATACATCAATGTTCTTATAGTTATCAATGTTTTTGACTACACAAGATTGATTTTCTGGAAGATTATATTAAGTCTATATGGACGATTCAATAAAGTCCATGGATCCAACACTCAACCTAATGAAAAACAAATGGATGTGGATGACTTTTTGTTACAATGCAAGGTAATCTCTCTTATGAGGGAGGGCCCATTCATGTGTGTGTAAACCAATGGATGTCAAACAATATTCCAAAGGCCAGCTAAGTTTAATTAATAAAGCATTGTATTTGACTTTGTCTTACAGGATGATTTTTTTTGTTAATATTAGAATTTTTAGGGATAGTGTTTTCGTTAGTATTAGACTTTATAGATTGAAACATTGGATTTGTCTTTGTCATCTTAAATCGTATGTATTAAAGTTTGTAATTGTATTTTATTACTTTCATGTTATTTTATGGTATGAAAGAATTTACAATATGACTATATGTAGATTTTATATATTAAGTAAATAGTTTTGCATCAATTTAATTAAAGTTAAGCATATGCACTGTTATTATTATGTGTTTTTCACAGATAAATACAATATAAATTAAACAAGGTTTATGTTAAAATATTTAAAGTGATAATAAAGGAGTAGACATATTTTTTCTAAAACTTATAAATTATAGTAAAGCATTTGGGAATTATTGAGATTTTGTATAAATTTTTTATTATACTATATATATATATCATTTAAAAAAGAAAATCAATATTATTAAAATGTAAATGAATTTTTAATTAGGTATTAAAAATTTTGCAATTAAAAAAAACTTAATGTTAAATCTTAAAAATATAGAATTTAATATCTTATCTTTATTTTATTTTTAAATTTTAATATGATTTTATTTTTAATTTGTTAAAATTTAAGTATGTTATTATACCTGTCTCAGCAGGTATATTGTAATCGAGTGAGTTTGACTTTGGTTTGACTTTGGTATTAGTTGCTCACTTTTGATGCAGGTATAAAAAATCAAAATGTTGTTTACAATGTTTGACTTTATAATTTTATAAATAATAATTTTTAATTATAATAAAAATGTATTTATTTGTATTGTGATTGGCCAATCACAAATGATGTCATCTTTGGAATTTGTTATCTGGTTTTCAGATGACAAGTGGCAACTATGACATCACGGGATTGTTACGTATGCATTTTCATGACTGTGTCATTCGGGTAACAGCACTTTCGCACCTTAGATTCAATTTGTCAAAACGAAAATTGTATCAACTTTTTAAATGTAATGCAATCAATCAATCACCATGTACAGGGCTACGATGCATCTGTTTTGATCGATAGCAGCGAAGATAACATTGCAGAGAAGGATGCTGTACCCAACTTGACGCTAAGAGGATTCGATCTGATAGACGATATCAAATCTTTGTTGGAAAACAAATGCAAAGGAATCGTCTCCTGCGCGGATATTCTTGCTTTGGCAACTCGAGATGCAGTTGTACTCGTAAGTACATAATCCAGTGCGTGTATCCTCGTTCACAGAAAACGATTTTGGAAGACTAAAAGATTGCTCTAGTACTTCCTTCTGAGATTCGCAGAGAACTTTATTCTCGTCGCAAGTATTTGAGCTGCTCACACCAACAGCATCACCATGAAAAATGCTGAATTTTGCAGCAAGAACATCAATTTCATCTTCCTCAACAGATGCATGTTGATGACGAGGTTCGATCCAGTCGAGACCTTTCAGAGCCTTGCCTTCTTCCATATCCTTACCATGGACCACAGAAATTTGCATCTGGTTTTCGCGAAACAATTCAGCGCCCCGAAGACTTTCAGTGCAGTGATGGAGGTTCTGAAACGAGCTCTCCATCTTATCATTATAAGAAATTTCTAAATCCTCAACGTTTCTAGCAATTTCTTCACCGTGCTTCACATCCTTTCCACGGCTGTCAATTGTAAGGTCATCTTTTCCAACAACTTCATCAATCTTTCCACTTTCTGAAAAGTCCTCAACATTCACATCGTAAGAAATCTCCAATCCTTCGGTATTGTCGTCTGTACCTTGCTGAATTGGAACGTCTTCGTTGTGACTGGGCGGAAAATTGAAGTGACCAGAATGAACCATAGCAGCAGGGGATTCATTTTCGTTCAGATTTACATCACTCTCGTTTTCGCTTCGAGATTCTTCTGGACTCCTTGGCCCTGGAGCTGCAGCATAAGCCGATGCAGTAAGAGATACGACTTCCCAATCATGTGTGCGGTTTGTGTTTTCCTCAGAGCCTTTGCTTCCATCTGCCATATTTGCAGAGTTTCTGACAAATTTTGATCAAGCATGTGCGCGGTTTGTGTTTTCCTCAGAGCCTTTGCTTCCATCCGCCATATTTGCAGACTTTCTGACAAATTTTGATCTATATGCATAACAAACAAAGACGACCATGAATACTATTGTGATGCACCTAATTCTCCATGAAAGGCATCAAATTCATCGTCAGAACGGACTTACTGCACCAAGTTAATTGATAAAGGTATCGGAATGCAGAGCTGCTCCTCATCTAAACGCTCGAGGAATCTTTGAAGCAATCGGAAAGCCCGAATTCCATAAGCCCTGGGCTAATTCAAACGCATACAAATGAGGGTTTCTTATCTCGGTATAGAGCCCGTGTTAAGCTTTCTGGACACGATGAACCAATCTCTCCCACCGGCTCAAACAGGTAAAGCCCTCCGATGCGGGTTCGAGACCACTGGCTACTGCCGGTTGCAGTATAACCCTTATTGGGAAATGCCGTGGGCTACACGTACCAACGCGATAGTATAAATGATTTCAAAGAATAAATATTAATAAAATATGAGGAGTAAATCGTCGAGTTTCGAAGCCAACGAGATCCAATTGTGGCCTGGCTCTGGCTCAAGTATATCTGTGTGCGGGTTAATGGCAATGAATTTTATTACCGAATGTGCAAATTTTCATTTTTTAACATTAATAAATCTTTTGATTTTGATAAAACATATCCGTTCCATTTAAAACGATTTTTTTATCGTTTTATATTTTATAATCTTTAATTTATTTTTTAATATAAATTAAATTGTTAAAAACGAAATGTAAATTGATTATAATATTTCGATCGATAAAGAAATGCTTGAGGATTTATCTTCACATGCCTTTTGTAAAAAAGAAAAATTATAATATAATATAATTATGTTTATAATAACAACTAAATTTAAAATGTTATTTTTATATATATATATTCGATGAAACAAAGAGGTGTACATGTACAAATTATGAACTCATAAGATTATTTAATATGATTTTGGAGAATTAAAAATTTTGAATTATTATAGTTATAATATTATGTATTATAAATTTGGATTATTTTAAAAAGTAATAAAATTTTAATGGAAAAAAATTTCACTAATTTTTTTGGAATATGTAATTTAAAAAGTTGATCATTAAAAAGTAAATATTTTTTTTATGATAAACTTGTAAAAAAAATTATATTAATGTTAAAAATACAATTGTTTACGATATTTATGAGTTTTATGATGATGATGATTAGCGTCTATTAAGATGAGTTTTGGTTTATTGGATTTTAAGAAGGGTAATACTTGGTTTACTTTAAAATCTTGTTTCCTATGCTCAAAAAAATTGCCAAGAAGTTTTTCAAACTCACTATAGTTTTGGCAAGTTAGGAGGTTATAAATGTTTGTAATGTAACAAATACTATGAAACTCAAATCTAGTGTGGGTGTAATCAAGGCACTCTAAGAGAAAGTGATTTTCATCTTCAACGCTCATAGACTCACATAAATGGCAAACCCTTTCCACCCATGGAGTTTTAGGAATATATCAACGTCCTAAACCCTTTCCACCCATGGAGTTTTAGGAACCGAGTAGCAGTGAGATCGATTACATTATGCCTTCTGGTTTTCTGATTACATTTTGTATGCATAACATGAGTGACTGAAACCATTACCCATACCTAGGGCGACAAATCGCAAGTACCCTGCACCCTCTCTTCTACATGGCTATGCAGATTTTTAATTTGAAATGGAAAGCCTTCAAACCTTCAAAAGAATTACTTATCTCTGCGGGTATATTATGATGATTACACAACATGTTCCACTCTTTTGTATCCAAATTCAGTTCCAGTAACATCGTTCTGATCCATCCACTTCTTGCAATAATGGTCATGGTCCGCTCTCCGTCATAAGCAGGGACGAGCTCGCATGTCGAAAAGTTTATGCCGTATCTGCTCAGCAATTCAAGAGGCGTTGTTGTCAAAACCTTCCATTCCCCAGCACTCGGATTGGCTTCCCACAGGGCCACTGTGAAAAAATGACTCCACAACGGAGGTAGATGAAATATCGCGATGACACCTAACAGAAATGTGCGACTCTTGTAATTCACAATCCCAATGGTCTTCACCCTTTGGCATCTGGCGTACCATATAACCGATAAGTCCAGAAAAGGCATTTCTTGAACAATTGAAAACTGGGTTTCTGTATTATAACCCACTATCCATCGTGGATATACTTACATAAATTTTTTATAATACAATAATAGTTTGAAGGAAACAACCTTATATAAATATCACAGAATTGATTTTCGGTATCATCTTAACTTGAATTAACTATTGTAAAAAACATAAATGGAGAGTGGAAAGCTTATTATGGGCTTGAAAACAATTGTAAATCAAAAGATCTTTGAATTTTGGATAACAAGGAACTCCTCTTTAAGACTTTAAAGTCACTCATATTATCTTATATAGTGCTGATATTTGGGGTTGTAGCATCTCTAGAGAATTGTGGTATCCTCATCATAGAATGAAGTATTCCCCCCATTAAAAACATGGCAATTCCTAGGTACCTAATGTACAAGAACATCTATTGTTACTTTTTTTTATATATATTCAACCTATTACTATTTTCTTGAAACTTTTCTTAAGAGGCAGGTACTTAGCAACTATGTTGCTATTTCCACTTGTTTTATATGGATAATAGCTAAATGTTATTGAGTAAAATAACATAATTTCAAAAACAAGAATAAATAATAAAATATAAAGTGAATAAAAAAATTACACATTAATTTATGATATATCTAGGTTTAAAATAAAGTTGTTTTGACTTATTAATTTATTAAAGCAATGTAATTAAATATGGATCATCAAAAATTACTAAAACTTTTTTAATGGACATCTAACGGTTCAACCAAGGTTATTGGAATAACAAACTAACTAACGGTTCAACCAAGGTTATTGGAATAACAAACTAAAATCCTCTGATAAACATCAATATTAGCCAGAACAAAATCACACTCTCACATCTCTAGTGATCCTCAATATCAATCGAAGTCGCGTTGTCGATATCCTCTCGCCGTTGATAGCGGCCAGAACAACAAGATTGAAATCAAGATTGATATTGTCTGATGAACCATGAGAGGCAAAGAAATGCCAACTTAAACATGAAAATGCATCACCATCATTATATGTTCGTTTAAACGACATTTCATGGAGTATATACACACTATCACTGTAACTCATGGCCACCAAATATCTGTATAAAGAAACATAAATGTTGCATTGAGACAATTTTTATAACAACCATATGGTTAGCTAAGATAATAATCTTTATTATACCCGCAGGCAAAGTATATAGCAATTGGTTGCAAGTCAAACTCCATTGACTTTCTATTAGTTCAAAAAAATCAAATTGTGTTTACAAGGTTAGACTTCAGAATTTGAAAAAAAATATTTTTTTATTTTCTTAAAAAACTATTTATTTATTTTGTGATTGGTTGGTCATAGATTATGTCAGCCTCGAAATTTGCTATCTGGATTTGGATTGACAAGTGTCAAAGCTGACATTATGATTATGGAATTTTGAATATAAATTACATATAAATTTTGATGGTACATTAATGTGGATGCCGTGTAAGTTTTGTTGTCAGGCCATTGAATGGAAAAACATTTACGAAGGTCTTGTGAGTACCGTGTACACATGGCTATATGAATAGCCAGCTAAGGACTACAGTAGACAGGACATTTAATTTATCTCGATATTTGAAAAAAAAACATTTAGAAAGGTCTTGTGAATATCGTGTACACATGGCTATATGAGTGGCCAGCTAAGGGCTATAGTAGACACGACATTTAATTTATCTCGATATTTGAAAAAAATATTTACGAAGGTCTTCTGAATACCGTGTACACATGGCTATATGAATAGCCAGCTAAGGGCTATAGTAGACAATACATTTAATTTATCTAGATATTTGAGAAAAAACATTTACGAAGGTTGTGAATACGATGTACACATGGCTATATGTATAGCCAGCTAAGGGCTATAGTAGACAGGACATTTAATTTATCTCGATATTTGAAAAAACATCGTTGAAGTTTTAAGTCTTTTTGACCTCAATTTGTTTGCTATTTCAGTTTCGGTTTTCTTTTATGAGGATGAGCTCTGCTTTTGCAAGAGCCTTCAGGTATGGTGGCCTATGTTAAACAGTGAACAATCTTGGAGAAATTTATGAACAATTTATGCCATTGCGTTCTATTCTACAAGCTCGGAAACATAGTGCTAAAGCGTTCCACTGTGAGGGTATAACTCTATTGTGTGCTCTGTTCTTGATTTGGTAGCGCCCTCTTTCGAATTCTTTCAATTATTACTAACCATATTACACTTTCAACTTTTATGCAAAGAGTATGGCTTAGGAAGGGCCCAGTGTGAAGGCTTAAGGCTTATGACTGTATACGAGGGTCACTTCCCATGTTCTCTGCAAATTTTAAAGTTGAGGCAACAAATTTTAAAGGCGAGGCACTTTTATATGCAGATATCTATATATTTATTTATCCTTGTTCATGAAGACTTTCAACGACTTCCAACATTTGTTAAATTTACCCTTTTTCCATTTGCTTTTCATATATATTGCCATAAAAATTTTGGGTCAGCTCATCAAGACATCTATTGGAGCACTGGCATGAAACGTCCAGGTATGTTTTATTTGTAAAGATCCTCGACAGGTTTCTCTTAAACAGTTAAATATCTGTGCCTCTTAGATGCATAGTCTTCGTAGGGTAGTGTAAATAGGAATAGGTGGGAAATAGTTACTGCGTTGAGTATGGAATTGAAATGCAATTATCTATATGATTACATTGAGCCCATTGAAGAAAGCCTAAACGCCCTTACAGATTTGACCTTTTTTTGTTGGAATCTTTTTATATGCATAACATGAAAGTAAATGGCTTTGGCCTCCCAGGGCATGTTCAGGCTCCGTAGTAAATTGTTTTGCCGGTTCAAGGGGCATAAGCAGTAGCACAACGACCAGGATATTGTCTAGCAGCTAAACCGTAAGTAATTCTAGCATAAGTGCAACTAGCATCTCTATAAGAAGTTTCAACTATAGATGGTTCCTTTTTAATTACTCTTTGTGGTTAGAATGTAGGTGGTATTATTACGCTAGGGCCTGCCCATTTTATCGCTTTAATATCCTCCCAACCAGGGTTATGCAAAATGAGTGGAGAATTTGAGTCCAAAGATATAAATCCTCCAATAGATTTCAATGTCAATATCCATGCAAGCAATCATAATAGCAAAGTCCTACAACAATTCATGCAATCGTTACATATGCAAGAAATAACAAATAGTCTTTTACAAAAAGGAAAGCCTGTTATTGATCGCATTTGGACAAATATGCAAACTCAGCATTGTAAAGTCCAAATGTCAGATGCATATTGGACTGACCATGACATATTGAATCTTCTAGTACATCTTCTATAAAATTTAGATTAAAGTTATACAACAATAAATAACACAGTAGCATATTCAATGTTTATAGCTATTTTCATAGCAACCATTATCAATCTTGACTTACTGTTGCTATTAGTATTGACAACAACATGAGTCAGCAGGATGCATTGTTTATGCTGAATTGAATCTATTCCGAGAAAACATTGAAGGTAAAGTTCTCTTTGCTGTCATATTATTTATAACCATATAGTATTTTGTTCAACTTATCTATTTTCAAACAACAAAGAATTTGCCGGTGCACTTTGTCCTTGGCTTCCTCAATGAATGTTCATCTTCTATCTTGCTTGAAGTATCCAATGATATTTATTGGAACATAGACTAGCAGTCTAGTAAACTAGTTAAACTATATTCAGATAGATCTTTTTGTTTAATTTGCATTTAGAAAGCTTCTTGTTATTGATTTTATTCTTCCATATATTTGTATTAATGATCAATTACTATAATCTAATAAATCTTTGTTTGAACACATACATGAGCAAATAGAGTAAAGCAAACTAGCAGAAATGAACAATAGAGACATCAGAAAAACTGTGACACTTTTGCAGTTACTAAGTCTTTGACAATTTCAATTGTTCATTGTAGCAAATAATCAGTATCCTAGAAAACTAGGTAGACATAGATTTTTTTTCCTAGTTAGTGTTTATAAATATTCTTGTTATTGATTTTCTTTTTTCATATATTTATATTATTGATCTCTTAGTCTAATCAAATAGATATTTATTGCAATAGGAACATGAAAAGAAAGGCGGAACAGGAGAAAACAATGGTAGAAACAAAGGACAAAATGTGAGTATTATCAAATATGATCAGAAGGTTTCTGTCCATCATTGTGTTTCTAGATGAGACTTGCACAATTATACGTCTATCTTTTTGCCTCAAAATCATAGTAGTTTATGTTTAATTGTTAAAACAGTTTTACCGCACCTCAAATATTCCACTATCACTTTGTTTTCTCAAATTTATGCATTCTGACTATTACAAGTAAAATAAATAAATTGTGAGCTCTTCTTGAATAGACAATTTATTATAAAGCTTTTTGTTAGTAGTTTCATTTGTCTACATATTTATATTATTGATGCTTTGCTATAATCTAATAGATCTTTGTTTGAACAGTAGCTTGAAAAAACAGAGTAAACCAGAACAGGAAAAAGACATAGGAGATGCAACAGAAAAACTGTGAGTATTATCAAATAGTTTCTTTTTGTTCTCAGCATGCTTGTTTCTCTTTGTCATCCCTGTTTTTTTTTGTTTTAATAAGAGAAATTTTCTAATTTAATGCAAAGCTTTATATTTGTTACTAACTAGCGCTCTATGTAACAATGAAATTGAATGTGACCGGACGTCTCGACAAGTTCTTTAATATGTCGCTTCACCGACATACTTTGTGCAACAATGAGACCTACATAGCTAACCCATGCTAAGAGGGTGTGGAATCAATGCATTCCAAGACTTTACAAAAGCCAATGACACATAACCTTTGCATACAAAGCAAATTCACCAATTTTCTGTACAGCCACGGTGTGCAGTGTCTGATCTTGACTATGACATAACATTTGACAGTGATGAAACAGCCTATGGTTTCATGCTCCTGCAACTTTGCTCAGCTACCAGTTCACAGTTCCTGTGCTTCTAGACTTCTCTGCAATAGCTGTAACAATTAACAAAATCACCGTTTCTTTTTTTCTTATGGGCTCTCCTTTTAAGCTCTCTGATCTTCTGTAGTAGCTGTAGCACCTGCTAATTGCTATAAGTCCTGAAATATTCTACTAGCACTTTGTTTTCTTCATTTTAGTGTGTTGTACGTTATATTGAATACGATTTACTCTAATTTAAAAAAATCTTTTTGTAGGGATAGCGACATCAAAAGACAAGTCAAAGAACAACAGGAAAAGGAGCTAGTTAAAACAGATGCCAAAAGGTATAGAATGGTATATTTTGTCAGAAAATATTATTTTACAATAATATTTTCCCAACTTATACTGATTTAAAATTTACAGGCATCAACAAATATGCTTCGTGTCAATAAGTATTGAACAATTGACTAGTTGCAAAAACAGGAAATGTTTTTGACGGAAATATTATTGTTAATTGCTACAGCCGACTTGAAAATCACAATAGTTTATTTTTAGTTGTTAAAGCAGTTTTGCCATAGCTGAAATACTCGATTATGCCTTCGTCTTCTCAAATTTGTGCATTCAAACCTGTTTCTTCTGACTGTTCTTTTCTAATTTTCTTATTTTCTAATGCCTCAAATATACTGGGCTTTCTTTTTTAACCTAACTACCTCCATAATAATACTATGCTGCGTCTGTTTCTAATAAGACAGGTTTGCTTTTAACTTAATTGTTCTTTTGCTTTAATTAATGATGTTTCTTCTTCTTTTGAAACATCTTGCTTTAAACCCCTTTCAAATAGACAGATTACTTCAAATAACACCACCAGCTATCTTATTATTAATACTCCTTGTTTGTCTGTTTTAATAATGCAATCTTTTTAATTTAATACAAAGCTTTAAATTTGTTACGATCCAGCTCTCCGACTAACAATTGAACCTGAATGTGATCAGACACCCCGAAAAGTTCTTTAATACATGGCTTCATCAACATACTTTGCACGGGGATGACACTTCCACAACTGACCCTACTAAGACGGAGCAGAATCAACGGATTCCAAGACTTTACAAAACTCAATGAGACATAACCTTTTCATTGCAAGCAAACTTACCAATTTTCTGTACAGCTACGGTGTGCAGTCTCTGTTCTTGATTGTGAGATGACATCTGACTATGATGAAAAAGCCTAGACTTTCATGCTCTTGCAAGTTTGCTAACTAGCCACTTGACAGTTCGCACACCTGGACTCTTGTTTGCAATAGCTATATCAATTAACAAAATGGCAGTTTTTTTTAATTGCCTATGTTTATTTTAATATAGGTCAATTTTGGTTTTAGATTTTTTTTTTTAAATTTAGAATTACTATACTTTATGAGGAATCTGGAACAATTGATTTCCTTCCACATGTACGAATGTATATGGTAACTGCTGAAAGTGTAGCACAAGTTAGTTCTTGTGAGTTTAGGATTATGAATACATTTAAAACTCTGCTTGACAGCTATGGAACTCAGCCGGATAGGTGGATGGGAATGTTCAAAAAGTTTCAGACCTACATCGAGACGAAGTTTTACAACAATTGTCTCGATTGCATTTTTTTTGCAACAGTCTTTTTAAATAACTAAATTTCGCAATTAATGTCTATAGTTCTACTTACCATGCAATATTTGATTACTGTCTTTTCTGTAGCAATACTGATGTTAATGGACAGATCGAAGCACAACAGGGAAAAGACATAGCTAAAACAGAGCCCAAAAGGTATAGACTAGTATAGATGATCTCAAAACAATATTCAACAATAATCTTTTCCTTTCCAACTTATACTGATTTAAAGTTTGCAGGCATGAAGAAATATGCTTGATGTCAATAAGTATTGAAGAATTGACAAGTTGCAAAGCAGGAAATGTTTTTCACCGAAATATTATTGTTACATATTAAATAATGTTAGATAAACTGCGTAAAACAAATGAGATTCTGTGAGCAGACTTGACAGATGCGAAAGGCGAACTCACAATCACGCTGAATATACGTGGCAATCTGATAAAACAACATGAAGAAAAAATAGTTCCAGGAAAAGCGATATGCATAAAGAACTTTAAAATTGTAGCAAAAACCGATTACGATCACAGTGAATCAGAGTGCATTTTACTAGTAGATAAGCAAACTACAATAGAAAACATAGGACTAGTTTGTCAAGAATATACTTTCATACCAAATACAACGATAAAAAGACTTCTGCAAACAGTAGAGCCATATGCAGTTGGAACAATAGCCGCAATTGTGACTGGTACAAAGAGATCAGGAATGCAATATATGCTAGAGATAAAGGGTGGAAACTCACAATTCGACAAAGCAACTGTAAGCAAATTTGCATCTATGGATTTAGCTTGCAAAATATTCTGTTTGTTTTCTTCAAATTATAAAATAATATACTTGGGCCTGTGCAAGAAGATGAGGGACCTTTTTGTGCACGTTAGATGCAATAGAAACCTGAAAAATCAGGCATCCCTCAACTTACTTGGATTTTTTGA
>LPNX010549776.1:78648-94950 GCA_001517045.1 Pseudotsuga menziesii
GATGATGATGATGAACAATGATGATCATGATGATGATCATGATGATGACTTGAATGATGATGATGACCACGATGATGATGACCATGATCAATAATGATGATGATGATGATGACCACGATGATAATGAAGAATGATGATGATGATGATGATGATGATGGTGATAATGACTTGAATGATGATGATGATAATGACTTGAATGATGATGATAACCACGATGATGATGACCATGATCAACAATGATGTTGATGATGTCCATGTTGAGTATGATGACTATGATGATGATGTTGATGATGATGATGACCACGATGATAATGAGGAATGATGATGATGATGATGACCATGATGATGATGATGATGATGATGACCACAATGATGATGACCATGATGATGATGATAATGATGAACAATGATGATGATGGTGATGATGATGATGTTGAGCATGATGACAATGACCACGACAATGATGATGATGATGATGATGATAATGATGATGATGACATTAACTTGACTTGTAATTTATTTTTATTATATTACACTTCAACATTCACTTAACTTGTAATTTTATCATCCAAACTCACTACATTTAATTAGATGTATCCAATTAGTGTGCATGTCGTGAGTTCATTGAAACATTGTATTACATTGTATTGCACTTAGTTTGATTTAATTACACGTGCAAGAACTTTGACATAGTGCATTCATAAATAATAGATAATCCACATAATAGATTGACATAACAACATGTGGAAACCTAAGAACTCATACGAAGCGAAATATATCATTAATTTATAAGTGAAATGTCAATGTACATGTATCAAAAAGTAGATATATATCCAAAAGTACATGTCTCCAACAGTACATGTATCCAAAAGTACATATATATACAAAAATATCCAAAAGTACATGTATCCAAAACTATTCAAGCCACTTGCACATGTATGCAAATGTACATATATTCTATAAGGCATGTATCAGAAGTCAAGCTTCCTCTTGTTCTTTCCTGACTTTGATCCACTAGGCTCATCTCTGGGATCAATGTGTGTCGATGGATCCTCCTCAGTGGAGTCGGACTCTGCAATACCATATCTCCTCCTCAGTGGAGCCAGACTCTGCAATACCATATCTCAATTAACTCAAAACCTATCAACATCTTGTTGGAAATTGAATGAAACAATTAGCCATCAATAGACATCTCACCTCAACGACATCCAGTGATAGCTGGAGTTCAGTTCCTTGTGTCGCAGACGGAGCCGTTGGTTCAACATCAATGATGGTCGGACCGGGGGGGCCAGGAGCTACTTCTTCTGTTGGTGGCTACAATCACCAAATGTTGAAATAGTTAGACATGAATGAATAAACAATAGACAACAATAATAAACTATGTCTAGCTAAACAACAATAATAAGCTATATGTCTATATCAACTTAACGAGTTCAAATATCATCGAAGGATATACATTACCATGGTCTCAACCGTGGCAGAACCAAGGGGGTAGGAACTGCTCCTACTGCTGGTGCCTCAACTGTGGTCGAAACAGGGGGGGCAGGAACTACTCCTGCTGCTAGGGCCTACAATCACCAAATGTTGAAATAGTTAGACATGAATGAATAAACAATAGACAACAATAATAAACTATGTCAAGATCACGTTGAAATAGTTAGGTATACCTCGGTGTGACTAGCTGCCATTGATGAAGCAGCATCAACTGCTGCATCAACCATCGATGCTATACTTTCTTCCGTTAACTTCGGCTCCTGATGCAGTAAACATGCAAATCAAACATTAACAAAAACAACTTATGCACCGGATTTCAAGTTAAGAAACAAATATCATCGAAGGATACACATTACCATGGGCTCAGAAAATCCATGGCCGTGGGCAGCTCGAGTATTTTTTGGAGTGGGTCGCCTCATGTACACACGACCCTTGTCCATGGAAGGCCTGAGAGGAGATGCATCTGCAAGCAATGGCCCAGATGTTTGGGTCGGTGCCTACAATCAGCAAGTGAACTCATGTAGTTAGATGTATGCATAATTCAACAAACATGTACATGTATTTAAAAAATGACAACTATAATTGTTTACCATATTAAAATGTTTACCTGGGTACCATGATGTGTCTCGTGGATCTCTCCACCCAGTGACGGATCTGGGATCTGCAAGTTTAATAATTGTAAATATTAGACCATAGATAGAATTAGTGAACTAACATGTAAAGTATGTGGAAATTAACAAATTATTGACAAGCATAATTGAAAAATTGAAATTTTAGAATGTTTACCTCAGTAGAACCAGATGGTCCTGTACCATCATGGATCCCTCCACCAACAAAGGGATCGGTCGCTGCAATGCCATGCCCCAATCCAAAGTCTTGGGGGTCTCTGGCGTCAAAACGCAACAACTGCAAGTTCACGAAATTAATATATTAGCTCAAACTATATATATGTGTACAAAGAGGAAACTAAATGATGAATTTATTAAAATTAACCAGATCTACATACCTCACTCAAAAAACCACTGAACGCAACATCTGTGGAAAGACCATAGAAGGGACGACCACACAATGTGCACTCGTGAGGATCAGAACTCTGCTGGGGATGTGCCGATGGTGGTGCACTGGGGGATGGTCCTCATGGCCCAGTAGGTGGTGGTGCACTGGGGGATGGTCCTCGTGGCCCAGTAGGTGGTGGTGCACTGGGGGATGGTCCTCGTGGCCTAGTAGGTGGTGGTGCACCAGTGGATGGTCCTGCACGAGGTCCTGCATCCCCACCCATCTGTTGAAGAGTAATGCTATGGTGAAGGAACACTCGTGCTAGTGTCAAAAAAGCATCCCGTGTCTCAGCAACTACGCGAGTTGCAGGTGGGACATTTGGCCCATGAAATGGCGCGAGAGGTGCAGGGATAGGGTGATTAGGGTCTTGGACCCTCGCATTGGGTCGGTTTTGGGGCATCCCCCCACCGATCCCCTGAAACTCCAAGTAAGAAAAATAGTTCACGTGTTTATGCAACACGAACTCCGCATACAACTTTCGAAGGAAATACAGGGGCATTTCCCTGTTGTTATGCGGTGGCAAATCAAAGACCATATACCATCTACCCATCCAGTTATCGATAAATGGTTGGAATATGCACCACTCAATGGATATATGTGGTCGGTTTGCATTTGGGATTTCTCCAGTCCGAGGATCCCTGAATAATGCAAACATTTGCTCCTTTGTTATTTTTAACCTTCTTATTGCCACATAATCCAATCCATCCTCTTGTTCTCTTCTTTTCCTCTCTCTATATGATGTGATATCATATAGTATATTAGTTGACTGCGAAATAGTGTCAACAATAGCATCCATGGTGGATGCAAGCGAGCGGCGAATCTCGTCGCCGCCACGAAAAGAAGCACTAATGCCCCTTAAGCGAGCAAGCTCAATCAGAATCACGGCATTCGGATCCATTGCAGCAACTGCAAAAAAAACATCAATAAGCAAATCATTAGAAACATATACATGGCATATAATGACGTCTCTTCAAAATTGAAAATGTATGAAATCAAACTCAAGTTACCAATTTAATGACAAATTCACTTACATATATTTATTTAAACTTAAGATTAAACATTTCACAATTAAAACGTAACCTTCATTCAACTTGTGACTACATTCAGTTAATGAGTAAGTAAGAATTGGATATAACTTGTTCTGGCTTAGAAAGATGGTTGCGCTAACTTAGAAAGATGATTTGAATTTTGTTGAGAGGTTTGTCTTTCGTTTAAGGTTTGGATTTTGGCAGGAAAGGAGGAATTGTTCATTGTTTGGGACATGCCTTGGAGGCTATGATGATGTTGCTTGATCAAGGACAATCTTTCTTAGAGCATGATGATGGATATTCCAGAGCTAGTATAGTCTAGAGTTCGACAGGAGAAAACCCCGATGATATGTGTCAATGGGCATTGTATGAGTACAATTTCAAGCTTATGATGTGTATTATGATGATCCTTGATGATTACATGTCTATTTCTATTTGGGACTAATTTGGCATGGATTTCGAGGTTAGTTCAACGTGTACATAAGTTGTATAGTGTACAACAGACTTTGGCACGATTTCCCTAATTGGCACAAGTTTTTAGGTGTGTAATAAATGTTTTAAAATTCCATATTTCTTCTATATGGGCAGATTAATAGGGAATGCCATTATGAAATTGTCCATGGTTCTATAGCGAGTACGAGTTCTTTCATCACTTTTTGAAAAGATGCTTGTTTATGCTTCCAGTCATATTGAAAAGATGTTTGTTTATGCTTCCTAGATTCTAGTGAGAGTGGTTTTTTTTCTAATGGTTATGGTTTTCACAATCTCTAGGAATTTTGGCTTGCTTGTAATTTTAAAGGCCTTAATTCGTATGTATGGCATATGATGTAGATTTTTAGGCAATATTTGGTTTGTTGGTGAATTTCTCTTCAAGGGTAGGCTCTTTTGGTCATGTAATTGTTTGGGTTATTGACTATTCTATTTTTTTTATGTACTAGAGAGTTCCATTTGATTAGATATAGAATAGCATCTAAATTGTTTTTTATGAGGGAAAAAGAAAATAAAAAGTTTAGTCTTCCTACATAATGCATGTCAATAGGGTTTTTTCCAATGGCATTGCCTAGAAACATTTGTGTCAATTGTATGTGATCAATTTATGTGTTTAGTCTTGGGGAAGGCATTGGCATATCATCATCTTTGGTTGGTTGGTGTTTTGGCTATGAGATGGTTGTTTATTTTTTTTTATGGTTTTTATTGCATTTACAAATAAAAAATGGTAATTTAAGTATCTAATTGGAAAAAAAAAAGCTATGGGTGAATGAATTACTTGTTAATATGACGATTCACCGGAGGATTTGTCTTCAAATTGAGGAATGGGAACTCTTCCAAGCTCCTAGGGCATGGGCACGTCGTCGTTTTCGCGATCCTGTTTGGTGAAAATGACTCTCGGGTCGGGACTGTCTGTTTTTTTTTTTTTTAATTTACAAAATGCGCACTCATTATAGAGTTACAAAACGCATGCACGTTTTGTAGTTCTATAACGCGTGCACGTTATTGTTACCTGGCCTACATGTCTGCTGACATGTCAGGCTCGGATTTACTATTCCAAGTGCTATGGAAGAGGAGCGCGTTCTTTTTCTATGTAACGTGAGCCTGTTCCTAAAAAGTAAGATTGCATCTAAAAGGTCCCTCAACTTCTTGCACACACCCACTTGCTTTCTTGAAATACAGCTGCAAATGTTTCTGACATTTGCATCTGATTTTGCCTATATTGAAGACAAAGTGTCAAAGAGAGATTATCCAATCTGTTTATTTAGAAATCTGGTCAGACGGAAGGAAGCACAAGCTAATATACTACGCACTAGTCAATCAACGTTCATAACAGCACTACAATCAAAAAAGGCATTGATTGATCTACAAACCTTGCTTTAGTCTACAAGAAAGGTAACACATTAGAACTATTTCTCAATAAGCTATGTTACGCATTTTTCATCTTTTGAAAAATTTCAACTTCTAATCGAATTGAAAAATGTGAAATAGGTTCAGGGAAAACTGTTTGCATCAAGTGCATATTCAAATCCTTTTCATCCAATATGTCTAAACTGCAACTTGCCAGCGGAAAATTTTGGATCAATACAAGGAAAAATGCTATACTGTAGTAAGTGTGAAGCTGAGACAAATTTTATCTATTCACACCGATTAAAATGCAATATAATCAACACCGAAGGTGCAAAAGTACCGTGTACTTTGAAATCTGATCTCCTGAAGACAGTCCTCCCGGATTTGACAGATGTATCGTATGAGGACTACTTAACAGACAAATCTGTTATGATATACTTAATATGTGACTTCTCCTTTGAAGGAGTCTTTCTACTTGACCAAGACGACATCATTGTTGACTTAAGGGGACAACTTATCGAATGAGATCTGTTTAACATGTTGATGCAAATAGAATATAACACATTACAAAAGGTATGTTAGTCAATTATTGTTCAAATGGTTCTAGGCTGCTATTTACTATATAGTTCATATGTTCTTTTTTTTTTTTAAGGACTTGCTATAGTCTTATTCATTTCAACTAATGCTATTGCATCTTAGCAATTTCTATTTGTTTTAAACATGTATCAAACCTGCAAAAAAAACTTTTTTTGTTTAATTTTTTCAGGAACTATAATGGTCAGCAGCTACAACAATTAAAAGCTTTCTAGCTGAAGTTTCATTTATCCTAAACAAATACTAATTTTCGCCCATGTTTTGTTTGCTTAAAGAAAAAATAGTTCAGTTCTTGAATTTGAAACTACTTTCTTTTAAACAGATGCACATAAGTACTATGGCTCCAAGAGTTGATACGGGGTGATCTTGACTGCTTAAACCCCAATTCTATTGTGTGATTGTCGTTTTGGAATACTTTGAAGTTTTGTTTAGTTCATTTCCTGCTTACCTACGGGGCTTCTCTGGGACAGTACTTGTTTTATAATAATTATATTTAAAATTTCATTAAAACATTATTATATTATTATCAAAGTTGCTATTGTATTATAATAATAGCATTTAAATTTTTATAAAATATTATTAATACTAATATTATTTAAAGTTTTTTGCTTTGATTTTCTTGAATTATTATTAACATTAACATTATATTTAAAAAATTTGTAGTTGAAATTTGATGAATTATTAGATTAAAATATTATTAATATTTCTATTATTTAAATTTTGTTGTTTAATTTTTTTGAATTATTATTAATTATAACATTATATTTAAAAAATTTGTAGTTGAAATGTGATGAATTATTAAGTTAAAAATTTAAGAAGATTAACATTGTTATAAATATTTATTAACTTTATTATATATATTTATTACAATGTTAAAAAACTCTTTATAAAAACTTCTTCAAATAAAAACAAAAACTTAAGAAGATTAACATTGTATAAATATTTATTTCAATGTTTAAAAACTCTTTATAAAAACTTCTTCAAATAAAAACACACTAGTACAAATGTTATAGTAGTCATTGGGATTTTCCTACTAGAAAACACAATTAGGGAAAATAGGTCATCCTTACCTAAAAAAACTTCTTGCAACAATTTTCAACCATATTTAATTTACATTGAAACTCAACTCCAACCCCATTATTAATGGGGGCTCTATACATTGCTAGTTGTTTATTAATGTTTTTATGAAATTCTAAAATAAAAAAATAAATTAATTTAGTATTATTTTTTTCATGAGATTTATTTAGAGATGGGTACTAAGTAGTTTTGTGGTTAATTTCTCTTAGTATTATTTTTTTCAAAAGGTTTATTTAAAAGATAAGTACTAAGTAGTTTTGTGGCTAGTTTCTTTAAATGTCTAAAGCATATATTACAAACTAAAAATATATAAAAAGAGGGTTATATCCATTGTTAATTGTTTATTAATGTTTTTATGAAATTTTAAAATAAAAAAATAAATTAACTTGGTATTATTTTTTTTTAAAGGTTTATTTAGAGATAGGTACTAAGTAGTTTTGGTGCTAATTTCTTTTAAATGTCTAAATCATATTACAAACTAAGTTAGTTTATTATTAGTTTTGCTACTAATTTCTTTTAAATGTCTAAATCCTATTACAAAGTAAGTTAACTTATTATTATTTTTTTCAAACTTCTCTTAAGAGGCAGGTGCTAAGCAACTTTGTTGCTTATTCCACTTGCTTTAGTTAGTTACATTTTATGTTTATAATCATTTATTAACTTTCAAATTATCATATTTTGAAGGAATAAATTTTTAATTTAAATCGTATATTTAACTTTAAATGTATCGTACCTATTTAAATCATTTATTTAATTTAAATGTATCATACTTGTTTAAATAGTTTATTTAACTTTATCATTTATTTAACTTTAAAAGTATCATACTTCTTATCCCTGCCACAAGCAGGTTATAATGTAGTGGATAAATTGTTAAACTTTTATTAACCATACTTTGACCAAAAATTTATCGACGCTTGCTAACATAAACATTATACACAAACTTATATTTTTATAGTATAATGCAATTTATAATTATCTCTCATGTGATTTGCTCAACTCTTATTTTGTAATCATTACAGCGCTGAGATTATTTGTCGAATACAAAACCCCAGTGTCATGTGCTTCCAGCCTTCACAAACCTGAGACGACCTAGCAAAACCAGTGTTTCTTGCATACCTTAATTGTGATGTGATGGAAAAATCCACATCACTGCGCACACATCGATGCTTTCCTAGAAAAACACCATCTACTGAACAGTGTAATATCATTACACCATTAAAGGTCACTTATTACAAATCTCTTCTCATGATTATTTTATAAATTCATATGTTATTTCCATTGGAAATAAATATAAAAAAAAATATTTGATAGATCTGAACAAATATTTCCATCACCTTTATGGCTAATCGTCATTAATCGATCACATGATGTTTGAATTTGGCCGTAAATGGAAATTAATCATGATAACATCAATGCTCTTAAATTTTGAAAGGATATATTTGAATATTTGAGCTAATATGGTTCATTGTTATTATCCCTCACCCAGCCAACAAGCAAAGCAGAATAAATACGCATATTCATTTAATTTAACAATGAAATAGACATTACAATATATTTATTTCAATTTTATTTAACTTAGTATATTGCCCATGGTTTGGGGTATATTAAAAGTCAATATAAAATATAAAGTATATTTATGTACATTACAATAATGTGTTATTTTATGTAATAATCTAAATTGTTAAATTCTTTTTTATTACAGTCTATTATTATAACTAAATAATGGGTATACATTCAAGTGATTATAATAACTTTGCACATCATAATGGGTAATGTTACTTTATTCAATAGTCTAAATAATTGATTTTTTTATAACATTATCTTATTATAACCAAAATAAAAGCCCCAAGAGTTAGCTCAAGCGGTCAAGCAACCGTAGTTAGGCCTCCCGGCAAGCAAGGTCGCGGGATCCATTCTCCTCGACGCTCTTGGGGTTAGGCATGAAGTGTGCTGAGAGTGAGGCCCCTTCGGGTGGGCCCTCTTGAAATTATTCCGTGGATGTAGCCCGTCGGTCAAGCCGACGAGTGAACCACATTGAAAAACCAAAATAAAACAATCTACATACATTCAAGTAATTATGATCAACTTTTATAACATTATATTATTATAACCAAAATAATCTACTTACATTCAATTTATTATGATCAACTTTGCACATCATTATGGGACTTGACGAGTACATGCCCGAAACTCATAGAGGTTTTTGCAAATTGAATATGCATTCATCAAAGTCCAGATTATGATGTGCATCTTTTGAAGGCTAAAACACTAAATGAAGGCAAATAAAGCATTTCTAAAAAAAACCCATAGGTTTAGGAGTATTAAATTCATAATTGCTTTTTTCAAATATTGGTAAGTGGTATTTAACTAAGTAAATCACATTAACAAGACAAGGTACCTAACTAGTATCTAATGATATGGATGACATAACTTTCCAATATGCAACTTTGGTATTGGGCAGTAGCAATCATCATTGTTATAGTCTTCAAAAGATACATTTTTCTAATTGGTATGCTCCTTTACAAAAAGAAAAATAATGTTTGTAACATGTTAGTTGAAAATATGGAATGAAAAAGTATGCTTGTTTCATTTAATTCATCAAACAAATTGCCCAAGATAGTCTGTTTACAAGAAAGTTCCTATAACAAAGTTTCCAAAATACTCTATTTACAAGGGAGATCTCAAATTATAGAACTTCAATTATAGGTCTTTTGGTTATTTATGAAACTACATTTTCCATTATTTTTATCCTATCAATTTAAAAAATTGTTAATTAATTATGTTATTGGTTTCCCCAAATTCAACCCTAATTAAAATTGGAATACCATATTTATGACTTTTTACGATGTACTTAATTATTAGTGAAATGCAATTTGAAAATTCCTAAGTTAATACATTATTTTAATAATCTATGCATTACATTGTCTTTAATATTTGGAAATGCAATGTCATTATTTATTGAAATGTAATTGAATAGATTATAAAAGTAGGCCATCTAAATTACATTGTTATCATTTTCTTGAAATACAATTTAACTATCCCTAAACTAAGCGACAAGGACTAACTACTAGTAGCACTTGTTTAAATCATGTATTTAACTTTAAATGTATTATACTTATTTAAAACATTTATTTAACTTTATTATAATTTTAAATAATCAAATTTTTCTTCAATATACAAACTTTTTAAACTGATAATTAAAAACGTAAAAATAAATATAGCTGCTAAAGTTTAAAAAACAACGTTTGCTATACAGAAAGAGAGAAAAAAAAAGACAGCGGAAAAATAAAGTTCATGGCTAGAAAAATAAACCGCTATTAATGATATTGTATACGACGTTACCAATAATATTCCATATCCGTTGTCGTCTAGTCCGGTTAGGATACCTGGTTTTCACCCAGGCGACCCGGGCTCAAATCCCGGCAACGGAAC
Source organism: Pseudotsuga menziesii (assembly GCA_001517045.1). Lineage (NCBI taxonomy): Eukaryota > Viridiplantae > Streptophyta > Pinopsida > Pinales > Pinaceae > Pseudotsuga > Pseudotsuga menziesii. The sequence goes on from LPNX010549776.1 coordinate 89,169, forward strand.
GTATTTGTTCATCTTTATTCGACTGGAAGTGTTCATTCCTTAATACTTTTTCTAATCATCAAGCGTATCAAGCGAATGCTGGAGAGAAAAACCGTTACGAGATTTTAACCAGGTTAATTCCTTTTCTGATTATCATTGTTGTGGTCAATTTGTCATGTCAAAGAATCATATGCGAAGGTAAACTGTACATTAAACAATGAAGATAACTAAGTTGGAAAGTCTTTGGAAAATATGGATTTTTTTGATATAGATTTAAATATTGTCATAACCAATTACTAATCCAATCACACACAATATTGATAGTGAGCATTTGATAAAAAAATTATCATCTATGTTTTTTAATTTTTGATATATAAGAGGAGTTGTTATCATCCATATTAATGTGGTAATAAGAATCTGAATCTTTAGAGAGTAAGAATGCCATATTCATCCCACCAAGATATTGATGATAAAATAAATTTTTTTTAATCTATTTTAATAGAAAATTAACTTGGTGAAGAAGGTTTTGGTAACTTTGATTCATCATAAAAGCATTGAATGGTATAAAATTTGGATCTTGTGAATCAATAATAGTGAAAGAATCATGCTAACTTTCAATGTTGGTATACCTCAAACTCAATGGTAATGATAATACCCTATATATGTTTACTAAGTCCACCTGTTGTGTACCTCACTGAATGAAGTAATTTGCAACTTGTGTTTTTAATATGTTTTTTAAAACCACCAGTGTGAAACGAAGATTGTCCATCAATGGCTACTAGTACATAAGAAAATGCATCAAGAAAAGACACAGGATAATTTTATGAAAAAAAAATGAATGTTTTTGCAATGCGTTAGTTCTACTTCCTTCTTCCCTACATCCATAAACACATGACAAGTAAGAATCAAGTTTTTTTCTCATCTTATTAATCAAAACTATCCCACTACCAACCTGTTCGTAATTGTTTTGGAAAACTAAAACAAAAGTTTGTAACTTGCTATTGCATTTAGTTAATTAATCTTTTGTCTAACTCTTAATTCACTAATTTATTTTACTAATTTTGATTAAAATGTCACAAACTTTAAGTAGATTTATCCTTGTCAATCACCTAGAATGGAGCATAATCATTCTTCAAATCTTAGTATTCATTAAAGAGTTTAAAAACATAATTTTGAAATTAAACAACATTATTATGTAAAAAATTATTATGACTATACCTGAAATTAAACATGTAAACATATAAACTAATTATGGTTACAAGAAGGGTAATAAAAATTTATGACATAATGCACTAAATTGCTTGTTAAATGGGTTGATAGATACACCTAACAGAAGTTAAATTTAAATGAAACGTAAGGTAAGAAGTTATAGCAACACGACTCATTGGAATATGAAGGAAACATACATGCACCTCACATATAATGTTATAACAAGTTAGTGATCCAATCCAATGAATGGTTGTACGTATATGCCCATAAGTAAAGGAAGTAATGATATAAGAAGCTATAAGATATACATGTAAACATATAAATTGATTATGATTATAAGAAGGGTAGTGAACTTTTATGACATAATGGAGTAGCTTGCTTGTTAAATAGGTTTATAGATACACCTAAGGAATTTAAATCTAAATGAAACATAAAGTAAGAAGTAATTGTAACACAACTCATTAGAATAAGAAGGAAGCATATAAGCACCTCTCATATCATGTTATAACAAGTTAGTGATTTAATCCAACAAAGGGGTGTATGTATATGCCCATAAGGAATGGGAGTAATGCTATAAACACCTATAAGGTATACACTATAATTCGAGGACCTGTGTCCAAGTAAATGATATTAAGAATAATTAATTGTAAGGTAGTAAAGTTCATGAGAACAAACATTCCCATTGGTAGACACAATTGCCAAGATGAAGGCCTTCTAAATGACCTCCATTAACCATGAAGTTGAAATAGGAACAAACACAGTAGAATACTAAATAGTAAGACTCAATGCAATATTTATTCGTTACATTTGGTCACTCATGTTTTTTAGACATTATTTCTTCTTAACACCCCAAATCTCACTCATTAGATGTTTCTTTGTGCACAAAATCTTACTCATTCTATCTTCATTAGAGTACCAAATATTGCTTTAGAAATTTGTGTTTGGGCACAAAAGAGTTCCATGGATGGCTTCAACATAATAGAGTTTTCTTGTTATAAATAGGGAAAATAAATTTTAATGATTGTAAGAAGCATATTTGGTCATCGTTACAAAACTGATTATCTTATAATCTAGGGTTATATGTCTATCGAAATTTGAATTCGAGTCATTGACATGGTGGCCCTTTGTCTCAACGAATACACCACAACCTTATGGACTTATATCACTTATATTCTTATTGACTTCTAAAATACCAAAAAATATTGGTAATTAATTATCCATTATCAGTGTTATTTCCTTCTAAAATAAAATAAAATTAACGTTGTTAGTTATGTATTTTCTTCCCTTCATTGGTACTCCGTGAATGTAGAATCCATTTTTACAGTATGATTGTGAGTATTACACATAATGGGACTTGAACTCACAAACCCCTTATTAGAGGTTATACATCTTATCCATTAGGGAAGAACCACATTTTTTTGCATTCTTATCTATTTTCTATTTGTGATTTTATTGCAATTGTCCAACCAATTTATACATTTTTTAATATGTATTTAATGAAATGTTAACTTTAATAATAGCATATTTATTGTACCTGTAACTATTTTTTTCTTTTGATATATGTCAATTGTTTTGTCTCGGATATATGTCAATGAATGAATCCCATATCCATATTACCATAATATTATGCAAACACCCACTTTAATACGGGGGAGATAGATTTTAAACTTGCACAACTTCCATACAAGAGAAATATTTTACAAATTGGTTATGGATTAATCCTCCTACATGTACTTGTAGTTTCCTCTTACTTACAAATAAAATCAACAATCCGATAGAGCATAGAGTGTATGAGTGTTTTCTTAGTAGCATGCTCATGTTGATGTTGATGCTAATCCAACACATAAACAACTAGTCAGTACAATGTAGTGTAATGGATCACAACTCTATAACACAAAAATATTCATTCTTGGCTTTCTTGACAAGTGATTGTGAAGACTAATGCCCATAAATATTAAATTTGTAATGAATTTCATGATGACACTCGTGATGTAATTTTTATAGAGGGAGAGGGATTGTGCAAATAAATGCCATATGGCATTCCAATATGATAGTGTTGTGCCAAAACAATACCATATTATAATAACCTATGCGATCACTTTGAAGCGATTTTCATAGTTTTGCATCCAGACAATCCAAGGTGAATCTCTTATAGTGAGTGATGGAAGAGATATTTGTGTACATATTTACATACATATGTCAGTAATGTTAATAAAATGATATGAAAAACATTTGAGGTCAAATGTCTAAATAAAAAACACAAAAAATAACTTCATATGTCCAGTCTATACAAAGTCATTTACAATTGTTTCAAGATGAGATTACAAAGGGAACCACTCCAAAGGAAGATTGAAGAAAAAATATTTGTCAAAGCATGAACACAAAATCTTGCATGTTATTAAGAGGAGAGACCTCAACGAATTCTATCAATAGGAGACACTTCAAGGAAACAAGAAAAAATGATTGAAATAGCCATCACCTACCTCTAGTTTCATCCAAAGTAAAATGAGAATTTCAACACTAGAATATGAGAAATACCAAAGATGAAGAAGAAACAATTCATTAAAATTTTGAGAAACCAAAGAATGGACAAGATGAATGATCAAAATTTTCATTTTTTTTGGCTTTCACTTTGGTGTCTACATTTTGATAATTCCTTAGTCCATCTTAAAGATTTTAACTAATTTATCCCAATGATGGACCAATAAATGATTTAAATGTTGGCATCATTAGTATAAACATAGATAATTAAGAAATTAGAAATAAACAAAATGAATCATCTCAAGAAGTCAAGTCCTCCCTTTAAATTATCAGAAGAAAGAGAGAGATCTACCAATAAAGGGAGTGAGGGGATAATGATATCTCTGCTAATTATGATCAATACAAGATGTAGACTAAGAAAGACATAACCCTTAACCCAACAAATGGAAACAAAAACTATACTTGGAGATGATTGGGGAACTCACCAAAGCATATGAGGGAAAATACCTTGAGGACGTTAGAGAGATGAAGACCCAATAGAAAATTCTAAGAATGGAGGAGAGGGAGATAACCAACTATGAATATTATGATACACCCCTATTCTTCACTGCTGGCCCATAGCTTAGTTGGGGAGTAGCACTCAAGCCCAACTAGAAGCACTAAGATGTTTAGCAAGTAGGGACCTATTTTGAGTATGGATGCTTTCATAGTGGTTAGACATTGCATCATTACTTTTTTGGAATTTTTGTGTTGCATTTTCAAAACTGTTGTGTCGAGGGGACACTCCACCCATCTTTAGGGATTCACAACGAAGTTGCTAGAGGATAGAAAAAGGATTAAGCCAAGTATGGGTGAATCCGTGGACCTGGGTAACACTTTTTGGCAAGCGCGTTTTGGCAAAAATGAAAAAAAGCACCTCGGTCGAGGGTTTAACAAGCCCTCGACCGAGGTTTTAATAGCTCGACCGACGTTTTATCAAGCCCTCGACCGAGGTTTTTTAAGCCCTCGACTGAGGTATTTACTAACCCTCGGTCGAGCTATTAAAACCTCGACCGAGGGTTAATAAATACCTCAGTGGAGGTATTTACCTCGACCGAGGTGTCTGTATTGAAAAAATTATAAATAGGGGCCGCGGGCCCCCGCCGTTTGTTTCACAAAACCACAACGTGAAAGCTCGACCGAGATACGAAGTGAGAGCGACGTAAGCATTGGCACCCTGAAGCAACCCAAACACCCCGAAGCAATCCAACCTCGTCACGATGGCGTCGGACCCAAGAGGTAACAGTTAAAATAATTGTTTTTCAGTTTAAATGATTGTTTTTCAATTTAAATGGAATTTAATTTTTTTTTTTAATAAATTTATAAAATTTATTTTAAAATATGGTAAATGTATGTTTTTATTATTTTCATGTTTAAAATGTGTACCGGAAAGCAGAAATGCTGCCGGATTTTTGAAAATTTGTAGTTAAATTGAATTTTTTTATTAATTTATTATATATATATAAATTATGTCAACCGGTAGCGTTTATGCTACCAGTTTAATTTTGAAATGTGTCCCGGGCAAGCCGAAATGCTGCCCGATTTTTTTCAATCCTCCGTGAATTCATGGAGGATTGAAAAAAATCCATAAAACGCCAACTAAACAAACCTATATGAACCATAGAGACAAATCACAACCAAGAACCACAATATAGTTCCCTAGATCAATGATCTTCTCAATCAACTCAAGAAACACAATATAGTTCCCCTAGATCAATGATCTTCTCAATCAATTCAGGTATAGAGAAGGTACCTTTGAGTGGTTGAAAATGCTTTTAAACTTAAATAATTCCCAAAAATGTTCATACGGATAATGGATGATAATGTATGCCTATTCACAACTTCCTTTGTGGTCATATATCTAGATGATGTCCTCATCTTTAGTAAAACCTAGAAGGAACATATAAAGCGCATTATTAAGTGTTCAACACCCTTCAACAACATAAGTCATATACCGATATAAATAATTATTCAATTAGCATTCAAAGAATTCAATATTTAGGATACATATCATAAATGATCATGTTGTGCATGTGGATCCAACGAAGATCCATGTCATTTATGATTACCCAAC
>LPNX010549821.1:0-84782 GCA_001517045.1 Pseudotsuga menziesii
CTCCCAGTAGTCTAAATGCTGCATATACGGGCATCCTATCCTTCTCCCAAACACATTTGAGCCCGGGGAAAGGCTGGTGGCATAGTATGCAGTCAATTACAATGGAGCTCATGTAAAATTCAGATCTTCTTCGTTCCTTTCCTTCCAAAGCTGCAGCCACACAAGAGGAGAGGTTGCTTGATACTATGCTCGCCCAATTGAAAATGGTTCCTTCTGTTGCTACAAAAAACATTAGGGGTATCCATTCAAACTTGAATAGTCTTCCATTTTCCCTCCCGAAGATTCTGTTTAGCATTAAAGCTATGAATCTATAAGTGGGCCTGAGACTGGCGGTGTCATATTCTTCAGTCACTCTATGTCGGAAGATCTTCCCAGGTAAGAGCATTCTTTTCAAGGTCTCTACAAGGTCCATCCGGAGGTCGTCCAGCCATTCATTCGTAAGGAAAAGCTGAGGCTCTGGTAGATGATAAGCTAAAGCTACATATCCAGGGCTAAATGCAGCATAGCCCTGGCCCTCGATGTTACAGATGAGCATTGAATTGTGGTTTGTATGTGGTAGCACCCATCTCATTAACTCAGAGCACGGGAATAGCTCTGGCCTGTTGGCGACCTTCATAATGGCTGATTTCTCTATATTAGCATAAATGGGTGCCTCCTCAAGCCCCATATCTGGGACTTCCCTACGGGAGATCATCTTGTAAATATCTCCCCATTTGTATTCAGGCTCCACCCCAGTGACACATTGGGTGTCCTCATAAATGTACTCAATTCTTGCTTCTGTGTCTGGTGCTGGAACCTCCTCTACTGCTGGGGCCTTCTTTTTCTGTCTCTTAGACATTTTAAGATCTTCCTGCAATGTACACCATCATGATATTAAGAAATACAAATTTGTGAACATTGTGCAGCAGTTTATTCTCTTCGAGGTGTATCATAATTATATCAGTGCATGAAATCAAACCTTAAGCTTCTATACTGACAATTTACTAGCATGAAGTGCGGTGCAATGTGTTTGTTAGCATGGTAATGTTTACTGTAGCATATCTTCACCAGGTCTTATGGACGAATTGCCTTATGATTTATTTCACATGCATCAATTTGTCAGTCATGTTGGCATGCAACCTATGCTCTTATGAGGCTTGTCCCTTTTTATGAAGGTAATATATCGAAGCAAATATGTGCACGCTATATGTAGATGCAATATGCAATTAACATTCCATCGCTTATCACCCGTAAAGAGAAAAAAAAAAGAGAAAAAAAAAATAACAGCCTCAGGCTTAATCAGTCGACACTTCAGCCTTACGGCCCAACATGCCCATTGCGACAGAAACGCAGGCGACCAGCATCGAAGAAAACATTATGCTGCTAACACTCTCACCCACCTCGGCGGGAAACGACCACATCTCAGGATAAGGTATCCTCATCGAAACCGACCCACGCTATCCTTAATGAAAGCCGAGTTACCAGCGACACTTTCTTTCGACCCTAACTGGGGTTTTAGGCGGTCAACAGCAAAACTAGATCGCGAAAGGTGGCTCAAACAACACGGGCCGCAGTGAGAAGGCGACACTATTAAAAACAATCCTCTCAACCCTATTTATCCCAGTCGAGCCAGTCCCAGGTTCTACCAATAATTTCCCATCGAGATGGCGCACAACCCCGGACTGTAAAAAAGGAAAACCAGGAAAAAACATGGAAACTGCGGCCAGTCCAGACCCGACCCCTAAACATTCACCAACAACGCAGTCTCTACCCATCGTGACCGCACACCGAATCCTGGCGCAGACGGCGTAACGGCCGTCTGTGCCTCAAAACCCCCAACCCTAGCGCGCAAGCAACTACTACGGGCAGACAGAAAGGCTTAAAAGTTTAAAGAAAACGTCCCCCCCCTCACCCTAGGTCAAGAGAATAAACGATCTAAGCAAACCAAAATCCTAGCTGGACGAGGAAGAAAAACGCGGGGCCCCAAAACTTGGTGGAAAACCAACAAACGCTAAACGCAAATGAAGGACGAGATGCACCTACCTGGAAATCAACGCAGTGATCAAGCTAATGACAGTTGGAGATCCGCCCTCGCCACCTGGAAACCAGTACAGTGACAGCTAACCCCTCGATTCCTTCGAAACGCGACAACTCGACTCCTCGCGACAGTGATCGAAAACAATACAAAAAACCCCGTTTGTCACCATACATATATGAACAACACCACACGTGCGAGGAGTCACATCAATCGGGGCGGCTCCAAAAGTTATGCCGGGCGGCACAAGCTTCATAACATCCATAACGGCGGACCACCTCCAGTCCCAACTCGCCCGATCAGTTACAAATAACCCGCGAACGAGAATCCCATATCGGGCGTCGGCGGAAACCTTGGTCGGACGACCAAGAGTCTGGCCTCCCCCGCAATGGTGGAACATCCTTCACGCCTCACTGTCCGCAACGAGAAAAAGACACTCCAAAAGCACGGTTCGGCGGGAGACAAGGATTTAAGAGTCTATGCTGATCCGCAACGGCGGGGATAGCAGTGTTCCTCCCCCTCCGATACGGTAGAGAGACAATGCTCGCAACATACCGCGATGAAAACGAAACTCAAGAGTCGCAACCCCCCCGCAACGGCGGTCATGAAACGAAAACATGCGGACTTGAAGACCACCCGCAACAGCGGCACGACCAAGCCAAACAAGAGTCGATAGGCACCCGCTACAGCGGCGTGGAAAAAGATTTGAAGGATCTGGAGAACACCCGCAACGGCGAGCTCAGGATAGAAACAATCAAAAGTTCGAAGGCACCCGAAACGTCGGCCCGACAACCGAACATGACGACCTGGAAGCCACCCGCAACGGCGGGACGGGTAAGAGAAACTAGAAGCCGAAGGACGCCCGCAACGGTCGGGCAGCCAAATGAAACTATCCCGATACAAGAAACTTTGAGTGAAGGCTTGAAAAGGTTTTTTTCAAAACAACAGAGGGATCGATTTTAGATGGAAAAAACCTCAAGCTTTTAAACGATGAGAAACCATTCAACTTATAGTATTCAAGACTCGAGAAATCACTTCAACCTTCATAAGCTAAAATCAAAAGATGAAACCAAGAAAAGAACTCACTAACTTGAAGAAAAGGAGGGCCCCAAAATTTTTAGAATTTTGGGAAATTGTTGCAGGTGCAACAGAACCCTAAATGTCAAGAGACTAAAGGCTACCTTAGCTATACCGACAGTCTAGGGGGATATTCGCAAGCCTGACTCGTATTCATGGGCAGGGTAGCTGAGCCCAAAATTCTGTCTAGGATAGAATCCCCAAATGTGTAAAAGTCCTGATTTACATTTTGACAAGGAATCGGAGGGTTATCTCCTTAGTCCAATGCCTCCACGCGGCCTCGTTCTTGGCTCCCTTTTGAGAGGAGCTTCCCAGATACAATTGATAAAGTCAAGGATTTACCTAAAGAAAGGTCCACTACGTATGAATTTTAAAACTTATGGGAAGTTTACACTTCCTATCCCACAATTCTAGCCTAAGCTAGTAGGTGAAAGGCCCCTAAAAATAAAAATTACTAGTAAATTTTAATTATTGTGTTCATTTTAAAGGGCTATTTCTTACTTAGAAGGAAATGGAGTGATGAACTATGGTGTTTTTGACTCGATAAGAAATAAAAAAGTAAAGGTGTATTTTTTTCAAAGCAAATTGCCACTATTAAAGCAAACTTCTTTTTCTTTTTGTAAATATACATTGATGAACAAATGCAAACGATAAAGAGAAACTAAGACTATGTTTTTGTATTTTTTGAGATTATATTTTAAAACTGAAATGAAAACTACTTATGCAAAAGCTTGAAAATGTTTTTCTTTTCACTTTTTAAAATGCTCAAACTCTACTATGCACCTAAAATGCACTAAACTTGAGTATACTTGGATCGAATCAACTGTATAAAATAATCAAACTGAAGTAAACAGGTCAATAAAACCAAGAATCAACCAACAAGGGAAGACCGAAAACCCTAGCTTGGATGTGTACAATGACAAGAAATCACTGTAAACTTACAAAGGTAAGTGACAAACCAACCACTATCAAAAGATAGACTGGAAAAACAATGCCCAAAACCCTGATCACTGATTCGGACAGAGACACTTCAACCTATAACCCAAATAGGCCAACCTACTTCAAAATGCAAACAGAAGACAATCCAAACAAAAGAAACTCAAGAGCTTTACAAGAAAGCACAAAGTGTGGTCACCAAGGTCTTCAGAATGACTGCACAGTATTTATAAAGAAAGCCAACTAACAAACAGGAATCACAAAAGGACAGGGACAAGTAAACCCTAGCCCAAAAATCCCTATTTCCAGGCTTGTACACGACTGTGTATAAGGGCAACTCGCATACTGTACGCGACTGTCCAAGAGAGCAACCCGCATATGCAGGCCTCTGTACGCGACTATGTATGAGAGAAACCCGTGTACAGGTACAAAATTTTTCTCAAAAAAAAAAAAATCCACAAGGCTTTCAAACACTATGGTAAGCATGAACCAGGATAAAACACCACACACAAAATTCAAAGCAAAGACTGGTCAAGGGTGACAGAAGTAACCTACAGTAGTCTGGGCTCCCCAGCAGAGTCGCCAGTTCTGTTGTACAGGAATAAACACTTTATAACCGAAGGTCTGGGGTTACCAACATACTCATGAAACTTGTAGGCCATCAACTTTAGAGTACAGAAAGGAAACAAAAGGATAGAAATAGACTCACCCGATTCACGACAGCTGATCCTAGCTTTGTCCTCTTCCGCTCTGCTTCTCCTCAAGCCATCAGGGATGCTTCTTTTTCACCTGTAAAGAGAAAATCCTCCATGTAAAAGCTTATACATGTATATGGAATAGGTTAGATAAATCATATACAGAGTGCTTAATCATAAATATTCATCAAACCATGATACATGAAAGACATTTAAAACACATTTGGAAGAAGGATTCTCTTTATTAACAATAGTGAATGAGTTAAAATTACAACCCAACGCCTGAGACAAGGAATCCTCTGCAACCAAAGGATTCTGAGTTCCACTGCTCCAAATACTTCTGGATAGACACCACCAGCATAACTTTGCTCTCCAAGTATGTGTCAAAACCCCAAATTTCTGAAAAATTTAAATTTTTTTAAAAATACAAATAATTTTCATAATGCAGTCAACTAATTGTTTTAGTTAATTAGATGTTAATGATTTTGTAAACTGAAATAACTACTTGATTATGTTTATCTTATTGAATAATTCTTTTTCAGTTGAATGACTTGTTTTTCTTTGCGACCACAAGGTGGAACTGTCTTGGTGATCTAGGGCTTACTTAGCTTTGAGCTAACACAGAAAGTTTACCTGCTCTTACAGACTTACAGGTAAGAAGATCCGGTGTTGCTTATCGATAATCCTAAAGCATTCAAACATTTGTTCGTCACAATAATAATAATAACTCAGTAAAAGAATATAAATGCTTTTCATTTACCAAAGCTTATTGAGGTAAAATCATTAAACTGTCCTTCTTTTTAAGATGCTATGGAAATGAGATTTCGTTCTATCAGAAATGGTGACAGCTGCTTTCTTTCTAGTAGATGTAATTTATAGTTCTTAATGCATACCGAACTCTTCGATGTTTACCCTATTCGTTAAGTGTAAAAATGCCTTAAATCTTTCTTTGCAAGCAGTTTTAAGAATGACAGAGTTATTATGTCAAAGGTCTAATTTAAATTGTGCACAAAAACATTTACATCATGGTGGAATTGGTTACTGCTTGTGATAAGAATGTAATGCATATTGATAAGGAGTTTACGTACTATTGTTCCCATTTTCAAAAGTTTGAAGTTTAACAGGATTACATCTTTATTACAAGCTGCTCTTTGAAAAGGGATATACTAGTGTTGATGCATAGATTTCTCTTACACATAACCTATTCAGAGGATAAGGTTTAGATAGTGTTATTAAATCATCAAAAGGATATTTATTGTCAAATCTGATCGTTACTAAAGTGCTCAACACTTTTGTTTACCAACTTAAGGGTTTACACAACAAATACTCCAAAGCATAACTAGAGATGGATATCTTATCGTGAACAGGTTTTATACAATTCCTTTCATAGATATAAAAAGGGCATGTCCTTAATGGATTATAACCATTGAAAGAATGCATATCATAATAGTTTTAAGGCCTAACTTTTTATGTTGATGAATCTTTTGTTAAAAAGAATAGTGGCTTAACCCTTGTCATAATTATTATAGTTTGTTGTAAGGCTACCATGTAAGCATAGACAAAAGGGTTAAGAAAATGGAACGCGCCATAACAAAACTATGGTTTACCCTTGATCTAAGCTTATAAACTTTTATTACAAGCATTCTTTACAAATATAAGTTCTAGGTCATGCATTGGTATAGATCCACACTATGATATGACCCTACTCTTCGTTCTAAGGTTTACTTGGTTGAACTTTACAGTGTGAAGGTTGGTTGACATTCGATACTACGAACCTTGTAGAATCTTCCTATCGCATGATTTGGATGAGAAATCATTTGGATACTTGCTCGCTGGAAACTATATTGTTTTTACCCACTGCATGCCAATTATTAATTTGTCAACGTGGGCTCGTCGTAGCTAAGTGTTTGGAGGTTAAAAGGGAAGTATTGAACCCTAGTTTGACATTCCTTCGTTGCCTTCGGGTCTCCAGCCACTCTGCTACTACAATCCTGTCTGCACTGTCGCTTGCATTTGTTGCTGGTAGACTCCCTATTTGTTGTTTCTCCTCGTGAGCTCGCCCCGAATGCTTAATAGAGAGGTATTGTCACAACATTGTTTGATGCTGGGGTAAAGTTTAGTGATACTTTCTCCAGGGTCTCGCCATCGTGGCTAACTCAATCCCGAATCTTTCAACTGTAAAGAGTTTCATTCCTCCTTGTCCTTGCACTGAGAGTCGTGGTCTTGCATTTCAGAGTTGTTGGGGCATAGAGTTTCACTGCATAATAGTTTCTTTAGTAGGATATAAAGTGACCACCCAAGCATGTTTATTTTTTGTTCTTGCTGCTCCTACTCTCAGTCACTGTTTGTTGTTGGCGGTGTTAGTAAACTCCTTCTTTCTTGCAGCAAAAGAAGGGTTTCATTCTCCTCGCGCTGGTGGTTGCCCTTCTGCTTGTGGGTGGTTGTGTTTCAGTTAAATTCTAGGTAAGGATGTTGTTAACCCTTCCATTACTTCACAGTCTTGTTTTAATACACAAATGTTTATTTTGTATAAAAGGTTTTAATATTATTGTTCTTCTTGTTAACAGGTGTCGACCTGTCTCCCTCTGCGTGGTTGGTGCGAGGCTGTGGCAACTTGCTGGTTCATGGTAATCCTTGGACATCCATGGCCGTTCGTCCTTGTTTGGTCCCTTATGGGACATTTGTGGGTTGGTCGTTGTGGCCTGCAACCCTTGCTCTTTTGGTTCAAAAGGGTTGATCGGTTCGTTGTTTGTTTGTTGATATTTAACCCCTTGCTTTATGCGGGGCTTCCAGCTTAGGCCGTGACTGTAAATTTTTAATTTTTGTTCAGTTACTGTGTAAATATGTTTAAATGAAAGGCAAGGCTGTTAAAGCCATACGCTGTTGGTTTTTGTTGGAAGTCGAGGGCATTAGAAGAGCTTCAAACTCTTTGCTTATAACTCTGTTGTACATTTTGATATTACTAGGGTTTTACCCTAATTCGTCCATATAAAAAAAAGTCTTTAGAGTTTCTTTAAATTATCTTTTATTTATAATGCACTTCTATAATTTGTTTGGATATTACTTATGTTGTATAATGGTTGGTTAAGCTCGATGAATCGAGCATACTGTTACTCTGTTGGTTTATTTCATGCGCGTTAATGTAAATGAACTTTACCCTGTATTATTATTTAATTATTACCTTCTAGGGTTTCTGTATAGTGTTTTTGTATTAGTTTACTTTATTATAGTATAATTTGTAAAAGTTGTTATATAATTTTTAATCTTCAGAATATAAGAACTTCATGTTTTTAGTAATGTACTTATGTAACTGTCAGTTACATCTTTTGAGTACATAATTTATATTTTGTTTAACGTTTACTATAACGGGATAAGAACATTACTTTATTTACATATTAATACTGTTCCTATAATTATATATTACCTTTATACTTAGTCCATATAAGGTGTATAATAAGAAAATATGTTCTTATTTATTATAATAAGAATGTTATCTTACCTGTAAGGAATATTGCTTCTAAAGTTCTTTATAATTTAGTTTATTTGTAGGGGTATAGAAATATAGTATTCTATTGTTTATTTCTTATGTTACCCTATCTAAAATGAATGCAGTATAGAAACTGTTTTAATTACCAAGTCCTACTGCCAAAACATATTACTGTTAATACAATGATATGGCTTCTTTTCTCTTACTAATGATCTGACATTTATAGTCTAGGTCTAACTCTAATCCTTCTCCATGTACAGAATGCTATTTCTTCTGATAGCAAAATAAAAGTAAACATTCTCTTAATCAAACAAACCTTTTACTCTATAATTACATCATATTTCCTTTATATAATTTCACCACCTGTGCTAGAGTACGATCTGGATCACTCCAGATGAGGAAAAACACAGGTAGGGTTTGTTTCTCATTAAGCATAATTTCATTACGAAACAAAATGAGTTATCCTATCCTCTAAGTTTCTACATCATAAAGTACAAATGCATCATTCAATCATACACAGATAATAACATAGAAATTAAATATTAATAGAACCTATTCTTAGAGCCTAGACGACAACAGCAATGGGAGGCCGTTCCTCCCTACCAACTCTTGGAGAGCGCTCAAACAGTGACTCCTCAGGACCCCCAAGCTTGCTCTGGTCTCCCCAGCTAGAACTAGGTGCAACAAATAATAAAGTAATAGTCCCGAGACTTAATACCAATCCTGAACTTATCAGTCAGTTTCGCTCATCTAGCAAGCTGTTTCAGACCAAGTTACTGCAGTTTTTCTCTCAAAACACCTTCCTTACAGTTTTCCCTTTTTCCCAATGAATTCCTTGAAGTGCATTCCTCTTGAATGATTCTTCTCCTGAAAAATATCTAAGCAGCCTCATCTCTCTACATTGGGTACTTTTAAAAGACTTCCTAGGTCTTTTTGGGTTAGTTGTCATTTATTGAGCCACCTGCTCTGATCCCACTTTCTTGGGGAATCATGACCCCAAATGTAGGGAAGTTGCCACCTACAACATAAGAAGTGTTTGAGGATATTGCCACTTGTATTTTGCTCTCCACCTAGTTCCTTCCACCAGTTTGACCAGTAACACTCTTTTTAACAGCTCTCCCAAGCTGTTGTCTCCACTTTTTATTTATTAAAAATAAAATATTCAGAATTACATTCCACATCTTTTGACTCTGCTAAGCCATCAATTCCTACTTAGCATTAAATTTAACATAATGTCTTAGGAATCAGATTAAAACAATTAACATTATTTTTACAAAATTGGGGTATGTGACATACACACCCCCTTAAAATGTAACATCGTACTCAATGTTACTTATTCTTCATCCTCTGTAGTCCCCTGGAACAGATTCGGGTATGCTTCCCACATCTTACTTTCCAGTTCCCAAGTGGCCTCTTCAGGACTAAGGTGCTTCCATTGCACCTTCACCTGTCCAATGGTGCGATTCCGTAGTGTAATTTCCCTCCTCCTGAGGATACAGTCCGGTTCCACCAGAATTTCTCCTTCTGGTTCCACCTTAACAACATTCCAATCAACCACATGAGTAGAATCATGAACATACTTCTTCAAAACAGAGATATGAAAAACATTATGTACTTTCAAGTTGGGTGGTAATGCTAGCTGGTATGCAACTTGACCAATCCTAGACAAAATTTTGAATGGACCACAGTAACGTGGTGCTAGATTTGCACAACTCCCCAGTCTTAGAGAGATTTTCTATGGCCTTACCTTGATGAACACATGTTCACATACCCGGAACTCCTTTGGAGTTCTTTTCTAGTATGCTTGACTCTTTTGCCGATCTTGTGCCACCTTCAAATTTCCCTGCACTTGCTTCACAATCTCTTCCATTTCTTTCAACAATTCTGGTCCTAACACTAATCTTTCTACTGGATTATTCCAAGAGATAGGATTGTTGCATTTGCGTCCATATAAAATTTCAAATGGACTAAATTTAGCTTATGACTGATAGTTATTATTATATGCAAACTCTGCTAGATGTAAATAGTCCTCCCACTTACCTGGCTAATCTTTCACATACATCCTCAATAAATCCTCCAACACCTGATTCACTCTTTTCGTTTGTCCATCTGTTTGAGGATGGAACGAGGTACAGAAATTCAATGTTGTATTTAATCCCTTAAATAAGGAATTCCAAAAATTTCCTGTGAATTTAGGATCCCTGTCTAAGATTATAACATTTGGTACTCCATGTAACTGAAAAATCTGCTTTAAGAAGATATCAGCTATGTTGGCAGCCTTGTAAGTAGTTTTAACAAGAATAAAATGTGGTGCCTTACTTAACTTATCAACCACCACCATAATAGAGTCATTTTGATTCTGATTTCTAGGCAGTCCAGTAATAAAATCTAAGCTAATCACTTCCCATTTCGAGCTAGGAATAGGTAAAGGTTGTAACAAACCAGCTGGGTGTTGGTGTTCGGTTTTCACCTGTTGACATTATAAACACCTTGGAATGTATTCAGCTACCTCAGATTTCATGTTTGGCCAAAAATATTCCTTTCTTAGCATGGTTACAGTCTTTTGATAACCTGGGTGTCATGAATATGGTGTTTTATGGACTTCGTCCAGAATTAACAACTTAACCTTAGGCACATTAGGTACATACAGTTTATCTTTAAATAATTAAAATTCATCTTTATTTAAACTATAACCTTTTATTAAGCTTTCTGTAGGTTCTTCTTTTGCTGTAATTTGCAATTTCTGATAAATTTCATCTTGTTTTACCCCTTCCTCAAGCTGTTCATTTAAATCATAAGCATAAGTGTTGATTGCTGCTGTAAAATTCAGCTTTGCATTTCTGCTTAATGCATCAGCCACCTTATTTTTCTTATCCTTTATGTGCTGGATTTCAAAATCATATTCACTCATGAAGGCTAACCACCTTGCTTGTCTTACGTTTAAATTAGGCTGATCTAAAAGATATTTCAGTCCTTTATTATTAGTCATTAGAATAAATTTTCTGCCTATTAAATGATGTCGCCACATTTTTAAGGCATGTATTACAGCTGCTAGTTCTAGATCATAAGTTGTGTAATTCTTTTCATGAATTTTTAACTTTCTAGACTCATAGGCAATGACATGCCCGTCTTGAGTCAAAACATCGCCTAAGCCATCATTATAGGCATCAATGCATACTACAAAGTCCTTATTAGGATCTGCTATTCTTAGAATAGGTGCACTAGTCAATAAGGTTTTTAATTTCTTAAAACTTTCTTCACATTTTGAGTTCCAATCAAATTTCTTTCCTTTCTTTTGTAAAGAAGTTATCGGATTTGCTATCCTTGAAAAGCCTTCAATGAATCTCCGGTAATAACTGGTAATTCCCATGAACGACCTAACATCCGTTACATCTTTAGGAACCAGCCAATCTTCGATTTCCTGAATCTTTTCTGGATCTACTGAAATTATTTCCTTAGTCACTACGTGACCTAAGTACTGAATTTCATCCTTAAAGAAGTCACACTTACTAAATTTCGCAAAGATTTGTTGTTCTCGCAACTCTGGTAAAACTATCTTTAGGTGTTCTTTATGTTCTTCTTCCATTTTAGAGTAAATTAAGATGTCATCGATAAACACGACCACAAACTTATCTAAATGCTTATGCATTATATTATTCATTAAGCACATAAAGATAGCTAGGGCGTTAGTAAGACCGAATGGCATTACGACAAACTCGTAGTGTCCATACCTTGTCCTAAAGGCTATCTTGATGATATCTTCATCCTTAATTCTTACTTGATTATATCCTAACCTCAAATCTATCTTTGAAAACACCGTGGCTCCACGTAGTTGATCGAACAGATCATTTATGTAGGGCAACGGATATCTATTTTTAATAGTCATTTTGTTTAGCTAACGGTATTCTATGCATAATCGCATAGTTCCGTCTCTCTTTTTAACAAAGATGACCGGTGCTCCCCAAGCAGACACACTAGGTCGAATGTACTTTTTATCAATTAACTCTTTTAATTGTGATTTTAGCTCATTAAGTTCTAAAATGTTCATTCGATAAGGATCTTTTGAGCTAGGCACCGCAGCCGGTACCAGTTCAATGGTGAAATCCAATTCCCTCCTTGGAGGTAATCCTGGAATTTATTCTGGGAATACGTCAGTATATTCTTTTAAAACGGGAATATCTTCTATTTTTAACTTATCTATTTTAGTTTTACCTTCCTCATCTGTAATAGTTACTGCATAGGCTTTACATCCTTTTCTAACAGTTTTTTTCAGTTGTAAAGCAGAAATCTGCCTTATTATAGTTTTTCTAGGAATACCCTTAACCTTTACTGGTTGTTCATCACTATTTAAGCACGTGAAAGTTTTATCGTAACAATTTAAAACTACCTTATGCTGTTCTAACCATTCCATGCCAATCAGTAAATCATATGAGCCAAGTGGAAAAACATTAAGCTTAACTGTAGTTTTAAATTCATTCATAACTAAAGCACATTCTTTCACAAAACAGGTTACTTTTCTTTTTTCCCCAGTGGCTAATTGCACTAGCCAAGAATTTTCAAACTTATCGACAGACAACTTCCATTTTTCCACTATCTGAGGTGCAATGTAACTGAGACTAGCTCCTGGATCAATTAAAATGGTTACAGGGGTTTAATTAATCATACCTTCTACTTCCACCATGGAAGTCTGATAATCAGCTTGGCGGTTCTCCAAAGCTGCGTTAATTCTGGGCATGATCCTCGCTCGTTCCCCAACGATCATGTCCTCTTGTACAGTATGAATATTGCTGACTGAATTTTTCCGGTTTGGACAGACCGAGGCATAGTGCGGGCCATTACATTCCCAGCACTTAATAGGCTCCTTACGTTCAAAACTCTTGGTAAAATTTCCATGGTTATTTCCAGCTTCCTTGCCCTTAAAATTATTCGAATTATTGGAAGTACCATTCCTATTTTCCTGGAAATTCTTGTTGTTAGAATAATTTTTGGTCTTATTATTCTTGAAATTCCTATGAGGTACAAATTCCTTCTTCTTAAACTCAGGCTGATTGATACTTTTCTTATCCTTCCAGTTGGCTATGCCTTCTTTCTTCCGGTTCTGCTCAAAACAAAAATTAGCCTTCCTCATGGCTTCCTCCAAAGTCTTCGGGTTATCATATTCAATTCTGTCTTTGATATGATATGGTAGACAGCTAAGAAATCGATGTACTTTTGGTTTCTCGTCTACTAGGTAGGGTACATACCTAAGTTATAAACTTAAGAATTTGTTGTTCAAATCCTTCATGGTCATTAAAACTAACTTCAATTCATAAAATTCTTTAGCTCTTTCTTCGTAATACTGCTCAGACAAAAATTTCTTCTTGAAATACCTTTTAAAGGTACTCCAATTAACTTATTTTTCTCTTATACCCCTGACTCTCTTCAGGTCTTGCCACCATATATCAGCTTTTTCGGAGAGGTTATATATTGCTATCCTTGCTTTTAGCTGATTAGATTAATTATATATTTGAAAATATTTCTTCATCCCGGACAACCAGGATTCTACTTCCTCCCTTTTTTCGGTCTCTCCATTAAAAGTTGGGGGCTTTATCTTTTTAAACTCCCCTGAAATTTCCTCATATGGTCTGTATTTATTCTTTCTGTCATACAAATCAGCCTCACTATTGTCACTAGTAGTATGGTAACTTTGTCGTTCATCAAACCCTTCAGATGATAAACTACTTTCAGTTTTTGTTAGCTTTGTCCTTTTGTATTTTCTTTGATGACTGACATCTTCAGATTCTGATCTTCTACTCCTTCCTTCAGTTTGGAATTTTTCTATTAAAATTTGGTTCAATTCTTCCTGAGCCTTCAAAATCCTCTCATTCTCCCTCTTTACTGATTCCATTTCAGTTTTCAAATATTTTACAGTCTGCAACAGCTCTGAGGAGTTGGCAGCCACCTCTTCTAACATAAGTTCTCTAGGCAAATTCCTTGTTTCTGTGTCTAGAGACTCCTCCTGTGCATACTCTCCTAGCTTTTCCATACCTGCCTATTAAACTTTAGAAAAAGGAAATTTTATGTTCTTAACATAAAACAAAATATATGTTAGCATCTTATTTTAATTTACTGTTCTATGAAAGCTAGTTGGGCCGCATCAAGGCCTAGTGTTTGAACCTTGTGCACTGATACCACATGTCAAAACCCCAAATTTCCGAAAAATTTTAATTTTTTTAAAAATACAAATAATTTTCATAATGCAGTCAACTAATTGTTTTAATTAGTTAGATGTTAATGATTTTGTAAACTGAAATATCTACTTGATTATGTTTATCTTATTGAATAATTATTTTTCAGTTGAATGACTTGTTTTTCTTTGCGACCACAAGGTGGAACTGTCTTGGTGATCTAGGGCTTACTTAGCTTTGAGCTAATGCAGAAAGTTTACCTGCTCTTACAAACTTACAGGTAAGAACATCCGGTGCTGCTTGTCGATAATCCTAAAGCATTCAAACATTTGTTCATCGCAATAATAATAATAACTCAGTAAAAGAATATAAATGCTTTTCAATTACCAAAGCTTATTGAGGTAAAATCATTAAACTGTCCTTCTTTTTAAGATGCTATGGAAATGAGATTTAGTTCTATCAGTAATGGCGACAGCTGCTTTCTTTCTAGTAGATGTAATTTATAGTTCTTAATGCATACTGAACTCTTCGATGTTTACCCTATTCGTCGAGTGTAAAAATGCCTTAAATCTTTCTTTGCAAGCAGTTTTAAGAATGACAGAGTTATTATGTCAAAGGTCTAATTTCAATTGTGCACAAAAACATTTACATCATGATGGAATTGGTTACTACTTGTGATAATAACGTAATGCATATTGATAAGGAGTTTACGTACTACTGTTCCCATTTTCAAAAGTTTGAAGTTTAACAGGATTACATCTTTATTACAAGCTGCTCTTTGAAAAGGGATATACTAGCGTTGATGCATAGAGTTCTCTTACACATAACCTATTCAGAGGATAAGGTTTAGATAGTGTTATTAAATCATCAAAAGGTTATTTATTGTCAAATCTGATAGTTACTAAAATGCTTAACACTTTTGTTTACCAACTTAAGGGTTTACACAACAAATACTCCAAAGCATAACTAGAGCTATTCTCATAAGATGGATATCTTATCATGAACAGGTTTTATGCAATTCCTTTCATGGATATAAAAAGGGCATGTCCTTAATGGATTATAACCATTGAAAGAATGCATATCATAATAGTTTTAAGGCCCAACTTTTTATGTTGATGAATCTTTTGTTAAAAAGAATAGTGGCTTAACCCTTGTCATAATTATTATAGTTTGTTGTAAGGCTACTATGTAAGCATAGACAAAAGGGTTAAGAAAATGGAATGCGCCATAACAAAACTATGGTTTACCCTTGATCTAAGCTTATAAACTTTTATTACAAGCATCCCTTACAAATATAAGTTCTAGGTCATGCATTGGTATAGATCCACACTATGATATGACCCTACTCTTCGTTCTAAGGTTTAATTGGTTGAACTTTACAGTGTGAAGGTTGGTTGACATTCGATACTACGAACCTTGTAGAATCTTCCTATCGCATGATTTGGATGAGAAATCATTTGGATACTTGCTTGCTGGAAACTATATTGTTTTTACCCACTGCATGCCAATTATTAATTTGTCAACGTGGGCTCGTCGTAGCCAAGTGTTTGGAGGTTAAAAGGGTATTCTTGAACCCTAGTTTGAAATTCCTCCCTCGCCTTCGGGCCTTCGACCGCTCTACTACTACACTCCTGTCTGCACTGTCGCTTGCATTTGTTGCTGGTAGTCTCCCTATTTGTTGTTTCTCCTCGTGAGCTCGCCCCAAATGCTTAATAGAGAGGTACTGTCATGACATTGTTTGATGTTGGGGTAAAGTTTAGTGATACTTTCTCCAGGGTCTCGCCATTGTGGCTATCTCAATCCCGAATCTTTTGACTGTAAAGAGTTTCCTTCCTCCTTGTCCTGGCACTGAGAGTCGTTGTCTTGCATTTCAGAGTTGTTGGGGCATAGGGTTTCACTGCATAATAGTTTCTTTAGTCAGATATAAAGTGACGACCCAAGCGTGTTTATTTGCTGTGCTTGCTGCTCCTACTCTCAGTCTTTGTTTGTTATTGGCAGTGTTAGTAAACTCCTTCTTTCTTGTAGCAAAAGAAGGGTTTCATTCTCCTCGCGCTGGTGTTTGCCCTTCTACTTGTGGGTGGTCGTGTTTTAGTAAAATTCTAGGTAAGGATGTTGTTAACCCTTCCATTACTTCGCAGTCTTGTTTTAATACACAAATGTTTATTTTGTATACAAGGTTTTAATATTATTGTTCTTCTTGTTAATAGGTGTTGACCTGACTCCCTCTGCATGGTTGGTGCGAGGCTGTGGCGACTTGCTGGTTCACGGTAAGCCTTGGACATCCATGGCCATTCATTCTTGTTTGGTCCCTTATGGGAGATTTGTGAGTTGGTCGCTGTGGCCTGCAACCCTTGCTGTTTTGGTTCAAAAGAGTTGATCGGTTCACTGTTTGTTTGTTGATATTTAACCCCTTTCTTTATGCGGGGCTTTCGGCTTAGGCCATGATTGTAAATTTTTAATTTTTGTTCAGTTACTGTGTAAATATGTTTAAATGAAAGGCAAGGCTGTTAAAGCCATACGCTGTTGGTTTTTGTTGGAAGCCGAGGGCATTAGAAGAGCTTCAACCTCTTTGCTTATAACTATGTTGTACATTTTGATATTAGTAGGGTTTTACCCTAACTCGGCCATATAAAAAAAAGTCTTTACAGTTTCTTTAAATTATCTTTTATTTATAATGCACTTCTGTAATTTGTTTGGTTATTACTTATGTTGTATAATGGTTGGTTAAGCTTGATGAATCGAGCATACCGTTACTCGGTTGGTTCATTTTCTGCGCATTAATGTAAATGAATTTTACCCTGTATTATTATTTAATTATTACCTGCTAGGGTTTATGTACAGTGTTTTTGTATTAGTTTACTTTATTATAGTAGAATTTGTAAAAGTTGTTATATAATTTTTAATCTTCGGAATATAAGAACTTCATGTTTTTAGTGATGTACTTATGTAACTGTCAGTTACATCTTTTGAGTACAGAATTTATATTTTGTTTAATGTTTACTATAATGGGATAAGAACATTACTTTATTTACATATTAATACTGTTCCTATAATTATATATTACCTTTATACTTAGTCCATATAAGGTGTATAATAAGAAAATATGTTCTTATTTATTATAATAAGAATGTTATCTTACCTATAAGGAATATTGCTTCTATAGTTCTTTATAATTTAGTTTATTTGTAGAGGTATAGAAATATAGTATTCTATTGTTTATTTCTTATGTTACCCTATTTATATTACAATAATGATAATTATAAAATAAAAGAGTAACAACTATCTATGTTCTTTCCTATGAACTATATTGTAGGGTTTGTGTTAAATTATAATAGAAATAAGTTAGTAGCCGAATAACTTATATTTAAGTTCAGTTAGATAAAATATAAGAATAAAAAGTTATTTACCTTACAGCGTATTTAAAATCTTAAACCAATAGTTTTGCTTTAGAAATAAATCTAAGTTTATCTATCCTTGCTCACAGTCTGTTTGTTGTAAACAGTAGTTATTTAAACAATACAGGAAGGAAGTAAACTGTAGAGTTTAGAAAGTACTTTTATTTAACTAAACACTACACATCTAACTAATATAATTCTTCCTTTGGTTTGAAAATAATTGTACAGATTACTAAAATGAATGCAGTATAGAAACTGTTTTAATTACCAAGTCCTACTACCAAAACATATTACTGTTAATACAATGATATGGCTTCTTTTCTCTTACTAATAATCTGACATTTATAGTCTAGGTCTAACTCTAATCCTTCTCCATGTACAGAATGCTATTTCTTCTGATAGTATAATAAAAGTAAACATTCTCTTAATCAAACAAACCTTTTACTCTATAATTGCATCATATTTATTTTATATAATTTCACCACCTGTGCTGGAGTACGATCTGGATCACTCTAGATGAGGAAAAACACAGGTAGGGTTTGTTTCTCACTAAGCATAATTTCATTACTAAACAAACTGAGTTATCCTATCCTCTAAGTTTCTACATCATAAACTACAAATGCATCATTCAATCATACACAGATAATAACATAGAAATTAAATAATAACATAACATGTTCTTAGAGCTTGGACAACAACAGCAATGGGAGGCCATTCCTCCCTACCAACTCTTGGAGAGCGCTCAAACATCGACTCCTCAGGACCCCCGAGCTTGCTCTGGTCTCCCTGGCTGGAACTAGGTGCAGCAAATAATAAAGTACTAGTCCTGAGACTTAATACCAGTCCTGAACTTATCAGTCAGTTTCTCTCAGCTAGCAAGCTGTTTCAGACCAAGTTACTGCAGTTTTTCTCTCAAAACACCTTCCTTACAGTTTTCCCTTTTCCCCAATGAATTCCTTGAAGTGCATTCCTCCTGAATGATTCTTCTCCTGGAAAATATCTGAGCAGCCTCAGCACTCTACATTGGGTACTTTTAAAAGATTTCCTAGGTCCTTTTGGGTTAGTTGTCATTTATTGAGCCACCTGCTCTGATCCCACTTTCTTGGGGGATCATGACCCCAAATGGTAGGGAAGTTGCCACCTGCAACATAGGAAGTGTTTGAGGATACTGCCACTTTTATTTTTCTCTCCACCTAGTTCCTTCCACCAGTTTGACCAGTAACATTCTTATTAACAGCTCTCCCAAGCTGTTGTCTCCACTTTTTATTTATTAAAAGTAAAATATTCAGAATTACATTCCACATCTTTTGACTCTGCTGAGCCATCAGTTCCTAATTAGCATTAAATTTAACATAATGTCTTAGGAATCAGATTAAAACAATTAACATTATTTTTACAAAATTGGGGTATGTGACATACACACCCCCTTAAAACATAACATCACCCTCGATGTTACTTATTCTTCATCCTCTGCAGTCCCCTGGAACAGATTCAGGTATTCTTCCCGCATCTTACTTTCTAGTTCCCTAGTGGCCTCTTTAGGACTAAGGTGCTTCCATTGCACCTTCACCTGTCTAATGGTGTGGTTCCATAGTGTAATTTCCCTCCTCCCAAGGATACAATCTGGTTCCACCAGAATTTCTCCTTTTGGTTCCACCTGTACAAGATTCCAATCAACCACATGAGTAGCATCATGAACATACTTCTTCAAAACAGAGATATGAAAAACATTATGTACTTTCAAGTTAGGTGGTAATGCTAGCTAGTATGCAACTTGACCAATCCTAGACAAAATTTCGAAATGGACCATAGTAACGTGGTGATAGCTTTGCACAACTCCCCAATATTAGAGAGCTTTTCTTTGGCCTTACCCTGATGAACACATGTTCACCTACCTGGAACTCCTTTGGAGTTCTTTTAAAGTCTGCTTGACTCTTTTGTCGATCCTGTGCCACCTTCAAATTTCCCTACACTTGCTTCATAATCTCTTCCATTTCTTTCAACAATTCTGGTCCTAACACTAATCTATCTACTGGATTATTCCAAGAGATAGGATTGTTGCATTTGCGTCCATATAAAATTTCAAATGGTCAAAATTTAGCTGATGACTGATAGTTATTATTATATGCAAACTCTACTAGATGTAAATAGTCTTCCCACTTACCTGGCTAATCTTTCACATACATCCTCAATAAATCCTCCAACACCTGATTCACTCTTTCCATCTGTCCATATGTTTGAGGATGGAATGAGGTACTGAAATTCAATGTTGTATTTAATCCCTTAAACAAGGACTTCCAAAAATTTCCTGTGAATTTAGGATCCCTGTCTAAGATTATAACCTTCAATACTCCATGTAACCGAAAAATCTGCTTTAAGAAGATATCAGCTATATTGGCAGCCTTGTAACTAGTTTTAACAGGAATAAAATGTGGTGCCTTACTTAACTTATCAACCACCACCATAATAGAGTCATTTTGATTCTGATTTTTGGGCAGTCCAGTAATAAAATCTAAGCTAATCACTTCCCATTTCCAGCTAGGAATAGGTAAAGGTTGTAACAAACCAGCTGGGTGTTGGTGTTTGGTTTTCACCTGTTGACATTCTAAACACCTTGCAATGTATTCAGCTACCTCAGATTTCATGTTTGGCCAAAAATATTCCTTTCTTAGCTAGAAAGCTATTTCAGACCAAGTTACTACAGTTTTTCACTCAAAACACCTTCCTTACAGTTTTCCCTTTTCCCCAATGAATTCCTTGAAGTGCATTCCTCCTTAATGATTCTTCTCCTGGAAAATATCTGAGCAGCCTCAGCTCTCTACATTGGGTACTTTTAAAAGATTGCCTAGGTCTTTTTGGGTTAGTTGTCATTTATTGAGCCACCTGCTCTGATCACACTTTCTTGGGGGATCATGACCCCAAATGTAGGGAAGTTGCCACCTGCAACATAGGAAGTGTTTGAGGATACTGCCACTTGTATTTTGCTCTCCACCTAGTTCCTTCCACCAGTTTGACCAGTAACACTCTTATTAACAGCTCTCCCAAGTTGTTGTCTCCACTTTTTATTTATTAAAAATAAAATATTCAGAATTACATTCCACATCTTTTGACTCTGCTGAGCCATCAGTTCCTAATTAGCATTAAATTTAACATAATGTCTTAGGACTCAGATTAAAACAATTAACATTATTTTTACAAAATTGGGGTATGTGACAGTATGATTCCTTAATGCCCTCCCCAAGGGCTTTATTTATACTTAGTGAAATAAGGCAGTTTCGAGGGTTGAGGAGGTTGAGACAGTTAAGATAGTTATAGTTAAGGGCTTAACAAATCTCTGATAATCGCGATTTATTATTTTTAATGTCAAAGGAAGATGTACACAGGTATTGATACTGGCAACCTGCGTATGACACGCAAGTTGATCTAAGGGAACCCGTGTACATATCTATACGCGGGTTGCAATTACAAAGACCCGCATACAGTATGCGACATGATGTAGGAAAAGTCGCGTATGTACGCGGGTTGCATATAGGCAAAGGCGCGTACGGCACTTGACATATTCAACGATAAAAATGGCAAGCTGGATGGATAATGAATGTAGTTCATAACATGCCCATCTATAATTTTTTAGGCAACCTTCAATCCATAAGTGTCCTTTTATGTGCCAACATAGGGAAATTTCAGCACTCGGACGGAGAAGTGCCATTTGGGTAGATAACAACGAGTAGAAGGAAGAAATGCATGAGTATAAAACAAGACAAGGTAAAATTGCTGCTAGGTGAGGATGTGACCATAGGGGATTCATGGTCTGTCACATACCTGGATGTTTCGCTTGTCCATCAGGGAATTCCATACTAAATTATTTCTTTAATTATCAATTGTTAAGGCTAGATTCAAGCTCTAATAGAAATATAAACAGAATTCATATGCACAAAACTATGTTTCACATGGATACATCACCCTAGAAAAAATGCATACATGTAGTTCCTAGCATTTCAATGACTTGGAGGCACCTAGGAAATATTCTCTTTGTTCCGAGGACTTCATTGAGGATGTAGGGGCATGTTGGCCACACCCAAGACATTCCTAGACATGCTTCTAATATTAAAGAATTTTATTTTGTAAGGTTTTATCCTAATGGGAAATGTAAGATCTCCATGACTTGATCTGGAACAAGGTACAGTTATGGGCCTTAACGGACCCGAAAAACTGTTCTGACAAGAAGGGTCATGAACTAAATCCTAACCTAGGCTATAAAGCACTTCAAGAAATTCAATTGTTTCCAAAGAGTTGTTACACCTCCATCTGCTAATAGAATTTTGGTAAATTCTTATGTGGTAAGGAATCCACCATTGCTTCAGATTCTTCATCAAAGACTACAACCATGGATGCTAGTTCTACCCTTATTGTTTATGCTCCATTAAGTTTCATTAAAATACCTAATCAACCTCATGTGCCTACAGGAAGACCTTCCCAAATTTGTAGGAAATAACGCCATCTCAATTGATAATCCTTTTATCACCTTTTTGAATGTTGCAGAGAACATAGAAATTGAGTACGATGACATGGTCATGAATATGTTTGCATGAAATCTAGAGGGGAATGCATGGGCATGGTATAAATACCTTGCTACAAATTCCATCAATGGATGGGACTCATTTAAAAAGGAATTCGCAAGCAAGTGGGGGGACAAACAACATGTAAGTTCTCATTAGCAAAAGAAGAAAGGAAATGAAATAGTAGCTGAATTCAATAGCCACACTTGCCAAATTACATGTAAGGATCCCACAAGATAAGCACCCAAGTAATGGCACTACTTTAGTGTTACACATTAATTCTTTTGATGAATCCTTTGGATTTTTTGTTAGGGGAAAGGATTGGTTAGTGAATTTCACTACTAAAGAGCTTCGTAAGATTATGGACAGAAAACATAACATACAAAACATGTCTGTTATTTCCCATGTTGACCATGGTATTAGACTTTAGTCTCTCTTTTCTTTCCTTGTTTCATATTGATGTGATTTGCATGTTAGGTTTGAGTACATGAGTGACTGTTTTTGGTTCTTTGTTGTGCTGAAGGAAAATCCACTCTCACTGATTCTTTGGTTGCAGTAGCTGGTATCATTTCTCAGAAAGTTTTTGGTGATGTTAGGATGACTGATACTCATGCATAAGAATTTGAACATGGAATCACCATCAATTCAATTGGAATCTCATTGTATTATGATATGGAGGATGTATCTGTAAAAAATTTCAAAGGGGATAGAGCGGGAAATGAATATTTGATAAATTTGATTGATTCACCGGGACGTGTTGACTTCTCTTCAGAGGTTACAACATCCCTACAAATCACAGATAGTGCACTGGCTATGGTATATTGCATTGAAGGGGTTTTTGTCCAAACTGAAACTATTCTTCGTAAAGCACTTGGAGAAAGGATTAAGCCAGTTCTCACTGTGAACAAGATGGATGGGTGCTTTATTGAGTTCCATGTTGATGGAGAGGAAGCTTACTAGACTTTTTTCACGTGTCATTGAAAATGAAAATGTGATTATGGCTACTTGTGAATATCCTCTTCTTGGTGATTTCCAAGTTTATCATGAAAAATGTGCAGTTGCACTCTCGGCAGGTCTTCATGGGTGGGCATCCACTTTGAAAAAAAATTCAAAAATGTATGCTTCAAAGTTTGGAGTGGATGAAGGAAAGATGATGGAGAGGATGTGGGGTGAAAACTTCTTTGATCCAACTACCAAAAAATGGAAATCCAATAATACAGGTTCAATAAGCTGAAAAGGGGGATTTTTTCAATTCATATATGAACCTATTAAGCAAATCATCAATATTTGTATGAATGATTAAAATGATAAGTTGTGACCCATGTTGCAGAAATTAGGAGTTGTGATGAAGAGTGAAGAGAAGGAGTTGGTTGTATATAATGTGTCCCTTAAGCACCCAAAAGAACCAAAAAGTAGCCAAAAGAACCCAAAAACAGGGTTCAAGTACCCATTTGGGGGTGAACTCCCCACTTGATATCTAGGAAGAACCATGTACTTCACAGAAGAACATGGTTCATTTGGGTTCTTCCCAAAGGTACTTTCTCCTGAATCCAGTATAATATAAAAGAGCATGGGAAAGGTTCACTCACCCTAGACCATGCTGCAGCCTGCAAGTACCGCTACAAGAATATTAAACAATAGTGCAATAAATTTTCCAAATGAATTGGGTGATCATTTTTATGATGATATCCTTATACAAGTGTTGGAGAGCACTCTAACTCAAATGGGACTTTAAAATATGAGTGTATGAGAATATTTACAGTTTCTCTGATTGCAAGTCATTAAGTGTGATTGCATTAAAGTAGAAAAACGAAAAGAGAAACCCTAAATTGTCTTGTATAATGTATCAAATACGGGCGGAGGCATAGGTGTTGAGTTTTTATTGAAGACTACCCTTGTGAAAAAACAAGTCAAATTAGAGAACATACCATCTGACACCCTTAATTTTAGCCATGACTATACAAAGATTTTGAGCACTAAACACTAGGAAACCCTTCAACTTATTTGTTCCTCTTCCCTTGGAATTCCTTTGGAGAAGCTTATTGGCCACCTTGACCTATTTGAAGGGAGAAAATTATTTCATAACCAATATTTAAAAACTCATAAACATAACTTCAAAACCTAAGACTAGATTTTCACATGCTTTTCATTGAGCACAAATTGGAACAATTGTGGCTTTCCCTACAAAGAAAATCAAATTAAATCAAATTTGAAATGAGAAGTGAAATGTTAAACTCCATGCAATTTAATTGCAACATATTTAAAAACTAAAATGCTACCTGGTAAAAGAATATGAAACCTTTTAGAATTAACTAATGAAAATAAAAAAAAATGGATCTTTCCTGCTTTAAGAAGCTGCAATGTAAACTAGAACTAGTAGACCATAACATTGGTATGAAAGTGTGAAAAAAATCTATCTAGATTTATTTATGGAAATAAATTCCATCAAATTATGGATTCAAAGTAAAATGCATATACCAATTGATTCCATGTAAGATCCAAATTCTGAAATAAGAAGAAGCCTCGCACCACAACTTCAAACCTAAATACATGTTTGAATTTTGAACAAATATCATACTTTGGGTAGAAGAAAATTAGTATTTAGGTAAGAATATAAAAAATAATTTGGTTAATGTTCTAACTTTCTAAGACCTTACAAGACCTAACACAAAAACTAGCAAAGCCTAAAATCTGAAACAACGCTTTCCCTCAAATGTGTGATCATTAGCAAGAATGTACTGAATACAATGTATAGGGTTTTGGAAGGCTTGCCCTCTCCAAAATTGATTTATTATCCCCCACCCCAAGGCCTCTATTTATACTTTGGGAAATAGAGTGGTTTCGAAGGTTGGGATGGTTGAGATGGTTAGGATAGTTATGGATTGGGCCCCAACTAATCTCATATAATCTCGATTTATATTTTTTTAATGTCAAATTAAGGTATACACGGGTATTAATATAAGAAACTCACATATGACACGCGAGTTGCTCAAAGGGAACTCGCGTAAGCAAATATATGTGGGTTTCAATGGCAATAATCACGTATGATACATGAGTTGCAATGCATATAGTCGCGTATGCAACCCAAAATTCATAATAAAAATATACAAGGCTAGTTTGAGGATAATGCATCAAAGTTCATGCCCATCTATAGTGTTTTGGTCACTTCAATCCAAATTGTCCTTTTGTGTACCAACATGAGGAATGTCAGTACTCAGACAAAGAAGTTCCATTTTGGCTGATAACAAATGCCCCCTAATGTGTGAGATCAGAGGGAAGCGATGGCCGAAACACATTATAATCATTATCTTGGAGAACTCAGAAGTCCAAGGAAGCAGAGGAAGTACCTTAATCAAATACATATCAAATGTCATATACAAAATCATATATGAGGATGCCATGTTCAATATACTAGAACACTAGCTCCTTTACAATATTTGAGTACATCATATGATACAGGTACAAAACTATGTATATTACAAAGGTGGATTGAAGCCACAATATACAATCATGATGAATCTTCAAAAATATGGAAACTGTGTAAGTGAACACAACACAATATTGCACAACTTAGGTTATATATGTGAACCTAAGGTCTTCGTGAAAATCCAAAGGAACCAGTACAATCCAGTCCATGTGAATAGATGTGTCGAAGTCGAACATGAAAAGGATTCAACAGATTTCCAATCAATAGGTTACAATTGACAACTGAAGCAAAGGAATTCACTAATGATGAAAGTGAATCCTAGGGTACCATCGTCAAAACTCTACGTCTTCATCTTCAGGAAATGCTGATGAGAAACCATACTGTGATGAGGAAGGCAATAGATCCTCCAACGGATCACAAGCGTGACTAGGAACTAGATAAAGGAAAGTAAACACAAGTGATATCAGATAGGAAAATGATGGAATCAGGATAAGAAGCAGAAAAAGGGATAAATCCTTGAACAGTGAGCATGACACAAAGATGACCCAAGGCAGCTTTTAACTTTGCAGATAGAACAACTAGACTTATATTTCATGTAGGAGACATGATCAGATTCCCCAGGCATACATGACAAGTGGAGGAGTAAGAAACTCAAAGTGATAGTTGTACTAAAAGTGTACACTGAGACATGAGTATCAAAAAGTTCAGAGAGTGCTATGTTCAAGGAGGACATGCTGCCACCAACTGTAACCCAAAGAGAAAACTTCTTCCTTATATTTCCTATTAAATTTTAACGAGTCCAGGAAAGTCAACTCAGGTCTCTCTTCATTTTTGACAAGCTTGAAGAGAAAAAGGAATAATGCTTGATAATGTCACTTATTTGTGTATTTTACGAGCCCGAACTAGTACATGCTCCCCTAGTGTTTTCATGTTTAGAGAGTCTAAAAACTCCAAGGGAGTCCTTTTTCATCCAATTTAGTCTCCTGAAACCGAAAAAGTATAAAACATATCTCAAAAGAACTCTTTTAACTTCCAAAGAAGAAAAGGTGAACGTTTTTCGTACTTAGTCAGGGAGGTCCGAAAAAAGTTAAATTACCACCTACCCAACGCTCCTTCTAGAGCAACTTATAGCTTGAGTTTTACGAGTGTGAAGGAAAGTAAGATCACTCGGAAAGATCCATTTGAGTATGAGAAATGGGGCTTACAATATTAAACTCGATGTTTTGTTCTTGGTGTTTAACGAGCATGACAAAGACATAAAGTACACTCAGAATCTTTTTCATGTTTAGATCCACAACACAAAAAAGAGAAAACTAAGCTCATACCGAGTGGTCCTTTTCCATAAGTTTGGTCCCTCAGGTCTGGAAAAGTGATAAACCTATGCCTGAGAATACTCTTCTCAATTCCGTAAAAAAGAGAGTGATCCTTTCTCGTATTATTCCACATGGTCCGAGAAAGATATAACCTACCACCAATGTGGATGCCCATTCACATATTCTTAATGAGCCTGAATGAACAAGTTTACTCAGCATTCAAGTCTATTTTGAGGAGTTATACTTGGGCCTAAAGAAACTCCATAAGGGTGGGGAGCCTTATAAAGGGGATAGCTTGTAAAAAGAGACCAAAATGAGGCTCAATTTGGCATGAAAAATAGCTAAGAANGAATTAGTACCAAAGACAATAAATGTGTTCTAAGCTAGGGTAGTCATGTTAGGAAGGCCCTATCCATGGAAGAACAATGATATAGACAAGGTACTAATGGTTGGAATACCATAGTCCATGGTCAAAGGAGTAATCCTAGGGTTAAAGCGGATTAAGTATAATTGCAGAAATGCATATAAATGATCAAAATACTACCCTATATGAGTGAATAATGACTTTGAATAACCTTGGACCTGTTTCATTAGGTAAACATGACATGGCATTAGTTTGATTTTAATAAAAATTACAAACTATAGGTTAAAAAACCCACTTTTTTTAAATAAATTCTATAAATAGTGCAAAAATAGAAATCAAATTCACCAATTGACATTTTTACCCAAGATAGACAAGTTTTACCTCTTCCTTCAATTGCTTGCTGTGGTCAAACCGCTAGATGATTTTCAAATCTGCAAGTTCTAGGTAAATCAACTCTCCATGCGCTTTCATTTAATCCAAGCAAATTTTTTATAATATGAAAAAATTGATGTTTTCAGCGAGTTTAAAGATGGTCACGCTGTATACACGGCTATGCAACATAGACAGTCGCGTACACATGTTTTATACGCGGCTTGATCGAAAGGAACTCCTGTATGATACACGACATGTCCAACGGACAATCGTGTATACTGCGCAACATAGAAAAAAGCTATCTAGGGCCAAAATCAAAATTTTTTAAATGAATGTAATGTTTGAAAATGGCCTTTCTAATAGGCTGAAAAATGGTGTTGGAGTGGAGGGAGAGGGAGCATGAAGACATGGACCAAGATTCTCTTCGAAGTGCCCCCATGGTGCATGCATTGTGGCAAAGTGGGTTGCTGAAATTATTTTGTACCTCACCTATGCGATCTAATGTCCACTTACTAGAGTTTTTGATCAACTACTAGGATCATGATCTGGGTGCATTTGACTTACAAGGTAAGATTTTAGAGATTACACTGGAAGACATCTATTTCATATCCAGTTTGTCACGATGGGGAGCTCTTGTCAACTTGGAAGGTACCAGTAGGGGCGGTGACCTTCTAAGTGTTCAGAACTACATTAACACTTACTCTGCACCTAGTACTCAGAAAAGGGGTACTTGCATCCCTATTGTTCATATTCACAGCTTTCCATTACAAGTGTTGGTAAGAACAATAGTGAGGGTTGCAGGATCATCATCACTTCATTTTTCAACTCGAAACCAAATGAGAATTGTGGTGGAATGTCTACAGGGAGCCTTATTTGACTGGAGCTCAGGAGTAATCCCGATAATGAAGAAGCAACTCTCTGACTAGAAGAGAAGATGACAGAAAAAATTTGGTTATTCTAGCATATTGGTGGCCTATTTCTTTGAGAGAGTGCCCAGTCTCAATCCTGCAGTACCTCTACCAGTTTCCTCTCCCTGTCAACCTAGATTGAGTAAGTGGGGAGAAATCTTCCTTTGCCAGGGTGACAATGGATCGGTTTAGAGTGTGTACGATGATGACTTCTACCTATGGTGGGAGCAAAAACTACTAGAACTTGAGCAGTTTCCATATGCTGGGTTGGATTTCCGGGGTGACAATGGCCTTGTCCTCTCTCCTAGAGGAGCATGGGGAGAGTCAGGTATTTTGGTTTTTCAAGTTTTTAATTTTTATGAATTTTATTCATAAATATATATACATATGTATAAGAGTTTTAATCCTTTAAATGTTTAAAAATGCATATATTGGACCAGTATTCCCTGTTGGGCATCCTCATATGTATGTGCGACCAATGGCAGGAGAGGATCATGGTCTAATTAGGGTTCTTGAGGGGAAGCTATCCAGGATTACCCAAAGAGTTCCTACTTTACGTATTGAGCAGATCCATGCCATTATGCAGGAGTTAGTGGTTGGTATCCCACCTATCTGGATACACCTTATGAGAAGGGTAGCCAGATCAGTGCTTGTTTACATAGAGGCTGTTGAGGTTGTTGGAGCTGAACAAGCTGAAAAATCCTAAGAGAAGGATGACCAGGATGATCAGGGTGGGCAGGGTGGTCAAGCTTAGACTTGGGAGCATTTTATGGATTACGATCCAGATTTTGTATATTTTTTGTATATTACACAGTTATGACTAGATCTGAGGATCAAAACTCGACCTATCTATATGGACATATATTCACATACACACACACACACACATATATATTTTCAGTTTATTTACATGTGTATTTCAATGTGTATGTTGTAAATTTTATGAAATATGTGTTAAATTCCAATCCAAGATATAATTCACATATGCATCAGTTAATGAATTTTGATTTCTTGGAATATGATTAAATGTAATAAAATCAAAATTTATTTCCAATAACCTAACTTGCATAAACTGACATAGTAGAATAGGGTTCCGCACCTGATAAGCTCGATTGAGCTAGGAAACTACCAATTGAGAGTCAAGCCTGACTTCTAGTTGGGTAATGCCTTGTAATAAGGCATCCCATAAAATATCAATGACAACCTTGTACTTGGCCACATTGTTGGTAGCAGGATCTAGGCAAGCGCCTCCATAGGAAAATAGCTATCCTAAGGGTGAGTAAATAACCCATGCGACTGAACCCAGGTTGCAAGTGTGGCGGCTAGCGCCATCTACAAAACCTACGAACCACTCAGAAGAAATTTGTTACAACCAACATATGATATAAGAACACAAACCGGTGAACTATTGTACATAAAGTTACATACAATAAAAATACAAAAAAGTGCTAAGCCTAAGCATAGTACTTTTTCAGGTAGAGCCCATTTCTAGGCACCGATAGCTTATTTTCCTTGAAATTAGTTAATTAATACGCACCTTTCTTCAAAACTTTTGACACGACATAAGATCCTAACCACATAGACTTGAATTTCCCTGCCCCCAAGGGTTCTTTGTTCTGATCCAAAAGCAAGACAAGCTCCCCTTTAGAAAAACTCCTAGGTTTAATTGATTTATCGTATTGATTTTTGACCCTATTTTTATGAGCCTCGTTTGCTGTCAGCGCATCCCTACATTCTTCATCTAGATGTTCTAAGTGTAACAAATGTTCTTCCATCTCAGTCGTATTAGGTAGCACATGCATAGCAATATTTAAGGATGGATTTCTCATTCAACCGAGGTTACTACTTCCACTCCGTGAATGAGTTGGAAAGGAGAAAACCCTGTGGCATTTTTCACATTGGTTCAATAAGACCAAAGTGCAGGATACAGCATGATGTGCCAATTTGACCGGGCTGCATTAATAGTGCACTTAAGAATTGTCTTCAAGGTCTTATTTACTGTCTCGACTTGACTATGTGCTTGTGGGTAGAAAGAAGATGAATGTTCTTGTTTAAACCCTAGCATAGTGGTCAATTCATTCATCATGCTATGTTGGAAGTGACTGCCATGGTCAGTGACAATCTCTTTAGGAATACTGAAACGTGCAATAATTTGGTTGAAAATGAAAAAAGATGTAGTTTCCCCGTCAGCTTATAGGTGGGCATTTCCTCTGCCCACTTCGTGAAGTAATCTACAGCAGCAATGATGTATTTGTGCCCCCCAACCGAAACTGGGTTGCACGTCACGTAATCTATCCCCCACTTAGTGAAGGGGCCAACTGAGATGATGGGAAATAATGAAGCAGAATGCAACTGCATCTTTCTTGTGTAAAGCTTACAAGGATGACAGTGCTTCACGGCTTCCACACAATCTTTAAAGATTGTAGGCCAGAAATAATCAGCACGTAAGATATTCTGGGCCGTTGCTAACCCAGATAAATGACCCCCACACGCTCCGCTATGGGAATCATGTAGGACAATCTCAGCCTCTTCGTGGGTAAGACATTGATGCAAAATAGAGCCTACCCCTC
The DNA here is from genome assembly GCA_001517045.1 of Pseudotsuga menziesii. Classification (NCBI taxonomy): domain Eukaryota; kingdom Viridiplantae; phylum Streptophyta; class Pinopsida; order Pinales; family Pinaceae; genus Pseudotsuga; species Pseudotsuga menziesii. The sequence goes on from LPNX010549821.1 coordinate 31,282, forward strand.
TATGATATAAAGCATCTCCAATAATGAGGTAGTTTTTTGCATGTAAGCATAGTTTGCACCATTTTTCCCGTGAAAAGGTTGCAGGGCACTTCATAGTCTGGAGATAGACAAGTATATCTCTGTACCAAGGGTCAGAAGTGGAAATAAAAAAGATTTATTCATCTGGGAATGAGCCTTGTTCAATGGCTACACCTTCTTCAACCAGAAATTATGCAATGGGTTCTGAAAAAACTAAGGATTTTTTGGATTTGGCGGATTGGAAATCTAAGTCAAACTCCTGGAGAATGACTATCCATTTGTTGAATTTTCCTCCAACTATCTGTCGGGACAAAACATATTGGAAAGGATTAACATCCACGACTACCGTCGTAGTCCTCAGTAAGATGTAGTGACGCAACCTTTGAACATTATACAAAGCTGCTAATGCCAACTTTTCAACGTGGGAATACCTAAGTTTAGGGCCAGCTAAAGAACATATAAGATAGTAGATGACATGCTCTTGGAGTTTATCATCCTCCTGGACTAGTACTACCCCTATGGTCTACTCGTATGCGACCATATACAATATAAAATCAAGAAAGTAATCTGGCAGACACAGTAATGGTGCTGACAACAAAGCTTTCTTTAATGCCTTGAATGCAAGTTGTGCAATTTCATCCCATACAAATGGGGTGTCCTTCTTCAACAGGCGCATGAAACCTTTAGTGATCTTGGAATAATTAATGAAAAAAAATCAAAGGAATTTGGAATTCCCTTGCAGGCTTTGAAGTTGCCTGATGGAATGAGGAGGAGGTAGATTTACTATGGCCTCAACTTTCAAAGGATCCACCTGAATAACTTTGTTAGAAACAATGAACCCGAGCAGTCTACCTGAATCAACACAGAAAATGCACTTGTGGGGATTCAAGTGACTTTTGTAGTGTCAGCATCGTTTGAAGATTAAACGCAAGTGATCTGGGTGATCGATCCTCTTACGAGAATGTGCTGAAAGATCATCAAGGTAGGGTTCGACAATAGACTTAATGTCATCAAAGGAAAAATTCATTTCCCGCTGAAAGGTAGCCCCTACATTTTTCAATACAAAAAGAATTTTCTTGTACGCAAATGTACCCCAAGGATAGATGAAAGTTGTTTTATGTTGGTCTTCCAGTTTAATTTGAATCTGATTATATCCGTAGAAACCATCCATAAACGAAAAAGACTTCAGTCCCCGCACAAGCATCAATGATTTGATTTATGAATGGTGTGGGGTAGTTATCCTTAGGACATGCTTTGTTTAAATAGCGAAATTTAGTACACTACGTGTATCGTTCCTTGCTTTTTTTTTTACAGGAACAGGGTTGGATACCCATACTGTGAAAGCTATCGGATAAATGAAACCGGCTTTCAGCAATTTTTCAACTTCAGGCTTAACAATTGTTGCTTTACGTAGATTGACAGGTCTAAGTTTTTGTCAAACTAGTTTGGCATCAGGATAGGTTCATATTTCATGTTCTACTATCAATGGATCTATTCCTAGAATATCCTCATATGATTAGGAAAACACATCACAGAATTCCTTAAACAAGGCTATATAGATATAAATCTCCTCCGTAGAGCAATTTGCACCTATATGTACATTTTCCACAACGTCTGGCTTTGTAGAGATGTTGATAGGAATAGTAATGGAAATGATTGCCATATTCCCATCAACAAATATTCCCTCCCTAGGTAAGGGATTAATGGGTGTATCAGCATCAGTTTCTAGTCTCATATGGAACTCTTGATTTTCAATCCTGCTTAACTCTGGAAGAAAATAGGATCGATGGTGAAGATCTTCGCAGATCTAATCTCGTCCGCACATAGCTTCCAGAATGGCTTCATCAGATGGAAAAACCATATCTAAGCAATCTTCAGTATGCAAAGAGTTCTCTGCCCAAGCAGGCAGATAGGATTCTTTCGGCTCCTATGAGACTATAAGAGGGACTAGAATGGGATCAACAGCAATATGAATGACAGCTTGATAAGCTACTTTCGTTGCTGATAAGGGCACTTCAGGTTCATGATGGGAAGGAAGAACCCAAGGGTCCATTCTATCGACAACCGTTGTAATAGACTTCCCTACACTAGTAAAACCTAAGTAATTAATTGGTGCTAGAAAATTGAATGTGCCCATCAATGATGCATACATTCCATCCCCTAAGCTCTCTAAAGTAGGTTTAACCTGATCAACCAATGGCACGGTGGACTCATTAGTTTCCATGCATCCCTTTCGAGTAAAGCTAAGTTGGTCTACAGTAACCAATTTACCTTGGTGCAGAAACACTACTACCTGAAGAACGACCAATGCAATAGCGGGCATGGCATAAGCCCAACTTCTCCCCAGGAGCAAGTTATAATCCAATGGTGCATCAATCACCTCTACCTAACCAGACACTGCCTTCCTTTCCAACTTTATTTCAAAAATGGGTAGGATACCATGTCGAAAAAATTACCTTCCATCAAAAGCAGTAAGTAGGGTGTTCAATGGAACTAGCTCTAGAGATCCAAGAGACTTCCAGCAAGACAAGGACATGACACGTGTGGAAGTGCCCTCATTGACAACTACCCTTCCAATATTTTTTCCACCGTGGATGACATCTATTGCTAAGGCCACATGATATGGTACGCGAATTTTGATGTCAGAAAAATTAAACTTCTCCATGAGGCTTGATGAATCCATACTACCTAAGGCTGCTAAGAGTGCATCTCGTTAGGCGGGACGACTCTGTAACACCTCTAAAGCCGACATCGCACAAGGGGTTTGGGATAAATCTTCAACTACATAGTAATTGGTTGCATCCCTAGCATTAGGATTGTACAATGTTTTCTTAAAGACACCCTTTGGTATCTTGTGCATAGTTTCAATAGGTTTTTCAATTGTGAGAGGGTTAGAAGTTTCACCTATAGACTTGCTCTTCTCTGGAGCCTCAGTCTCATAGTTCTTGTTCCTACTCTGGAGTAATGTCTGGCATTGAACCATGTTGATATAATTTGGGTCAGGATAATTTGGGGTGCCCCTTGCTACATTTGAAGCTGAAGAAGAATTTTGTGCTTGGGGAAAAGGATCCTTCAGGACATTCGATTGTTGGTTTTTTAGTAGCTTCTGAGCTTGGTCCATAAGGGGACATTGATGGGTCATGTGATCATCCTGGCACAAATTACATGGAAATTTCACCTTCTTCTTCTCTTTTTTCCCCCATTAGCATTGTTTGTGGGTTTTGGCTTGTTTTGGTTTCCCTCAACTTTCTTCCCCTTTTTTCTTTTTCCCATCAGGCTGCTGATTGCCCTTTTGTGTGGATTGTGCAAAAACATTTGCATTCTGGGGTGAGGGGGCAGCCTTTGCTACCTCCATTGTATAGTGTTTGATGGACAACTCATGGATTTGTTTAGCCAAAGACTCCACAGTGGGAGATTTCACTGAACCAACAACACCATCGGCATGGGGTCCAGGCTTAGGTTTTTTGACACCATGGGTTGGTCTCGGTGCATCAGGGATGATTTCATACAGAATCCTAGACTGAGAATATATCGAATCTAACTGTTGGGCCCTGAGGATAGCTTCTTCCTCATTAGTTACTCCCGAAGTGGACACATCCTTAGATATATATGGCAATAAGGACTTCAAGAACCATTCTAGTAAAAACTCAGGAGGGATAGTGGCCTTAATGAGCCTCTTTCACCTTCTCCACTCTTGGATGTGATCCAAAATATGAGTGGCTTTGTCCTGCCAAAAGGTGGACAATAAGTCTGTCCCAACAGCATACCAGACATGAAGTTGGAAATGGTTAAGGAACACATTGGCCAAGTCCCAAACACTACCAAACGCAACAGAGGGAAGTTCAATGTACCACTTTGTTGTGGCACTAGTAAGAGTTCTTTGGAACAATCTCAACCGAACAGTGTCATAATTTAGTGAGTTGAAGGAGCACCACAAGTGAAAAGTGGTGATATGAGCCCCTGGGTCTTCACCAACTTTGCCTTCGAATTTTGGGATATCCGAATGTAGCTTGGTAGGAACAGGTGGCCAAGAGGCATCATGTCTCACCAGGTCATTCATTAGCTTGGACAAATCTAGAAAATTCAAAGTTGCTAGAAAAGGAAGCTTGGGCCTAACCAAAGCATGAAGAGTACAAGCTTGGGAAGTAGAAGGACTTTCCCAAGGATTCCCAAATGTGAAGGTGGGTTTGCCGCCTGCTACCGGTTGCGAATTAGTCGTATTTATTTGGAAAGAATTCCACCCATAATCCAGTGGATTATGTGGTGCAATGTATGAGGTTCGAGATGCCCTAGTTGAAACTGGAGTTTGGAAAATAGGAGCAGGTATCCCTCCACTAAAAAGTGAAAAAGGAGAGCTCGTGAAAGGAGTCGAAACCGACGCTTGGAAACCTTGACCATAAGGATTAGTGTTTCCGAACTGCACTCCTACATATGCAGGTGTGGGACCTACATATGGAGAGGATGAGGAAATGTGTCCCCCATTCCAAGGGAAACCCTAGACAAATGAAGAGGATCCCACTAGACCACTCTGGGTAGTGTGTGCAAAAGAAGTTGAAACAGAAGGTACACTAGGGATCCCAGTGACCACCCCACCAAAAGTGCCTACTACATTTGTTGAAGCTGGGGGTTGGACCACCCCACTAGCTGGAGTCAAAAGAGTAGTAGGTATCTTTTCTCTAGGGGCACCCACCAGGGGAGGTGGTACCCCTTTAGCCGGAGTGGCTGAGGTGGAGGTAGAAGGACTTTCCCCTACACTAGACATTAGTCTTCCCACAGGAACACCAATCACAGGTGAATTGAAAGGACGAACCTGGATGATCACTGGATCATTTAGGTCAGTAAGAGGTGAATTAAAGTTTCTTGCAAAATCGTCATCCTGCAAGTCTTATATCTCTATTGGGGTTGTATCAACCTAATTTGTCCTGAGTTCTGGTTCACTCAGAACTTCACTAATTCCTACCAGTTTGAAAGAACCGTCTTTGTCTAATCTCCGCCTTAAAGGGGGTGGTGGAGGCTCCACCGTAGTGAGCAGAGGAAGGTTTTGCAACCTTCTTGACCTTCTGAAAGGTTGGTCCTCCATGATTGAAAATTTGACTCTTCACACCGTAAGGTCATCTAAACACAAACAAACCACAGAGCAATCACTACAAAATTTCCTAAAGTCTTTAGCAATCACAAGGGGTATAATATATGCTTTTCAGAAGAAAGCTGAGACACAATTACTTGGCTTCCTTGAAGATGTTCTTAGGCACAAGCAGAGGAATCACCCACTGCCCTCCCACACTTTCTACAAGGGTTACCTTCCAAGCCCGTCCAAGGTAAACCATAAATAGCCTTCTGGTGTACCTGTGTATGAACCCTAGATGTCTGAGAGACTATAGGATACCTCAACTATATTGACAGTTTGGGGGGATAGTCGCAATCCTAGTTCGTACGCATAGGCAGGGTATCAAAGCCCGAAACTCTGTCTAGGATAGAATCCCCAGATGTGCAAAAACATTGGTCTACGCTTTGACAAGGAATCGGAGGGTTATCTCCTCAGTCCAAGACTCCACGCGGCCTCATGCTTAACTCCTGTTTAAGAGGAGCTTCCCAGATACGACCTACCAGGGATGATTTTAAGGAACCATACTTATTTAAAAGTGTATAAATGTTGGCGAATATTACCAATTCTTAAAACGCCAACTATAAAATTATTGGTGATATTTTTAAAAAAAATATTTTAATTTCAAAGGATTTTATATCATTTATATAATAATTTGGTGATTTTTAGGGTGAAATTTTTTTACCCCATCAAAATTGGGCAAAACAGGGCTTCAAAAATGCAAAATGGTGAATCTTTTTTGGGAGAAAAACATGGAAAAATAGCCCACTGGGCTAAAATTCGCCCCTAAAACTATCCTTGCAACCAACATAGGAAAGGGTTTACTTATCAATTAGCCAACTACGTCTGAATTTAAACACTTGTGGAGAGTTTAAACTCCCTATTCCACAAGTCTAGCCTAAGCTAGTTGGTGTATGGCCCTATAAAATACAACTTACTAATAAATTTTAAATTATATTGTTTATTTTAAGGGTTGTTCTTAGTCAGAAGGTAAATGGTGTGAAGGACTGTGATGTTATAGACTCAATAAGAAAGTAAAATGATGTAGAAAGCAACTTCCAAAGCAAGATACAACTACTTAAACCAAAATTCTTTTCTTTTTGTAAGTGTAAGCTAATGAAATTAACACTAAGTGTCAGAAAACTAAGACTTTTATAATTTTTGAAATTTTATTTAAAAATGCTGAAAAGAAAACTACTAAGTGAAACTATATACAAAAGCATAAAATCTTTTTCTTTCACTTTTTCAAATTCTTCAAAAGCTACAATGCATCTAAATGCAAATTTTTTAGTAAGTTTGAATGATCACAACATATCAAAAGCAAAATGAAGTATAGAGGACCTACAATAACCAAAAGTGAAGGAGACTTGGTAAACGACCTAACTTGGGAAACTAATGAATAAAATCCACTAGATTTACTAAAGAACAAGTGGCTGAATGACACTACACAAAGTAGTACATAGAATAAGGTATCTAAAGCCCTGATCACTGACTCAGATACGTACCATTGAACTCATAGGCCAAGTAGGAGGGCCAACTTCAAGTCACTGGATGAAAGAAGATTCAAACAAAGCAAACTCAAAGGCTTAATAACAAGAGAAAAGTATGGCATACAGGACTTTGGACTTACAGAACTATGCCAACAACAAAAGACCCCGAAGCCGACAAAAAATCAGCCAAGACAGGGACAAGCAAACCCTACCCAAATTTTTATGCTGCTACAGGATATACATGACTATATTATAGAGAAACCCACGTACCATACGTGACTGTCTTATAGAGAAACCCGCGTATACAAGTTGCTATACGCGACTGTGTATAACAGCAACCCGCGTATACAACAAAAAAAAATCAAAGAAAAAATATAAAACGGTGTCTGGACATACTATACTGCAAATCAAAGGCAAGATAAAAGAACCACACTCAGAATCAGAGCAAATACTGGTCAAGACCCTACAGGATAAACCCACAGCACACTGGGCTCCCCAGTGGAGTCGCTAGTTCTGTTGTTCAAGATAAAGCACCCTTGTAACCTAGGGTCTGGGGTTACCAACTTACTACTAACTTCCATACAATCATATTTTTAGAGGGAATGGAAAGAGAATAGGAAGAAAATCTTGACTTACCAGACTAGCGATGGTTGATCCAAGCTTGATCTTCTCTCGCTCCACTTCTCTCCAAAACTTCTAGGGATGTACTTCTCCACCTGCAAAGAGAAAATCCTTCAAGTAATATCTCATTCATATATATATCAGAGGTTAGATGAAAATCATATAGATAACATAATCAAACATATCCATTAAACCAATATACCTGAAATAAACTCGATACAAGATTGGAAGAAGAATTCTCTTTATTAACAAGTGGTGAATAAGATGAGAGTACAACCCATCTTCTGACACAAGGACTCCTCTACAACCAAAGGACTCTAAGTTCTGCTGCTCCAAGACTCTGAAGATATACCACCAGCATAACTTTGCTCTCCAAAATTGATTCATTAGCCCCCACCCCAAGGCCTCTATTTATACTTTGGGAAGTAGAGTGGTTTCGAAGGTTGGGATGGTTGAGATGGTTGGGATAGTTATGGATTAGGCCCCAACTAATCTCATCTAATCTCAATTTATATTTTTTAATGTTGAATTAAGGTATACGCAGGTATTAATATAAGAAACTCGCGTATGATATGCGAGTTGCTCAAAGGGAACCCGCATATGCAAGTATATGCGGGTTGCAATGCAAATACTCGCGTATGATACATGAGTTGAAATGCATATAGTCGCGTATGCAACCCAAACTCATAATAAAAATATACAAGTCTATTTTGAGCCTTAATGCATCAAAGATCATTCTCATCTATAGTGTTTTGGTCACTTCAATCCAAATTGTCCTTTTGTGTACCAACATGAGGAATGTCAGTACTCAGACGGAGAAGTGCCATTTTGGCCCATAACACTTTTCGATCATGACGCTGTGATGTGTTACATTAATTACCCGCATTAGGGCGTGTGGTACATTTCACACAATAATGAAATGGTTAAAATTTGGATTTTGGGACATGAACAAATGTGTACAAGGGATTGCACGGAATGGAGGTAGTAGGGGCATCAAACTTCTTATTCCCCATTAAATTGGGTTGTATCCGACACTAGAAGTACAAGTAGTGAAATTTGGTACGTGTGTGGTCTTTTGCCGTGATAATTACTAATATCAACGACACCCTCATTTATTATGATTTTAATCAAAGAATATATGAAAATATTATCCTGCTCATGGATTCATGGTCCAAAATCCAGTACCCAACGCTATATACGTCACCCCGCCACCAACGCTGGAGGCACAATTCACAATTCAAAAGTCAACAGTTGGTTGGCCAATAAGATGTTTTATAAATTAACAATTTAAATAAAACATAAATTTATTTTTCTTCAATTATAATGTTTAACATTAATTTGAAAGAAAAAATTTACAAAAGTATGGATTGATTAATAAGATTGATCTATTCATATATATCTCTGCTGCATAGAGACATAACAATTAAATGAAAAGGAAAAGAAAAAATGGGTACAATATAGACCTGATTAAATTATTGTCTTAAAAAATTGTTTCAAAGCCACTCCTAGTTTAGTAGTGCGTCAAGTGTTTTTTATCATGATAGTTAAATTGGTGTCAATAGCTAAGTTGTGACACATGAGGGGTTCTATAATTTACTAAATTCTAACATGACAGATAGATTCAAAGATCCCCTCTGAATCCATATGTCATGTTAGAATTTAGTAAATTGTACAAATTCATTGTCAAAATTGTAATTTTCCATTGTTGGAGTGACACAACTAAAAATAACCAAATAATGACCAACTGTTATGTGGTCATTTTTAGTCTAGATATATCGTGACCAAATTTGGTCATTTATCTTGGTCTTTTTCAGTTTAGTTTTTTCACGTGAAAAAAAGTGGTCATTTATCTTGGTCTTTTTTACTTAGCTCACTTAAATTTATCAATTTTGGTCATTTATCCCTTGAAAAAAACTATGGTGACCAAAATTTTTGGTCTCCTTGTCACTAATCTCTCTTTTTCCACTAGTGAATGATTATTCAAGTTGTCCTTTTAGTTTGTACAAGCCTCCGTCTACTTCTCCAATCATTGTTGCATCATTTATTATCTTTACTTTAGGAAACATTGGAACTTGGCCATCACCAAATGAAACTCTCATTCCCTTTGTATCTAGTGTAGAGATGGAGAGAAGATTCTTCTTCAATCCTAGAACATACAGTAAATTATTCATCTTTAAATATTTTCTAGAGTCTAGCTTGTATGAAGCTTCTCCACTCCCTTTTATGGAGTATTGATAATAATCCCAAGTTTCACCTTGTGAGGTAACTCATGCTCAGAAATATTGATGAATGACTCTTTGTATCTCGTCATGTGTTTAAATGCCCCATTATCCACAAGCCAATTGTTTATTCCATTTGACATAGTGCCCGTGAGTGTTGAGATCAACACATACTCTTCATCTAAATCATCCTTCTCTCTTGTGAATATTTTTTTGTTGGTTCATCATATTCGGCAGTATGAGCATGATGTCTCTTCTTGTTGTTGAACGAGTCCTTGTTCTTGAGACAGCCTCTTGTAAAGTGTCCCTTTTCACCACAAGTATAGCATCGAACATTGGAAGGATCTCTTCTGAATTTCTTGTGTTTCTTGTCCTTATTGTTGTTTTCATGATGGTTCTCCTTCTTATTATAGTTCTTCTTGGTGTGAATAGTGAGAGATTGATCTTCAGTCGCTCCCATATTCTCATCTCTTGTTACAAGTTGAGCTTCTTCTTGTGTGCATTCTTCTCAGAGTTGGCTGAAAGAGATTATCTTTCTTCTTGCACAAAATTATTGAATGAGTGAATCCAATGATCTTTGGAGGCCATTCAGGGTAGTCATCATAATCTCTCCTTCTTATACATTTTTTTCAACTAATTCAAGTTGTTCCTTTATTTGAGAAACCCTTGTGAAGTAGGAATGTATAGTCTCTGAGTTTTGTATCTTCACATTCTTTAGTTGGTTTCTCACTGTCATCTTTTGATTGATGTTATTTCCTTCAAACATATATCTCAAAGCATCATATACTTCGTTCGTTGTATTGAACAATGACACATGGGGGATGAGGTGATCCTTAATATAATATGCAATGATTCTCTTAACCTTAACCAAGTTCTTCTTATGAGTATCCTTAGCCTCATCTCCCTCTGGATCTAGAACTTCTCAACTGATGTACTGATCCAGATTCTCCCTCCACACCATTTCCTCTCTCTCTCTCTCTCTCTCTCTCTCTCTCTCTCTCTCTCTCTCTCTCTCTCTCTATATATATATATATATATATATATATATATATATATTGTTGGGTCTGCAATACAGCAATTTTCCATAATCGTATAATACCTCATGAAGTGACAACGACCCTTGTTGTGCAGTGGACTAAGGAACACAAATACAAGGAAAAAATTCACAAGACTAGGAACCTGGTATCTCGGGTCATCAACAAGGAAACTCCTTGGGCCTACTTCGATGGAGCTATCCAAGGAGATCCTCTCCTAGTAGGTTCTGGAGGAGTTCTATACCTTTTAGAAAAACACAAGGTACAGATTAAATATGCCCCCCGGTCATTACTCAAATAGCAAAGCAGAGCTTGCAGCCCTGCATTCTATAATGGAACTAGATGTAAAAAGAAACATTACTAGTCTTCACATTTATGGGGATTCCAAAATGGTTTTGCACTGGGTCAACAACATAATTCATATTAAAGAACCACACTTACAACAACTTCTAAAATCTATAAGAAGGACTTTTAACTTCTTATCAGTCCTCTCCATAACACATGTGTACAGGTAATTAAACACAGAGGAAGACTATCTGTCAAAACATGCACTACTGTAAGTGCTAGGACATACTATGATCGAACAATTTCATGAAGGATAGTAAGATTTAAGAGATCCTTATATGAGTAGAAGTAATTAAGGCTCATGTTTTTTATATGAACTTTTATGTAATTAATCGGCAAAACTATAACTATTCATTTGTTTTTTAAGAAAATGAGGAAATGAGCATAGAAAGGCATGTAATGAATGTAAGTCCTACTAGGACATTCCATGATCATCCATATTTGATGATTGATATTTTCCATTTGGAATATATGTGTGTGTGTGTGTGTATATATATATATATATATATATATATATATATATATTATTGAATATTTATTTAGTCATATTCCCTAAAAACTTATAAACATGAATACAAGAAACCATGAGAAAAAAATGGTTTGGCTCTTTTGAGGACTCAACAAAATAAAAATGAGAGTGAAATTGACTCCAAAATTCTTGCTTCAATGCAAGTATATCATAGGGAGATGGCCCAACAAATACAAGGATATCATTAGGACATCTAAGGAACCAACAAAATACTTAATGAAGCACTATCATTTAAAGTTGATTTCAAGGCCTCAAAAAGATGCAAAAAACAGTATGAGTATCTCTCACTCATCATCAGAGCCTCATTATTAATCAACTACAAGTTCGTTGAACAACATTGTACTCAATGTAAAAATAGATATATTGAAGTTTTATGGAGAAGACATTTGAGAATCCATGAGATGGATTAATAAAATTGAGAACTATGCACCATATAGATGATGATGGTGAAGAAATTAACATTTAATTAATGTACCTAGAGAAGACTCACAGTGTGTGATTGGTTCATGTGGTGATACTCCAAATGTTGTGGAGGACTGGTGAGATATTGGGATACCTTTAAGAAGATTTTTCAAACCATTTCATGATATATAATAAGATGAAATTTTTGCCAAATTAATGTGCTTACACTAGACATGAACAATAGATGAATTTTTTAATGAGCTCCATGGATTAGCCATCCACATTGATAACATATCTAATAAATTTCTTATGCATGTTTCCATAATCAGGTTGAAACCAAGCAATACAAAATGAAGTCAAAGTATTATAACCCAAATATGTTGAATCAGTGTGTCAAAAGGCCAAACTCATTGAAGCAAGGAAAATGTTCATAATCACACTCCTAATTTTCAATAAGAAAAATCAATCTTGAAGTATATTCCTCTGCACCAAAGGATTCCATCATCAGATGCAAAGAAGGATAAGAATCATTGTTTTAAACGTAATGCTCCTCATTGGACTTAGATTCATATATGTAAGGACACCAATCTCTACCTCTGTGAGAAAAATAAAAATAATGACACTGATAAGATGAGGAACTTGGGGATTTCCCTTTTGATATAGAGGTAGACTCCAATGAATCGAACAACCATAAGCCCGATGATGATACAACACTTTTTGTAGTCATAATGACGGTTATTTCTCAACCTCAAACTCTTAAAATCCCTATTTACATCAATAATACTAAGTTGAATTTCCTTATACATAGTGGAAGCTCACATAACTTCATAGACACAATGATCACAAGGAAATTAAACATGTTTATCTTCCCTACTTCGGACTTTCAAGTTGCCATTTCGGGGAGTAAAACTACTCCATGTGATGGTAAATGTCGTAAGGTAGATTTATATCTTGATGACTACAAATTAAAATATCATTTGTATTCTATGAGAATTGGAGTTGGAGATGTGGTCTTACTATCCCAATGGTTGACAATACTTGGTATAATGGGGTTAAATTTACAAAAAAAATTCTATAAAATTTCTTGAAAATGGAAGGAAATACAAGTTGCATGGACTCATCTTCCCTTCTTCCTAGATAGTCTCATTGATAGAATGAAGAAGATAAATAATAAATGAACCCAACCTTATATTTTACACATTTATTCCATGGAAGTAATTTCTAAAAATAATGATTCCAAGGGTATAGATAAGATTTGTGGGAGATTTGATGTTGATTCGTAAGACCCACTTGGTGGTTTTCCTGTATCTTGATTGAGAGATTAATTCATATAATTGATTCATGATTTAGCATTAATTTGAAGACAGTCTTACAAGCAGTCTCATAGAATTAATAAAAATGATGAACATTTGGTTTAATAATTATTGGATCATGGTATTACTACTCAAAGAAAGAATTCATTTTGAACTTTAGTCACACCTATAAGAGACAAGGACAGTCCTTATAAACTTTATGTTGACTACTAAACATTTAACCAAATTACCATTTGTTGGAAACATAATCCATGATGAGATGATGGTTCCACTTGTAAATATTGTAAATAGTTTTAAGAAGTCAAAGAGTCTTTGTAGGAATCCAAAGAGCTGTTGGAAGGTGAAAACCAACAGTCATATGAAATGTATAAATAAATGAATTATGCCTTGAATAAGAATATGAGAGTTATTTTGGCAATGGTATAAGAGATCCATAACTCATGCTTTGTATGCCATACCTAGCATTCTACGAGTCTGTCTTTTTCCATATTGCTCACCAGTCTTCCATTCTCTACATCTCAATTATTTCTTCTTCTATTTAGACCTGATTAGTCAATTTTGAGGGTCATTTTTCTGATACTGTGCATAGACTAGACTCTCCTAACATGAGATCACATGCATTCCATATTTGAAGACCATATATGTTTTACATTTTTTAAACCTTAATTTTTTAGTTACCATTTTCTATTGCTTCAATCTTACTTGCATAGGATCTTTCTCTTGAACCCAATGTGAAATATTTATATTCTTATTATGGTGGAGCTAACCCTAGATGCCTCTGTCTTTGTACGATTTGAAATGTAACCTTACAGACTATCTATTTCATGAATACCTTTAGCTTATGTGAAGAGTGAAGATTAATGTGCATCATATATAAATATATATGCGATTGCATTGAGCATGGCTACCACTAGTGTACCCTAGATTCCATTGGATTACTGTTGCATAGAGACTATTATGATATTGGTACTATTGATGCATACAACTTGGAGTCCAAGAGTTTGTTGCGTTGAAGTTGTGGTGAAGTGTTAATGAATGAACCTTCCTAGCACAATGTTGATTAATGAAGTTTCCTAGAAGGATCTCTTCTGGCATGGACACTCTATTGTCCACTACTAAATTTTGAGAGCTATGTAATGCTTCACAGTAGTGATAGTGGAGTTTCATACATACAATCTGAGAAATGAGTTCTCTTGAACTACCTCACGATTTTGAAGTTGAACTTGGTTTCTCTACTTTGAATTTTGAACATCGTTAAGATACCACCGAAGATATATCATGGAAGACTATAGAGCTATTGTTGAGTGCTATGACTTGGTTCTTATTTTTCTCACTAGTGCACGACTGTGTTACAGTGGCTGCTACCACAAAATATTGTGTTGAAGATCTCTTGAAGATTGACGACTACTGCATAGTTAATAAAACTCTATTTTGCATTGTTATTGTGTTTTCATTTACCGAAGTTGTGACCTCTCTCTATAGTTGCATTTAAGTTTGATGACTAATATGACCACTGATGAACTAGCATTGAAGTTTGATGAATCTCTTATGCTAACTGTAGCCTTTCCAATATGGAGCATTATAGACATTATTTCTAGCTACATGAAGTAATTCTTATGGATATGCAGAGTTAATTTTGAGATGTGATAATCCATATTGTAGTTTCATTTAATGGTGGGTTCTTTTTGTTGTAGTTGATATTCAAAATTTTATGGGATTCCTCTTGGAGAAAATGATTATCCTTTATAATTAGAAGTAAAATAATAGATTTCATTTAGTGTGACAAAATTATGTTGTCTTACAAAGAGTGTGATAATCATTTATAAAAGGTAGCATAGACTTTAAGACATGAACATATCTCTATTTTACTTCCAAACATTGTTAACTTGCAGGTGAAAGTTGCAAAAGATTCATTCTTTTGTGTCTACGATTGGAACAGTAAAGACTATGTTCCTTGCTCAAAAAGAAAAGAACTAGTCAAAAGCCTCTCCCAAGGTAGAGAAAGATAGGAGAGGACAAGGAAGAATAAATTTCAAAGGAAGGGGGGTAGAAAGAACTCAAATATAATACCATACTTACTGTGTAAGTGTTGTGGAAAGAATGGACATGAAGAATATCAGTATTGGGCCCCTTAGGAAACCATAAAAGAAATACATAACCAGAATAAAGAAGACAAAAGTAAGATCCAAGATGCTGGTAAAGCTCCTTAATCTATTGATTGTATTGTTGCACATTATAATATTGGAATAAATAAAATCACATTATTTTCATCTTACAAACATTGTTGGCTACTTGATATTGGTGCAACATCCCACGTGGAATTTAGAAAAGAATATTTTGAAGAACTGAATGGAAATGTAGATGACATATTGTATTTTGAGGAAAAATCCAACCTCAAACCAAAGGGAATTGGTTCCATTAAGCTCAAACTACCTAGATTCCCTAAACTTTTGTTGAAAAATGTTCTCCATATTCCATAGTAGCAAATAATTTTGTTGTCCTTAGTGTAGATTTAACAACAATTCCATTCCATCCATATGTTTAATGGAATCATAGAGATAAGGAAGTCCTGTGAAAACTAGGTCATCATGACTGAATATGAAGATGGAGAGTTGTTAAAGCTAAAAGGATCGTCTGCAAAAGTTTAGAACTTTTCCTGACTCTCTTAGCATGAAGAACATAATCTATCATCCAATTTGTTATGGCATGCTAGATATGGTCATCTAAATTATAATATTATTTGCTTGTTGAGAAAGAATGGTGCTTTTGATTTTCCCACCATTCCTAAAAGGATGAACAAATGTGATGCATCCATATTCTGAAAACATAATAAGAAGCCATTTCAAGAGTCAAAATTCAAACCATGTAGAAAGTTAGAGTCGATTCACTCTAAATTATGTGGCCCTATGCCTATTCACATTGCCAATGGTAATAGATATCTCATGACCTTTGTTGATGACTACACTAGAATGTGTTGGGTATACCTATTAAAGACAAAATATGAAACATTTCAAATATCCAAAACATTTCCCAGATGGATAAAAAATAAAGCATAATCTCGTATTGGAACACTTCGTACTGATAATGAAAAAGAATAGACTTATAATTATTTTGAATACTATATTCATCAACATGGAATTGCACATCAAACTACATTTCCTTACAACCATCAACAAAATGATGTCACAAAAAGAATGAATAGAACCATAATGAATATGTTACACTCAATGATGTTTTTGAAGAATGTAAAATTGATGTCTAGGGTGATGCAAGTTGTGTATAGTCTATTTGAGAAATATAATTCTATATCATTCTCTTGAAACTAATCCTCCACATGAACAGTGGTACGACCAAATCCCTTTGGTGAGAAATCTCATGATTTTTGGTTCCACCTCCTATGCCTTGATACCAAAGGAGCAAAGAGACAAACTTGGTGCTCAAAATCAGAAATGATTCTTCTTGTGGTATTCAAACACTAGAAAGGCATACCATATTTATGATGAGGTAAACAAGAAGTGTATTGTTTCTAGAAATGACTTTTTTCTTGAAATTAATAAACATTACGATTCTATTTATAAATAGATTAATCGTCTTGAGAAATTTTCCCATGTAAAGACATATTATGAAGTTGATAATGCAATTCCACAACTTGAAGGGTGGATCCCTATCTTGGATCAATCTCTTGAATTTGAGTCCTTTTGAAGCACCAACACCCCCTCATGAATAATTTCACAAAGAAGAAATTCTTGCCACCTTGCCTGAACAGGAGACTCAACTGAATGATGTGATTGAGAGGATTGGAAGATCGAATATTGAAGAAAATGAAGCACCACGGGATGATAAACCTGGGCCATCACAAAAAGATCCTAAATGGGTCACAAAGACACATGAAAGTTGTTGATTTTTTGAGAAATAGTGGAGACTCTTGAACTATAAAACTTTTATCAATGATATGTTGAGGACTTGTAACAATTAATAATTCAATCACACACAGTAATTCGTCCACAACACAAGATGTGCCCTAGAGAAAATCCTCATAATAGAGAGGATGAAAAACCCTGACAACTCTTCAGAGTATAATAAATAAATTTCATATAATGAATTTTACAACATAAGAAGATTCCCCGATAAGAGAGAATATAGAGAAATAGAGAAGAGAGATCCAATGTAACAACTGTCATGAACTTTCCATATTCCTAGCATATTAATAACAAGGTATAATGACTTCCATGCAAAAACTAGTGAATGGTTTCATGAGAATTAGCCACACATGCATTACAATTTTGAATTGCCTTTTTGGATAAATCAATCTATGCATTGAATCTTCATCATGCACAAATAATGCGACATACCTTCAATCATGGATATTAACTGATAATTAACTGACATTGGAATGAACTCAATATCTAACCGAATACTAATCACTTAGTTAAGATGCTAACATAAGTGTCATAGTGCAATAACTCAAGTGTGGCATGAAACACAATTTATTAACCGAAGTGTCATCGCTTTATTAACTTAAGTGTCTTATGTTAGTCTAACTAAAGTGTAAAAACTTTATTTAACTATTTCATCTTTCTTTTATCATGTAGTTAACCATTATTAACTAAATCTTGTTGATTGATGAACATTGAGCTCTTATTTACTTAATTGAATTTTGATCATTAATAGTTCAATTGATGCTTTAACTAAAGCATTGATTAAGGAATTCATATTTAACTGAATATTTATAACTTGAGTTCACTTCAAATTATGTTTCTCTCATAATCTCTTTATTGAACTTATCTCTTTATCTTACTGCATGGTCTATGTTTAATCATCTATGATATCATATTATACTCATAATAATTGTCACACATACTTAGGATCATATATATTACTCCATACGATATAGTCATATGCTAAATTAATTCACTCTAGAGGTGATCAGTCTCTAGATGAGACTTAATATCTTCATCCATCTTAAATGACCATGGTTAGTAATAGATCACACAGTATAACCACTTTATGAAGTAAATTATGGCACCTCAATAAACGAGGATATTGGTAGGACTTGATATTACTCACAAGTCTACTACCTTGATATTACTCACTAGACCTAGCTTGATATTACTGAAGAGCTTAGCTTGATATTACTCACAAGATCACCTCCATAATTGAAGGTCCATCTCATAGGCTACCTTCTATGAGAATAATTGACTTGATATTACTCACTACACTGACTTGATATTACACATAAGTCTATAGTCTTGATATTACTCACAATACTTTGGTACTATAAGCATCCCACCACAATACATGAGGATATTTGTAGGACTTGATATTACTCACAAGTTTATTATCTTGATATTACTCAAAAGACTGGAGAATGACTCTTGATGCTATATAATCAACAGAAGTGTCCATCTAGATGTTGTTGGAAATACATGAACAAGAAGTTCAAATAGATAAGATGATAGAGTGGATGCAAATAACTCAGGCGATGACATGTATGTCTCATTCAATTGTGAACTGAATTTATTTACTAACTTTGAACCAACTTCCTTTGAATAGGTTGCTACATGTGATGAGTGGAAATAAGCCATGTAGAGCAAGTATGATGAGATCATAAAGAATGGAACGTAGAATTTGGTTGACCCTCCATCCTTGGAACCAAAGCAATTGGATACAAGTGGGTATACAAGAATAAAAAGTGGATCACTTAACAAGAACAAAGTGAGGCTTGTGGGAAAATTATATGCATAGAAGGAAGTAATTGACTATTAATAGACGTTCTACCCCACAACTAAAGGGGATACGATATACAACTTATTGTATTTTGATGCACAAATGGGTAGAAATTTCATCAGATGGATGTCAAAACAACTTTCTTGAATGGATACTCGAAAGAGAATTTCTTCATGTCTTAACTGGAAGGATTTGTTGTGAAGAGACAAGATCAAAAGGTATGCAAACTTTTCAAGTCCTTATATGGCCTGAAATAAGCACCTCACGCATGGTTTGAAAATATAACTAATCAGGATTCTGAAGTTAATTTTCAAACATTATAATCTTGATGACACAATACAGTTTGTAAATAAAGTGGGAGGATCTATTGTGTTTCTTGTGGTGTATGTAGATGACCTTTTGATGATGGGGAACAATGAAAGTTATATTGAATCCATGAAGAAATATTTGAAGAAGGGATTTGAAATGACAAATCTAGGAAACCTTCACTACTACTTGGGAATTAAGTTACTTAGCATCCTAAGTACATATTCATCATCTCCCAAAAGAAGTATGTTGGAGAATTTTTAAATAGATTTTTCATGACAAAATACAACCCTCTCTCAAATACATTGGAACAAAAGCACAATCCCACATTGATTAAAGGAAAATAATTCAAGGATGCGAACAAGTATCGACAACTTGTAGGAATCCTTATCTTCCTTTCCACCACCAAGATAGACATTTCATATGTTGTTGGAATCCTTTAAATTTTCATGCACAAACCTTGTGAAGCACACTGGTATATTTCTAAAAGATTTATAAGATACTTGAAAGAGACTCAATAATGTGGACTCAAGTACTCTAAGGTGGGATGACTTCAAACTTATCGGGTACTCTGATTTAGAATTTGATGGCAACAAAGAGACAGTAGTGTCGACTTATAGATACACATTGATGCTTACATTAGTAGGTGTCTCTTGGAGATCACGAAAATAGTTAGTGCCAATAAATTCAATGATAGAGGTTGAATGTGTGGTTGTTGTGGAAGAAATGAAAGAGATTGTGTGGCTCATAAAGATACTTGAATATTTGCAAGAGAAATAAGAGAACTCCACTCCCTTATTGATCGACAACACTTTTGCAATAAATATGTCTAAGAATCCCATATTCCATGATCGAACCAAACACGTCAACACAAAGTACCATTTTATTTGACATCATGAAGAATCCAAGGCTGTCTATATACGACATTATTCCATAGATGAAGAAATTGAATACATCTTCACCAAAGCACTTGGAAAAGAAAACTTTAAAAGTTTTAGAAACATGCTCAAACTTACAAATACATCTTCTTATTGAGGGAGGGGGGTGTTGTAAACCTAATCCTATGGGATTATGGTTCCACTTGTAAATATTGTAAATAGTTTTAAGAACACAAAACCTCTCAGTAGGAATCCAAAGGGTTGTTGGAAGGTGAAAACCAATAGTCATATGCAATGTGTAAATAAATCATTTTTTCCTTGAATAAGAATCTGAGATTTATCGTGACACCATTAAATATAAGTTTCCTATTCCATTTGTGGATGAATTACTGAACTAGATTCATTTGTTAAAGAATATCTTATCAAGTTTAATAACCTTCTTGAAACTACAACCAATTAAACAAATACATAGTTCAAGTGAAAGCATTCTTCTTTTACCAAAGAATTAAGGATGAAGTTGTTATGAACGAATGAATTGTAACAAGTTTGAATTAATTATTAGTTTATTAGGTCAATGTTCACATGTTTCATTTGAATTGTTTCTACCATTACGTAGACCCTTGTGTGTGTGTTGTAATTTATTCAATGTAAGAGATCATAAAATTATTATAATAATTATAAAATATATATATGTGTGGAAAGTTATCTTTTAGGTGTTTAAGGGAATCGAAACAAAAAAAATGTTGGAAGAAACTTGAGGCATTGAATGAAGCCACGCATCAACACAAAATTTCTATGTCCAAACCTTCTTCAACAATTAAAGGGGATGCTTCATCTCCTTGGGATTTATATGCATATTCTAATTGTTTTATATATTGATTTGGGAGATTCTCATCATATAACTCATTCCAATGAGCTACTACCTTCCACATCCATTTGTATCATTTATAATATTTTAATTGGAGACTCTACTCATATTGATGTTTTGGGATAAAGAACTATGTAGTTAAATGATGTGTGCATCAATGATGTTCTTCTTGTTCCTGATATTTCAACCAATGTACATTCGATATATCAGGTTTTCATTCAAGTGATGGGAAAAAACCCACATTCTCACCCAATGATGTAGTTATTCAAGAAGCACAAAATATCTATATTTTTGTTGCCTTTGGAAGAGTTTTTCATGGCTCTCGACTATATAGGCTTGCTAGTTATGATACTTTCTCTCCTTCCTCTTTCATTGCACATGTTAATTCTTTGAGTGGGATTTGGAATGAAATATGTGTACATCCAAACTACAGGAACCTACAACAATTGAACACAAAAAAAATTAGTTCATGGACTTCCTAAAGTATCTTGTACTAATGGAGTTTGTCCATGATATATTCTTAGCAAACAACATCAAGATCTCTTTCCGAAAGGAACATCCTTTCATTCTATAACACCTATTGAGTTGGTTCATAGTGATCTCATGATATTTCCAATTGGATATTTTTTCACGGCTAATCATGCACTCACTTTTATTAATGAATTCACATGATTCTATTGGGTGTAGTTTCTTAAGTTCAATAGTGAGGCCTTTTCCACTTTCAATACCTTCAAGGATTTTGTTAAGAGATAGTCCTCTCATTCTATAAAAGATCTAAGAATAGATAATTAAGGGGGAGTATGTTAGTTAGGAATTCAAATATTTTTGTAGAGAACATAGTTTTTTTCCCCAACACTTTGTTCCTTTCACCTCTCAGCAAAATGGAATTGTTGAAATAAAGAACAAGACATTGAAAGATATGGCCAACTGCATGATTTAATCCAAGAACATGTCATATTCCTTCTGAGCTGAAGAAGTGAATTGTGCCAATTATATTCAAAATCAGATGCCTCGTAAAGTAGTGTTGCATATTAATCTTGAGGAAGCTCAAATTCATATTAAACCGGGTGTCTCTACTTTTAAAGTATTTGGTTGTGCAAGGTGGGAATTAATTCCAAATGAAAAGCACAAAGATATGAAGAAAAAGATCCAACAACTGATAATTGTTGGCTATTATGAAGACATAATTTCATATAGGTTATTTGATCCTATTCATAATGATGTCTTTTTCTATAGATCTATCCATTTTGATGAGAATTTAAAACAATGGTACGACCCTACTCTCTCCATAGATTTCCATGATGGTGCATGTCATGCTAACAAATTTTTTTCAAGAATAAGAAGACAAAGAAGATTAGACATCTGCAAATGAGGAAACTCAAGCAATAGAAAATAAACCAACAACAGTTGAGCAGTCAACATAGGAACAATATGATTCTGAAGAAACATCGAGAATGAGATTTTCTGAGCAGAATCAGTATGGTTATGAGCCAACTAATTTTGGTTATTTCACTCCTACTCCTTCCAACATTCAACCATAGATGATAGGTGTCTCTCTTTTGATTTATGCCATTTTAGATGATCCCTACTAATATTTCTATTATTATGTTGGGAAAGATGAATGGGAAGCTTCCATGATAGAGAAGTATTCTTCCTTAATGAGGAATCACACATGGGATTATGTTCCTCTTCCTAAGGGACGAAAACTAGTTCATTGCAAATGGGTATATAGAAACAAATATGTTGTGCATGGTTCTATTAATCATTTTGATACTTTTTCTCATGTTTCCAATATGAATTCCATATATCTTGGGATTTCTCTTGCTTCCTCCCAAGGATGGATGTGAAGAGTGCTTTTTTGCATGCAAATTTATAGGAGGAAATATGTACATGGAGAATACTTTTGGATTTGTCCATGATACTTCTTTTGTATGCAGGATTTGATGTTCACTATATGGTCTCAAACAATCTCCTTGAGTTGGTATAAAAAGATGGAAATTTTTTCGATCCCTTCAAGGTTCCAACATTGTCATTTTGATCATAGCATTTACAGTAGAAGATAGGGAACTAATATTTTTATTTTTATTTTGTATGTGAATGAATTAATTGTCACAAGGATTTTTTCATCCTTGATTTATAATGTTTAACAAGCATTAACGGAACAATTTGATATGACAGATGTTGGTCTTTTGTACCATTTTATTGAGTCTACAGGTTCTTAATAATTTAGAAGGGGTCTTTATTTTTCAATAGAAGTATGCACATACCTCAACACTTTGGAATGGTTCATTTTGATTCGAAATCTACTCCATTTCAATCAAGTGTTACTCTTTATACTAGCTTCTGTTAACCATGATTAACTATATTGTTGTATCAACAATTGGTTGGGAGTCTATTATATTTGAATCGTGCACATCCTGACATATCCTTTGGAGTTGGTCTTGTATCTTGATTCTCTCAAGATCCTCATGAGAGTCACTAAAAGGAAGCTAAGCTCATTCTTATGTACATTTGGGGTAATACCAAGTTTGGAATTCAGTAAAGCTAAGGTGCTTCTTAGCTTAAGGGTTTCACTGATTCTATCTGGATTGGTTTTGTTGATGATTAGAAGTCAAATTATATGTTTTTTTATTGTCTTGGGTCCTATCCTATTTCCTGGTATTGTAAGAATCAATCATCAATTACATTATCTTCTATCAAAGATGATTATTGTATTGTTGTTCTTTCTAGTCAATAATTACTTTGGCTTGAATAACTATTGATAGAGTTTGGAATTTTGTAGGATCATCCCACTAATCTTTGGTGTGATAATAAGAGTGTCATACACATCTATCACAACCCATTTGAGCATAAAAGGACAAAGCACATTCAGATTCACATTAACTTCATTTGACAACTCATTTAGGATGGTGTTCTTAGCTTGGAGTACATGCCTATTGAAAACAAGTTGCTAACATCTTCACTAAACCTTTGGCTTACCATCACTTTCTTAAATTATGATTGAGTATTGGGGTAAAGGAAGTTGTCCTTTAGGGATCATCTTGAGTCCTCCTACCTTATTTATTTTATGATGTTTTCTCTTGTTTCAGGAGGAGTTTTTTTTTTTCTATAAGTTTTTCTCTTTTTCTCCACTTATGAGAGTTTGTACATGGGTACCTCATTAGGCCTATTTGCAGAGACCCGTGTTTGTTTTCCTCTATTTCATCCCTAATTTTCACTTGTAGAGGGGTGTTAATGTTTGTTTTTCTATGCATCTCATTTTTTATGCATATATCCTTTATGAGTTGTAAGTTCACGTAGGAAACCTCATCCTAGTTATTTTTGGAAATATGTTGGGTCTCTCCATTATTATAAATGAAGACGCTTATTCATGTATTTTGAATCTCTAAGATAAATAGTTCATCTTCTTCTCTCCGTAGGAGGTTTTGGTTTGTAGCTTTTGGGAATACCTGTGGTTGTTTTCTCACAGTGTTGTTATTCAATATTATTTGTTTGTCTTTTTTAATAAACATTACTTTTGACATTGTTCTACAATGTGTCATAGTGGTTGTTATTTTATTTTATATATAAATTGCTTTGTTATTGATTTTGTATGCATACATGTAGGTTGTTGTTGATTTAAAGATAATAACTATTCAAGGCATCCATAATATTGAAAAGGAAAAATGACAACACTTAACTTTCACAACAATACCACGTTCACACCATTAGCAAGACTATGAATTATTCTATACTTTTCATTTGAATTCTATGGGAAAATAAAAATCAATACATACTATCAGTCTAAGAATTAAATTAAATTGTATATCAACTGTCAATAGCATACATTGCAACTCTTATAATATGTAAACTTATTCTATCTATATTTTCCATGACAACAAAAGTTAATATATGAATATATGCATCATACCCCAATTCCATGCCAAAACATTTTATATCCTTAAAAACAAAACTAAAAAAGCACATCTTATATCCTTCATTTTTTAATGGTTGAATCTATGAAGATGGGTAACACTTTTGGCCAAAACTAACAGTGAAAATTCATTTTTTAACTGATTTATTAAATTGAACCCCTCAAAACTCATATTTTCCATGTGAATTCCAAGAGGAAACAAAAAACAAATTCCATTGAATCATGTTGTCTTTCAACATATATTTTTTCAAAAAATTAATAATATCATTTAATACATCAAAATTGCATTTAATGATAGACTTGTCCTTGTAAATTTTAGGAAAAGTTAACAAGTGACTCATGTGCAGGTAAAATAATTTAGTGATAAATGCATATATATATACACACAAAATGCATGCATACGTGCATATATTTTTTGTAATTTTCTTTTGAAAATTGCATTTTAATTAATTTTTGAAAGCGACAAGTGACCATTTTTGTACACACATGTGTGCATGTAAACCTTTTTTCAACTCGTAAAAAACTAAATTTTTTGAACATGACTCGTTTCTCTCAGGCGTATGTATTATTTGAAATTGTTTGGTTGTTCAATTTTTTTGTTGTTGATTTTTCTTTGCATTGCTTAAAAGTTGTGGATGTGGTAAATTATATATCAATGAAAAGATGATTCACTAACGAATTTAATGGTATGAAGTTTGCCACCTAATTTGCATACAAATACGGAGTTCAAGTTTGGTGAAGAAGGAGTAAAAAATTCAAACTGTAAAAATAATGTTAAAGGATTGTATTTAGTCCCTTGATTGAGTTAATAGATCAATCGAGGTATTTAAAACCATATGTAATAACCCTCCAAGGGGTCCGACAAAATACTAAAACTAATATGCATGTATATCATAAAATCTAGATCAAATTAGACTAAGAACCCGAAAATCATTTTTTTCTAAAAGCTAATAGAAGCAAGTCATACACACACACACACACACACACACACACACATTATTAAACTTGAACAAATCCATTTACATAATTCCGGATTCAACCATTACCATAATTCACGAGCAATAGTGCTAAATTCAAAACTTGGAAATACATTTTCATATCTTTGGTCATTGTCATTTGAGAACAAGGATGAAGGTTGTTTTTATGTCTAGATACATTGCAGTTACAGTCATTGGATTGCCAATCATGTCAGATCCATCGGTTTCCTCCCTACCATAGCCTGATGGGTACTCTTCTTCCCTCGGGACCCCCGAGTACGACAAGGATGACAATAACTTTCTAGAAATGGAAGTACGACGCTAGGATACTGCTGGTAGAATCCCAACCTCACTCACTTCATATTGAACCACACCCTTCCATAGTCTCCTTAAAGCCACAAAGTACTCAAAACTATGGCAGGTCCCAAAAATCCTCGAAGCTCTTGATCTATTTCTATTTTTATTAAACTTTTTGTTAATTCCCATGCATCCCATGTACCACTTTCAGTCAACTCATTGATTTTATTAAATTATTTTATCTACCCACCCACTTTTTAGTTATCATAGTTTATCTAGTTCTTTTTCGATTAGCTAGGATTTTGCTTTAGATCAAGTTCCTTAATTTACTCTTTTAATTGTTTTCTTGATTTAGATTTATTTACCTTCATTTCATTATATATATGTATGTATGTATGTATGTATGTATGTATGTATTTATATTGTTTTATTTTATTTTATTCATTTATTTATTTTTATTTTTATTATTATTATTATTAATTTATTTATTTAACTTAATAGAATTTTATTAAAAATCTTTCTAAACATTTTATTAATCCCCTCAATTCAAAATTGATGTTGATTACCACTGGATTCTCACCACAACCAGGATTATCAAGGTGTTATTCTTCTCGAATTTCCTTCCAATAATTCCCACATGCGGGGAGTTGGTATGACGGTTGAGCCAATGTTACCTCATTCTTCCTACCCTGGGGAGGGCCAAGTGCTTCCTGGGGAATAAGGACAAATCCTTATTGTGTTCCCCTCAGTACAATATTCGTGAGTGACCGACTCGAGGCCTACCCTCACGCCATGTGCATCTGATGAACTGGAGTTTTCCTCACTCTATTCAAGCTCATTACACCATCCAATTTGCTAGTCTTAGAGGTATAATTTTTCAGCATCATCACCTTATGTGGATCGACTGGAAATCGCAATCCCATCATATACACATAAAACATTGTGTGCATCAAATATCATAATGAATATTTCAAACATAATATGAATATCAATTTGGCATTCATTGTCGAAGTTTCTCAACTCATCTATAGTCCATGCACATCAGACCTCATGTGCATCAAATCTTATAACCAAGATTTCAAACATAGTTTGAACCTCAAATCAACATCAATTATCGAAGGTTCCTGACTGCTCCATAGTCCATGCACATCATACATCATGTGCATCAAACATATCACAATTAAATCATATCATAAACAAGATTGATATCACCTCCATAGTTTCCCACTCAACTAGAGTCTTTGCATATTGACGCTTTCTTGTGTCTCATGTACCTTTCTTTCTTGTCACACTCGACAGAGCATTTGAGTACATGTTAGATATCACATAACTTTTTGTGAGTCATTTATTAATATGAAACATTATGCAACATTAAATCCTTACTTATAACTTCATATAACTCTCCATTCACAATTAAAATCATAATATAATTGTATTTACAATTGACTAATGTTGTCATCATGTTCATAATCATAATTTACTCATCATTTAATCAATATGTCTGATAATTATTCTTAAGTCATTTCTCATTGGTAATTGATTGTTTCACACATTTCCAGGTCATATGAATCCACATCCCCTCAAAGAATAGGTTCATACATAGTTTTACTGCTCAACCCGCATATAACCAAGCCATTCATCAAAGAACTCCCTCAAATATTAGTTATCCTATTCTCAAGAGTCGGGATAAAAACAAGGTGTTATATACACCCGCACTTCAGGAAACTTCATCTTGAATTTCTAGAATAAGTATGGATATTGTCTACATATTTCTACTGTGTCCTCACAGGTCGCAGTATTGGGCTATATCTATCCTTGATATTAGATATTCATACAAGAATCACACAATGCTAGTTTACCCAAAGACATCAACCATTATACCTTAGGATCAAATCGTCACATCTATTTATATTACAAAATAATTTCATTCAATTACTTTTCCTATCCCTAAGTGGGGAATTACATACTCCTCCTCTTTAGGAAACTTCATCTCGAAGTTAATTCTTATTCTATATTCAATGTTAGTTTCACTTTCTCTTCCCATTCAAGTATTTATCCGATTCTACTATATTTTCATCAAATGATCATTCCCATAAGCACTATATATGTTACATCATTGACTTTATGTTCCAAACAATAAGGTTCTAACACCTTTTCTTAAATATCAATTTCACCTAATGTAAACCAAGTAATACTTTCAATAATTTCCAATACTGACCTATATTTTTCAACACCTCCTAGTCTACCTTAAGGATCTATGATATCCAAATTAACTACAAGATATATCGTATGAATAATCAATCAACTTTTAGAACATCCCAAGGTAAGTAAGAATTCAAATCTATTTGGCTATCCTCTCTTCCAAGGAGAGAAGGTATATAATCCTCAATAAAATATAGATAACCATTATGAATTTCCAAATCAATAACATCTATTAAATTTACTCATCACTCTCATAACTCTTCCTCGAATCCCAAAGATATTAATAAAATTGACACTCAATATAGATATGATTCCAATATGTCGAGATTTAGTGACTTGGACGATGGTATTGAATTTAATTTCCTACAATTTCTTTAGTATTATTATTCCCAAGTCAAGGAGCTCATCATGTCCTTACCTTCTTTTATCATTTCCATGGCCATATGACCACTTCAGCAGACGTCCCCAGTCACATCATGTGTGCCTCAATAGCCTCATTGATTCCCGTCTCGAGGACTAGCTGCCTTTTCATTAGGAAATCATTGTATCAAGTACTAAACCTCATTTTTCTTATCTCATTGTGTTAATCATATCCATGGTTTATTTGATGAGAATCGTCACTATTTAACCCTTTTGGAACTTGGTGGAAATTTTGGCAAAAAGATCATTTCATGTCTTGCCTACGTCCAAATTAATATAACAATTAGAAAAATACTAATCACTCTTCGACTAACTTTTATAAGTAATTTATATTGATCATTCATTTTTACTGCCTTCAACTTCAATTATTTTCAACAACATCTACTCAATAATAAGTAGAGTTATTTTTCTTCCTCTACAACTCTATCCATGGCCTCAATTGTGAAGCTTCTTTCCTTACAATCTTCTACTAATTTTTTTTGTTGACTAGGGGAATCAGAAACTAGGGATGGGATGGTACTCACGTGACATGGGGTCCAGGGATCCATTCCTACTACCACTATACCCCTAGGTTCCCCACACTTTCCCACAAGACATGGGACATAGGTAAACCTGAGTGGGATTTGATCTCATGACCTCCCTTACAACAAGTGACTTCATATCAAGCAACACTAGTGAACCACCACCGTTCAATCTTGCTTCCAATCTTCTACTTACTATATATGATACTTCTTCCTTTGATACCTATATATGCAAGAGGACATCCACCCACTTAAAGAGATTCACAATCTCCTAACACAAAGGAAAAAGGAAAGGAGCACATGGGTTCTAAATTGACATACACAAGTTCTCAAAGCAACATGAATTCAAACTCACAAGAACAATATGGATTTGCTCAAATAGTGATTCATAAAACTTAATAAAATTTACAAAGGGCCACATTTAAAGTGTCTCATACGATTTACTACACTCTTGTTAAATCTCAAAATTACTCTTTCAAGTTATACCCACCACACCCTCTTCTTCCATTTTCATTTCAATTCAATTGATTTCAGTTGATCACTAATATCTTGTATTTCTATAAAATGACCTTGCAAAGAGTCAA
This sequence comes from Pseudotsuga menziesii, assembly GCA_001517045.1. NCBI lineage: Eukaryota > Viridiplantae > Streptophyta > Pinopsida > Pinales > Pinaceae > Pseudotsuga > Pseudotsuga menziesii. Next base: position 61,050 of record LPNX010549821.1, read on the forward strand.
ACTCCCTTCTTAATTAAAAATAACATATTTTCAAGGTATAAAGCTTTAACCTTTTCATAAACCACTTTGGTAATTACATATAAATTCTATTTATATCAACTATAATTAGAATATGTATATAAATTTTATTGATGCAAATAACAACAACATGTAACCATTTAACCATGAATAAACCCTTCTTGAAAAAATATCTAATTCCTATTTATACCACTAATAAACAAAATATATATATAACATCATCTAACAACCATTATGTTAGCTTTAATACTTAACACATGCATTCTCTTCAATGCATTCTTATGTAGAAGGAAACATGTAAAAATGACTCTCTTCCACATTATCAATTACTTGGTCAGTAATCAAATTTTATCTTTGTTGAACAAGGTCAATCGGGATAGAGTTTAATTTGACTTTTCTTCTAAAGTATACAGTTAATTTCCAACCTAAAAAGGTAGTTCTAATTGGTTAATGACCTTCTTTAATAAGCATTCAAGATCATAGATATTTTTTATTTATTTGGTTCCTACCAATTCATTAAGTATAAATATAGTTCTTTATGAATTTTTCATTTATCCATTTTGGTAAGGGGAGTAAGTTCTACCATCCTTATTCATAATTTCATCAATTTTTTTTATCATTACATTGAGAGGCGCTTTACACTTTAGTATGGGGGAGATCTTGTAACTTTACGTAACGTTCCTCATGTAAATGTCAGCTAAAATATTATTGTCCTTTATAAGAGAGATAAGATGTTGTAACGTTACTTAACCTTCCTCCTGTAAATGTCAGCTTCCTCGTATAAATGTTGACTAAAACCAAACTACATGTATTTTCAAAAATACCTACTATATAAACACTAATAAGTAGAAAAATTATCAAATACAAATCTCCCGCAATGAAAAAATCTCCAGCAAAAGAAAAGAGTGCCGCACAGAAAATAGAGAAAAAAACTCCGCAACCGAGAGGAAATTCAACCCATCCGCTGCGTTTTCGTTAAAAAAAATTATGTCCCGCTGTTGCCGCAGTCTGCACCTCCTCTTCCTGCAGCTCCTCCCTTCTCCCGTCGTTGCTGCAGCCTCCCGCTTCCTCCCATCGCGGCAGCCTCAAGCTTCCTCCCACGATTGAAACATATCAAACAAGAATCCCTCATATCAAACAAAAAAATGGCCATCGCGGTTGTCTTCTCCATCATATTTTTATTCAGCCTCACGCTTCCTCCATCGCGGCAGAGTCAGGCTTCCACCCATGGTCGCCTGCACACAAAAAAAATCAATATAATATTACAATATATATATATATTGAAATATATATATAATATATATTTTTCAATATATATTTTAAACCACTTGGTGCTTCGTAGTGTAGTGCTTCCGCTACATTTAAAAATATATTAAAATTTTAACTTAAATTAAATTTAAATATAACTAATTTTTTTTTTAAATTAAATTTAAATATAATTATATTTTATATTTGTTAGAGAATGTTAATTGCCTTCGTAATTAGATTTGACTGGAATGTTTGTTATCGTTTCGAGTGACTGTTATTGATCTTGGATCTGGAACTGTGCAACGCTTTTCCCAAACGAGTGGGTTGATTCCTATTTTTTCCTGCTATTTGACTTATTAAAATACTTTGTATTCATTTATTAAATACCTTTGTTTGGTTTTAATTTACATATCTGGAATGACTTACGATTGTTAGATCCTTCTTTTACCTCAAACTCAAAACCTTATCCGCATTGACCTGGTTTTACTTGGGGTGCTTCTGTAATAGAATTATATTTAAATTAAATATAAATATAATTATATTTTAATGTCATTTAAATATAATATTTTTGAAATAGATTAAAATATAATTAAATTTAAATTTAAATATAATTAGAATTTTTTAAATTTAATTTAAATATAATTAGAATTAGAAATTTTATGTTAATATTAACATTAATATTAATGTTAACTGTGTTAGCAAAACATTAACATTAAATCTAATATTAAGTTCTTTATAGCCATAAATTTCAATGTATTACTAAAAAGAACTACCCATGGGATAATGGGCATGAGGTTCAAGGTTCAATCCTCCCAAATCCATATAGTTAATTTTAAACTTACATAAAAATTAGTGTATGCTTTGGCAAAACACATGGTTTTAAAACCATGTGCAAGGCCCTCCTAAACCATGTAAACAACCCATGGTTTTATTGTACATGGTTTAGGAAGGCCTTGTAAATGGTTTTAAGACCATGTGCAAGGCCTTTAAAAATAATAAAAAATATTATATATAGACTTTACTTTTTTATTATTCAAAGACCAATACAAGCAAGCAAGTCATATATATATTATTAAATTTAAACAAATCCATTTACATCATTTGGGATTCAACCATTACCATTATTCAAGAGCATTAAGATTAAATTCAAAACTTTAAAATACATGTTCATATTGTTGGTCATTTCTATTTGAGAACGAGGCTAAAGGTTGTTTTGTCGTCTAGTTTTACCGCACTTGCAATCACCGGATTTCCAATCATGCTAGATCCGCCAACCCTGTCAAGTTTGGGGGTCTCGAGAGAAGAAGAATACCCATCAGGGTATGGTCTGGAGGAAACCAGTACTCTTCTTCCCTTGGTACCCCTGAGCTTGACGAAGCCGGTAGGTCTGGCATGACTAGCAATCTAGCGACTGCAACTCCAATGGAGCTAGACAACAAAACAACCTTCGGCCTTGTCCTCAAACGGCAACAAGACGACAAAACAACCTTCAGCCTCATCCTCAAATGGCAACAACTGGGAATATGAACAAGTATTTTAAAGTTTTGAATTTAATATTGTTGCTCCTAAATAATGGTAATGGTTGAATCCTAAATGATGTAAATGGATCTATTTAAGTTTGATAATGTGTGTGTGTATGTGACTTGATTGTATTAGCCTTTAGAAAGAAAAAAAGATTTTGGGGTCTTTAGTATAATTTGATCTAGATTTTATGATATACATGCATATTAGATTTAGTATTTTGTTGGCCATCTTGGAGGGTTATTACACCCTCAATCAAGATTTTGAATGGATTTTCAAATACCTGGGTTTAACTATAGTTAGCATGAAGATCGAGCTATTTAAATTTTAAAAAAAATAAGTGTCCACATTCACTGATTGAATATGAACACTCAAAATATTTGTTAATCAATATTTTTTTATTTTTTAAGTTAGTATTGTTTAAGGTCGTTCAAACTTTTTGAATTCAATGAAAAGCAAACATAGAATTATATGATAATAAATTTTAATAAAATATAATTTCAAAAGAAAAATGATACATGTGGGTAATGATAAATACCTTGAAAATGAATCAAGTAAAAATTTACTATTGCCAACTCCTTAGATATTTGTTTGCAAATAAGGGTGACGAAGTAATTGGAATCATAGATTTGATCAATCCCATCTATACATTCAAGTACTTTGCACCTATATCTTCAAATTAATAGGAACTTTCTCATCTCTAAACACTACACATCTATTATATCTATCATATTTGTTACTTGTCTCTATTATCCTTTTAGTAAATTTCTATGCAACAAACACAATGCAACAATATGTGGTTTGTTGAGTTTTTATTATTGATAATGATTGGAGAAGCTTGATTGAGCTATGAGTGCTCGATCAAGTTATATAAAAGCACTTGATCAAGGTTGGTAAAACCCTTGACCAAGTGTTTTTATATAGCTCGATCATACACTTTTTAAGCCCTCGATTGAAATTTTTAAAGCTTGATGAAGTGCTTGAAAAAAACTCAATTGAACCATGATTTTAACATAATCATGCTCTCTTCTCGCCAAAAAAAAATGTTACCCATGCTCTTTTTTTCCCTTTCATTCCCTACCCTCCTCCCGATTAACAATATTTTTCAACCTAGGTATTTGTATGCAGTACAGCCTAAGAAGGAGGAGCAAGGATATATAGATTACGATGAGGCCTTAAAGCAAGCCTGCTAAACTGTCTTGAGCCCACAATTGATTTCCATAAAGCAGTAACGTTGAAATATAAAAATTATATGAGAATAGAAAGGTTATTTTTCAAATGAAGCTTATAGTGGCAATAACAAGGTCAATAAATTTTCCCATCAATTTTGATTAAGCAATCTTTTAATATCTTCAACTAAAAATCTAGCATTAAAAACAATAACCAGATTGCAATAAACATAGATGAAGAAAAACACTTATATATAAATAATATAAATAAAAAAGAAGACCACTAACGCATTATTAAATATTTTTAAAAGCCCACAAGTGTTAGGTTCATTTAAAAAGTGTCTGGACAAACATTATTAAGCACTTTCAAAAACTAAAGAGAATAGAGGAGAGTATCGGGATAGCGCCCGCGTAATTGAAGCCGCCAGCAAGGGATTATTAAGCACTTTTAAAAAATAAAGTGTTGTGTTTATTTATTTAAGATTAAAGAGAATAGAGAAGAGGCTAGGTTGGATTTATATTTTTAATTAATTATATATATAATATAAATTAATTAATTAATAGTTTAGTTATACTATATTATTAGAGCAACTATTATAAATTTATTATTTTTATTGATTTATATTTTTAATTAATTTTGTATATATAATATAAGTAAAAAAATTAATAATACTATACTAATATATTATTAAAGCAATTTTAAAAATCAATTATTTTTCAATTTTATAAATTAGAAGAGGTAAATTAGATTCAATTAATTTTATTATAAGCTACTTTTTAATATTATAAGACAATTATTAATAAATTTTAGTGGTCTTTATATTTTTTATTAATTATATTTAAAAATAAATAAAGAAAGAAAATGACACCATATTAATACATTAAATGAAAAGAAATACATTGTATCTTATCATGTTCATATACAAGTGTCTCTTCAATTGAAAGCATGACTATGATCATAATGTAGATTGTATTCACCTTGTAAAAAACAATGAGTTTTACATTCATGTTTGGTTCAAGAACAAATTCATGAAATAAATATAAATGTTTTGGATAGTTCACAATTTCAATGTGCTTTAGCTAAAACTTTATTTAATTTATTAGGAACATTTTGTATACATCACAACATTGTCTAATTATAAATTAATCAACAATATTAACTAGGTTTTCTTTTTAGAAAATGGTTAATGTATCTAAACAATAGCTAACATCTTAAATAAATCTTCAATTGAGTAAATGGTTTTTTTTCACATCTTACACATTCATAGCCAACATATCATAATATATTAAATTTTCATCTTTTTGAAATATTACTCTTGTTATCCATGCATCGCTACCAGTTATCCATTGATAGGATACCAATTATATATATATATATTATAATTGTTTATTTCGAATTTTGAACGAATTCCATAGAATCAATCTCGATAGTACACTTGTCTCATCCTCATCCGTAGATGAAAAAGCATAGATTGCAATCAACCCCAAATCTCAAATAAAATCGCCTATCAACGTAATTAATTTTTGTTCATTCAACCTTATTTTTTATTGAATGAATTCTTATTAACTTTTATGGCCATAAATAAAGTGACCACAAAAACATTTCTAAACTTCAACTAATTTATTTCCTAAAATTTATATAATTATAACCAATTGTAAAAATACACATATTCTCACCCTAAACGTTTAATTGAGAAAGTAATTTAAATATTAAATAATTTATATAATTGAAATTAATATTAGGCTTCTTATTCCCATCTTGATTATTTGTTTCCAACTCAACAACTACTTCATAAACATAATCTTTTGAAGAAGGATGTCTCTCATTGGAAAAGAAGAAAAATTAGGCAAACAGAAAAGATCTTATGCAGATTGAGTTGGAAATTCAAGCTCTAACAGGTTTGGTCGATGATGATTATTTTTTAATGATAGAAAAGAAAAGTTGATTGCTCTGGATTCGAGAAGGGGAAAAAAATTGAAGCATGAAGAAGAAACCTGGAAGCTCAAAATCAAAGCCACTGGATTGACTAATGGAGATAATAATACATTTTTTTTCAAAACTATGCAAATCAAAGAAGGATTCCCAACGCTATTTGGGACCTAAAATATTCAAATGGATTTTTTTTGTCGGATCAAGACTCTTTGGAGGATGCAATTATTCCCATTTCAAGGAGGTTTATCATCGTAATAATGCTTTTAATCTTGAATATCAGTTAAAGGTCCTTAAACGTTATCCAAGGTTCTTTAGTAGTAAGGAGGGGACTAAAATTGGTGAAGTTGTGTCTATTGATGAATTCAAAGGGGTGTTAAAACAGTTTGTTAAGGAAAAAATCCATAGAACTAATGGATGGCAACTTGATTTCTTGATGGAAAAAATCCATAGAACTAATGGATGGCAACTTGATGGCAACTAGTGGGTGAAGACTTGCTAAATATTGTTGAGGAATCTAAAATATTGGGTAAGGTTCCTAAGAATCTAAATGCCACTCATATTGCTCTTATTCCCAAAAATGATAACTTGGAATCCTATAATGGCTATAGGCCCATTGCTTTATGTAAGATTGTTTATAAGGTAATGCAAAGATCATATCCAATAGGATTAAGCCAATCTTGGCAAAGAACATTTCGAAAGAACAATTCGACTTCCTGCCTAAGAGACAAATTCTGGACATGATTAGGGTGGAACAAGAATGTCTCCATTCCATCAAAACAAAGAATATCTAGGCTTTCATTCTCAAAATCTATTTAATCAAATATTATGATAGGGGTGATTGGAATTTCTTGAGATTTGTCTTGATTCAAATTGGGCTCCTAGTTGAAGTTAGAAATTGGATTTTGTCTTGTGTATCTTCTGCAAATTATGCAATTATGGTTAATGGAGTTCCTTCCTCCTCCTTAAAAGAAAGTAGGGGCTTAAGACAAGGATGCTCGCTTTCACCTCTACTATTTGTGTTGGTCATTGAATGTCTTAGCAGGCTCATTGAATCTGAAAAATTAAAAAAAATAGATTAAAGGTATCATAATTTCCTCTTCTCTCTTTATATCACATTCGATATATGTTGATGATGTTTTAATATTTGGGAGTAAGTTTGTACTTGAATGGAATAATTATCTCTCTATTATTAAAAATTTCTATACATTTTTAAAAATGGCTATAAGCCCATAAAAGTCGATGTTTATGTTCAACTATTTGGACCAAGGGATATGTGATCAAATCTCCCTTATTTTCCCCTATCAAATGGATAAAGTGGAAGATGGATTTAAATATTTAAGTTACTTTTAAAACCTAATTGTTATAGGACATAGGACTGGAAATGGTTGTTAAAGAAAGTATAAAAAATAATCATCAATTGGACCTACTAATTCTTATCTATTGGTGGTATACTCATTCTTGCAAAATTTGTTTTAGAAAGCATCCCCGTGTATTGGATTTCCTTGGCGATGATCTAAATATATATCATTAATGAAATAAAAAAGAGGATGTTCCAGTTTTTATGGAATGAAAATATTAATCTCTCAAAATTTCATATGACTTATTGGTAGAGTCTTTCAATGCCTAAAAAGACGGGAGGATGGGGCTTAGAGAACCCTGATCGATTTTTTTTTCTTTAAGCACCAAAAGCCTCAAGAGAGGGATTTTTGGTGAAGGCCTTTGTAGTAATGTTCTAAAATAAAAGTATGCCAAGTGGTCCTCGATTGTGCAGTGGATCAGAAAATCCTATCTTGTCGTACTCTAATGCCTTTATAATTTGGAGAGTCCTTTTAAAAAATATGCCTATTTTGGGAAAGAGGATTAGTTGGAAAGCCAGAATGGGTACACAAATCTTCATCGGCATAGATCATTTTTAATGAGGTAGAATACAATTTATCACTTTCTCCTCAGCTGGTCCCTTTTCTTCATTCTCAAAGCTGATGGTCCTCACTCAAGTATAAAGACAATATGAAACATACTCTTCCTCCTCCTATTAGTATATGCATTCGTATTTGGATCTACCTTTCCATTTTGAAGATCAAGGGAATAATTATATATTTTCTCTAAATAAGTCAAATACTAGACTGTTTGAAAAGGATGACCGATTAGTTTGGGTTTGGAAATAGGCAAACGGTATCATCATTGTCAAGAAAGATTATGAAGCCATTATTAAAGCCCAGATCCAAGATTCTACAAAATGGTGGTCAAATATTTATGGAGATGTGTTAGAATATCAAAAACCTACTCCATACTTAGGATATAATTAATTAATCATTTTTTGTTAATTTTCTATGTACTAGACTAGGTAGTTGGCCTCCATACACCACCACTTGATCAATACTTGTCATAAATACCCCAGGAGTGCCTTATACTAATTATGGATAAGATTCTTCCAACTTTAGTGACTACCCAAATTAGTAGCTACACATTCATGTCCTTTTATTCCTTTAGACTGTTTTTCCTGCTTTTTAGTGGATAAGGTAAAGCTAGTTAACAAGGAAACTGCTATCTTTTGTGGCCAACCCATCCTCCATGATTTTCTCTCCATATTCCATGATTGGTAATATTTTCCATCAATCATCATCACTCACTCATGCTTTATCAAATTTGTGAGCTATTGTAATGATTTGGAAAGTGCCTTAGTCACCTATGGGGTTTTTTCATATTTGGTAAACCTGCTTTATGAGCTAGCATGAGTTGTCTCCTTAGCAACTTGATTTTTCCTCTCAATTATGTATTATTTATGTACACTATTATTCACTAATGATACATGGAATATTCTCCCATCGTTCTCCACTTCTCTTATGTCTGGTCTCAATATTCCTCTCTCTATTTTTCTTGTGCATCTCTGTAAGAAATATCTTTTGTAGCAAGATTCACCTATTGAATTTCTACATGGTATCAAAGTATAGGATATCAAATCTATACATGGTTTCATAGCAAGGTTGCTCAATATATCAATCTCTACACTTTACATCAAAGAAAGTGAGATCAAGCTATCAACACTTTACATCCCCAGGAGCACAACTTGATTGAGATTACACAGTATTTCTTCAAAGTGTTTTTGTGCAGGTTTGAGAGAGTATCTCTAGGAGCGCAACAACAACAAAGCATGGATTTTTATTCAACTATTATTCTGACTCATTTCAACTATCATGAATGGAAACCAAGATTGGCATTCTATTGCACAGTAAAGGTCTCTACAGAGTTTCTATGGCTATAGAGAATGAGCCAAATGTTGTTGTTGAGAAATATAAGTGGCATAATCGAATGGATGAAGTCTATGGATTTCTTTGTCTCTCAATTTATACAGATATTCTTTTTTATCTTGATGGTTTGACCACTCCAAACCAAGTATGGACCAAACTTGAGTCTCTCTTTGGAGTACAAGATGAGATAAGAGCACATCAATTGGATAATGACTTAATCTCAATGAGTCCAAGCAGTTTGGGAATCCATGAAAAGATTCTTCACCATGTTCAAGTCATGTATTCTTTTTCTCAAACAATGTGGGATTGAGAAGAAGGAATATCAATTGATTCTTTTCATACTTTCAAAATTCGGTTCTACGTACTCAATTTTTGTGTCAACTTTCCATGCTACTAGCCTTTCTATTTTGAATTGAAAAATTCCTTCTTTGAGTACATTTATCAATTCACTTACTAAAGAGTAAGACAAATTGGTTCAGATGGGAACTCTTAAAAAACTCCAAAAGAAAATACCATGCTCTTGTAGTTCAGGGAAGAAAGAATTCAAAGTCAAAAGAAAAGAAAAAAGTGAAAGAGAAGAATCCAAATTCAGATAATGAAGATGAAGGTTCAAATCCTACTAATGAAAGATTTCAAATTCCATGAAGAAAGTCAAGAATAAAGGGAGCACATCCAAGTGTTCTTATTGCAACAAAGGTAATCACTCTAAGAAAAATTGTTTCAAGAAGAAAATGGAAATCATGGCTAGCTTTCCTAAAAAGCATAACATTGATGTACCAGATTTTGCAAAGAAAGTGAACCAGAGAAGCATGTTGAATCCGCAGAGCACTGTCACAATCGCAGTCCCAAGGTAATAACAATTATGCTTTGAGTGCCGTAATTAAATTATTTTCTCAAATCTCTTATCTAGATTTGTTTTTGATATATATGAATTACAAATATCATTTTCTTCCTTAGATAAATCACCCATCAGTTCACTAGAGCCATCTCCCAATAGTTGTGTTTTTTCACTAGTTCCTCACTTGTCTTTATCTAGCTCTTTCTCACTCCATTCAAATGAATCTCATTCTAATTTAGAAGTAATTTTGTAGGCTGATATGAAGGTTATGACATCATACATATCATTTACTCATCCTTTGAATTCTCATTAGACTATACAAACCCCAAGTTCACTAGTTGATTCCTCATTGGATTCCTATGTAGTGTCTCTTGTTTCTGTTGGTTTCAAGTCTTGTCTATTTTTCATTGGTTAGTTAGCCATGTCATTAGTCATCTTTATAATTATTTTAGATATGTTTGGATCTGATCTAAACATCTATGGTTCATATTTCAAGTCCATATACCATTCATATTCACTCATCCATCGGTTTTACCCAGTTGCACATCATTTTCCTACTATGGACCTATATACTCATGGAGACACTATACCTCTGGTTCTTTTTGCTCTATATGATAATAATTCTGATATTTCAGAGTCTTTTAAGCCCCATTTCAAAATTGGGAAGGTGCTACATTAGTTTGGAAGGAAGATACATGGTCTAGTTCACCATTTTGCAGTTATACAAGGAACTGATTGTATTGAGTTTTTTACTCTTTGGGAAGGATTATGCACAAATCTATTTTCCTTTAATGAACATAGGCTTCACATTAGAGTATGTTGGAAGAAAGAAGCGTTCATATAATGCTTCTTCATCATCAGATGATGAGCTATAAGGAGCCTCTCCACTTGTTTTTTCCAGAGACTACATTGATGCTTTAGCACATCATGGAGTTTACAACTTCTTCACCAAATTCTTCAGCAAGAATCGGTTCAATCAGCTCATCCAAGTTAAGAAAAATGCAAAGTGAAAACATGTTGTTAATTTCAGTGCCAAATTTCCTTTTTTGAGGGAGGATTTTCCCCATGTGGTTTTTCCTTTTTCCTCAGTTTTTGGACAAAATAAATTGTGGTTTTGCCTCTTCCTGATATTTTTCAGATATTCCACCATAAAGTTAGGCTTATGGGGGGTGTTAGAATATCAAAAACCCACTCCATACTTCAGATATAATTAATTAATCATTTTTGGTTAATTTCCTATGTAGTAGACTAGGTAGTTGGCCTCCATACACCACCACTTGGTCAATACTTGCCATAAATACCCTAGGAGCACCTTATACTTATTCTAGATAAGATTCTGCCAACTTTATTGACTACCCAAATTAGCCTGTCATTTTCTTCCTTTAGATTGTTTTTCCTACTTTTTAGTGGATAAGGTAAAGCTAGTTAACTAGGCAACTGCTATCTTTTGTGGCCAACCCATCCTCCATTATTCTCTCTCCAATTTCCATGATTAGTAATATTTTCCATCACTTATCATCATTCACTCGCTCTTTATCCAATCTGTGAGCTCTTGGACTAATTTGGAAAGTGTTTTAGTCACATATGGAGGTTTTTCATATTTGGTAAGCTTGCTTTATGAGCTAGCATGAGTTGTCTCCTTAGCAACTCAAATTTTCCTCTCTAAGGATGTATCATTTATGTACACTATTGTTGACTAATAATACATGGAATATTTTCCAATCATTCTTCACTGCTCTTGTGTTAAGTCTCATTATTATTCTCTCTATTTTTCTTCTGCAATTTTGTAAGAAATATCTTTTGTAGAAAGATTCACCTACCGAATTTCTACATGGTATCAAAGCATAGGAGATCAAATCTCTACAATATGGAGTATCCCTTTAAAGTTGAAATGTTTTATTTGGTTGTGCTTCGAGAACTGGATTCTCACTTGGGAGAGTCTAAATAAGAAGGGGTTTAACAATCCTATCATTTGTATTCTGTGTAGGCAAGAACTAGAGATAGTGACTCATTTATTTGTTTTTTTTCCATTTCTTCATAAATGATTGGAATGAATGTGGCAGGCTTCTAAATTTTAAGGAAGACTCGCAAACATCAAATATGTTGGATAGTATCCTTTCTTGGTTTAGTTAACAAGTTAAATTCAAGGAAGTTCCATTGTTTGTTATATGGGAGGTTTGGAAGGCTTGCAGTAGAAAATTCCATCTGTAATATATGTTTGAGGAGAAAATTCCATCTGTAATATATGTTTGCACGATGGCCATAAGCATGCTTTTGACTATTTTAAAATGAAGAAGCCCAAAAAGGTTAGATTTCTTCATATTCTTGTTTTTGGATGAAAATATATATGTTTGGCATTTTTATGGCACCAAGTCAAATGGCCTTCATGGAGCGAGCATGGTTCTTAAAATTAAAAAAGATCATGTTGTCTTCCTGGAAATGGGTGTTGGATGTGGAACTAACACAAACGATGGAACAACGAGGACTAATCACAAAAGAGATTTTAGGTAACTCGGTGATAAAATAGGAACAGATAACTCACGAATAAGACCCCTCGAATCAGGTTAAGGAATTTGGGGTGGTTCAAAGGACAGGTCATAAATGCTTACCATTTATATTTTGTAGTCTTTATCCAATCAGCTAAGGCACTTAAACCCTTTGTGCCCTACTTTAGCAGAGTGCTTTTGTTTGCTCCTTTGCTTCGAGCATAGCGGGTGAACTCTTTGATTCCCGGACCTATAATACACACAACTAAGGAGAACTAAGTCAGGGGATAAGTGAGAGTTGATAGCATTGTGGGGATTCCTTTGGTATGCTCAAAGAAGGGGTATTTTAAATTTGCAAATTGTTGGAGAGTAAAAAGTTATTATTGACTAGGTTGTTGGGATTTCAAATCTACCGGTCATCAACTTAGAACAATGGGTAGAGATAGTTAAAGAGTTGATTAACTTAGAACAATGGGTAGAGATAGTTAAAGAGTTGATTAACTTAGAACAATGGGTAGAGATACTTAAAGAGTTGATTGTTAATTTTCCACGCATCTCTTTCACACTCATATTCACAAGCAACATAATGTTGAACCAAAAAGGTTGTTGGGGTGATGGATGGTATTGTGCAATATCAGGAATATTGTGAGTATTCGTTGGTTGACATTGGGTGTGTCTCCTGTTTATGTGTTTTGAGTTTTTTCTGTCTCGGGATAGTCTTGTTGATATTTTGTATGATGTTCCATTGAAACTCTTCAATTATGTAAGTTCTGCTATGATGGAAACTACATAGTTGGGTTGGTTAGCTTATCTTTTAAAGGTTCTCTGGATGAAAGTTTGTTTTTAGTAGTCTATTGTTTAGATGGAAGACTATGGCTGTTGAAACTCTTCAATTATGTAAGTTCTGCTATGATGGAAACTAGATAGTTGGGTTGGTTAGCTTCTCTTTTAAGGGTTCTATGAATGACAGTTTATTTTAAGTAGTCTATGGTTTTGATGGAAGACTATGGTTGGAAGAATTGATTGGTCAAAATTTTCAATTTTCAAAAAATCTTTTTTGGAATCTTTCTATAATTAAAAACTATCATTTAATTTTTTTTATAGATTTGTTTCAATATCAATATTATTATAATAAACTTTATGTAATTAATAATTAAAAAAATTTATATTAAACCCATTTTCTATACGTTTAAAAATATATTCATTATTAAATAAAATATATTTATTATTTCTTGACAATGAATCAGATTTAACTGATCGTAAACATGGATTAAAAACAAATATAATCACTTAGAAAGCACCTTCACATAATAGACACATCTATTTTTCTCATTCATGGCTCTCTGCATTTTGGGGATGGATCTTGCAGGGGCGGCCTGTTCTCCCGGAGGGGATAAACCCTTATCTGAAAGGCATTTATTGATGCAGACCTGATTATTAAGGGTACCTCTGCCGAATCTAGATGAGAAAAATGACCCATTCATGGAGCACGGTGGAGATGGGGAAGCAAGTAGAAGCTTTGATGATGTTGCTGGGCATCACGTAGGTCCACGACTTAACGTAAGACTTACTACACTAGCTGTCCAATTTATATATACCATGATTCAGAACCGTTCTTGTATATTCCTAGAACTCAATTCCGTCTGGGCTGATTCTGCTGAGAATGGCTGGCGGTTCTCTGCATGGAGTGGGAGTGTCACAGGAAAGGGCAAAGCAATACCAGGGCCAAGTAACTCTCTATGTTGTTGTTGCGTGCATTGTTGCGGCTATTGGGGGATCCATCTTCGGCTATGATGTCGGAATATCTGGTATGTATATATGCCCAATGCTTACAAATAGTTCAATTCCAGTTTATGAACTCACAATGATCAGAAGACAATAATTGAAGCCTGTTTGCTTCAATGGATTTGCTGAATTCTGAGCTGTGTTGTGAATAACAGGTGGAGTGACATCCATTAATCCGTTTCTCCAGAAATTCTTTCCCGTAGTGTACCGCAAGAAGCATGAAAATTCCCACGACAGCGATTACTGCAAATACAACAACCAAGGTCTGGCTATGTTCACCTCGTCCCTCTACATTGCAGGCCTTGTTGCTTCCCTGTTTGCGTCTCCTATGACGAGGAATTATGGGCGCAAGGCCAGTATTATCAGCGGAGGTATCAGTTTTATCATAGGCGCAACTCTGAACGCAAGTGCAGTGAATTTGCCAATGCTCATTATTGGGCGCATAATGCTTGGGGTGGGAATTGGCTTCGCAAATCAGGTAGTGTTTTGAGAATTTTGAAAGAGTTTTGTTAACAGAAAAAAATGCCTGTAACTAATGGTTTGGTCTTTTGGCTTTCACAGTTATTTCTTGGAATATGAATGACTTGGGATTACAGAACTTTTAGTTTCACTTATAATCACTTGGGTGTCAATTTTTAGTTTGACTCTGAACGAATTGAGTTTGCATAGTTTTTAGTTTGGATCCGATTGACTTGGGCTTGCAGAGTTTTTTTGATAGTTTGGACCCGAAGGCTTTGGTTTACAGAGTTTTTTGCTTTGAATTTGAATGAATGGTTTGACCGCTTTTTGTTTGAATTTGTGTGAAGGCCGTTCCTCTTTACCTCTCAGAGCTGGCTCCTGCAAAACTCCGTGGAGGACTTAATATGATGTTCCAGCTGGCCACAGCATTAGGGATCTTCACAGCAAATATGGTTAATTATGGCACTCAGAACATAAAACCTTGGGGATGGCGTCTCTCTCTGGGTTTGGCTGCAGTTCCTGCAATTTTGATGACAGTTGGGGGAATCTTCCTTCCTGAGACCCCAAACAGTCTGATAGAACGTGGCCAACAGGACAAAGGCCATGCTATCTTGGAGAAGACCAGGGGCACCAAACATGTAGATGCAGAATATGAAGATATGGTGGATGCAAGTGAATTGGCTAATGCCATCAAACATCCATTCAGGAATATTTTAGAGAAAAGGAATCGGCCACAGCTAGTGATGGCCATTTGCATGCCCATGTTTCAGATATTGACTGGAATCAATTCGATACTGTTCTATGCCCCTGTTCTTTTCGGGAGTTTGGGCTTTGCTGCAAACGCTTCTCTGTATTCATCTGTTTTGACAGGAGCTGTTCTTGTACTTTCCACTCTGGTATCGATTGCCACTGTCGACAGGTGGGGCCGCAGACCCTTGCTACTTGGTGGTGGCATTCTGATGATAGTATGTCAGGTAAGAGCAAAGCTAAGAGAGGGTATGCCCTTTTTTAAGTTTTTACAGATTTTGCTGCATCTTGTTTTTAAGCATGTCAGTATACATCTTAGTCGTTGTTTTTCAGCTGGTGAAGTCTAGGATACAAACATAAGCCCATTCTCATTAGGCAGCCATGTTTTCACCATAGCTAGGGTGGTTCCCACTAGGCAAGAAAAACCAGATTCTGTGCAGTTTTTGAAGTTTTTCCTCTTCTTCAAATTTAGAAGCCAACTGCACTTGATGGGTTCTCAAGATTGTCAAGGAAAAATAAGGTTTAAACTGTGGGAATTGCGTGTCTCTTATTTTTACACCGGCTAAACAAATCTCCAGGTATTATGCTTTCTTCTTCTTCCATTGGCTGCAACCAGGGTAGCTGTATGTGCTTGAGTGCTTATGTGTCCTGTTCCAGTTACATTTTGAGAGTTGAATAGGAATCAAAACGTTATTTGGCATAATCAAAATATTATCTTACAGGTTGCTGTTGCCATAATATTGAGCCAAAAGTTCGGAGGAAACAAACAACTATCCAAAGGCTTCTCAGCATTGTTGGTAACAGCCATATGCTTATTTGTAGCTGCATTTGGGTGGTCATGGGGTTCTCTTGGATGGACTGTGCCAAGTGAAATTTTCCCACTAGAAACTCGCTCTGCTGGACAGGCCATAACTGTCTCTGTGAACCAACTTTTTACATTTGCAAGTGCTCAAGCCTTCTTATATCTTTTATGCACTTTCAAGTATGGGATTTTCCTATTCTTTGCAGGCTGGATCTGTGTCATGACTATTTTTGTATACTTCTTCTTGCCAGAAACTAAGGGTGTACCCATTGAACAAATGATTTTTCTATGGAAAAAACACTGGTTTTGGAAGAAAATAGTTCCATACAAACCATGAAGCAACCAGATCTGTGAGTAGGATTTATTTCCACTTTTTTATATTTACCAGGAAAGGTTAGGAAAACTGGTGTACTTTCTTAGACTTTTATAGGATGCAGATGTGGCCATATTGATGTAATATATTATACTCTTTGTTTGTCTTCTCCTTAATAAAGTGCAGATTTTTAGCTATGGATTTAACATCATGCCAATTTATCTTGCTAAGTGACATAAAGAAATAGAATCAAGGTTCATTAAAACTTGAATGTGAACAAAATTCTAAACAATATACAGCTACTTTTCTTTGTTTCAAGTAATCTACAGCTACTTTTCATGAAAACTTAAATGAACATTTGTTCAAGCCTTCACAGGATTGCCCTTCGGTAAGATTCCGAGACTCAAAATGAATCACTGTACAGAAAAATGTTTTATCATAGAAATTCAACATCACGAAACTGAAATATTTGATTTTGGACAAATTAATTTTGGACTTCCTACTGCTGTGTGAATCATCCACTGTTATTGAATGTGAATTATGAGTTGGGGTTATGTAAAGATAAGCATAGTGGACTCTAGCGAAATCCTGCAAGATTATAGTCAAAGTAGGAAATAACAGAAACCTATGGAAACGAAACTGGCACATAACTCATGGACTCTGTTAGGCTCCTCGAAGCTGTAAAGACTTGTCTCTCACTCCCAATTTTTAGAATGACAAATATATTCGGTGTTAAAACCAAATGATGATTACAAGGTAACTTGCATTAACATATTGATATCAAGCGTGGATCAAGAAAACATGTTCTCGCTTGGTCACAATGGGCGATAGGGGCATGCTTAAAATGGCGTCCAACTACATCCATGCACATTAAAAGAATAAAGGAGAAGGAGCCAACTACATCCATCAAGCCAAGGAGGAGGAGAAGAGCCAACAACATCCATGCACATTAAGAATGAGGAGACTACTATTTCTACCCAAGGCTCAACCACCAAAGCAGAGGTGCCACATGGCATCCAGTACCTCCAAATCGGTGGTAGTTGTGGTCGCCCAGGAGAAACTGTTAGTGGTTTGTTTACATATCAATTTTTTTTTATAGCATTTGGAAAGTTGGTCATGGTAGTGATTTTTGTAAGGTTATATATACGTCTCTACGATCGTTATGGTTTTTAGTTTTGAAAGCCTAATTCAACTCCTAGATGTATATTTGACCTGGAAATTTTCAGAATCTTTTTAATCATTAATTTGTATGTGAAATTTATATGTTAATTACTCATAAACACGCTTAAAAGATGAAAATTTTAATGCTTCAAATCAATCACATAAGCAAATAAAAGTGATATGCAAACCATAGAATGAAGACAACAGTTGATAACGGAGTTCACCCCTCTTGGACTACGTCTGCGGGTCTAGCTCCAATGAGGACTGATCTTATTAGTCTCCAAAAATGCTTTAGTAATGTACAAATAGAAGCTAGAAGTCACCCCAAATATCACCTTAAAGTTCTGTTGTTCTCGAGCAGAAACAGACTTCAACAACAACTTCAGAATGAAATTCTGATTCTTTGAAGTGTAAACATGACTATACTTCGATGTAGTTGAAGGGTTATGTGAGCACTTTTTTTTTACGAGAGCCTGGATACAAAATCAGAAAATGAATTCAGAAACTGAGCCTTTTGAGTATAAACTCGATATAGTTATGAATTAGTTATGGATTGGAGCTCGAGATGCCCCCTTTTGCACAATCTTCAAAACTGCCACTGTTCTGTAAAGTGTTGAAGTGCGTGTAATCTGAAAGTGTCTCGATATGCGTACAAACTTGCCTCGGGATGCGAGCAAAGACAAAAAACCACCTCGTGATGCAGCAAAACCACCTTGGGATACATGTAAAACCTCCTCTCTCTGCGTGCAATACCACCTTGGTTTGCATGCCAAGACCTTATCTCGAAGCTCTCTGCCTAATCTCGAAATCCGTGCCTGTTTTATAGGCCATGGGAGGCTAACCGAATTGATTGGTAGCAGGTTAAATAAATTTATTTTGAGTTACTGTGATAAGTAAATAGTGTGGTTTAAGGGTTATGTTCTTGGAATGTTAATAGGTTGGTTGTGGGTTCGAATCCCAGTGGCCTTTTCATGGTTTATATATGAATCCATTTATTGCAATTTTAACATTGAAAATCTCATTTACAACAACAAATTGTGTTGTTGGATTCCGACCAAACTTGCCTGAAAAGTGCAAATGGTCTAGAAATTAGCCAACTCCATTTTCAAATCTTAAGTCAACATGAGCATTTTGAAATTTTCGAATCTTAAGCCAACATGAGCATTTTGTAGCTGCCATGTGGCATCCTACCATTGGTCTACATCGTCCACATGTAAACTGCTTAGTGTGCCACGTCATGCCCTATCAACGCTTGCCTTGTCATCATATGCCACGTGGCACTTCGGGATTGGTTTGATTTTGTGCCAACTCGTCCATTTCTGGTGACACATGTCATCTTCTCATGCTGCCACATCACCATGATGATGTCAACATGACATTATCTCTGTCCAGTCAGTTATAGATCATGCCACATCGCAGGCCCACATAATGCCATGTGGCACCCCATTTTTTCCATTTTTTATAGGTTTTGTCGAAATTTCATAATGCAATAACGTTCACATATGGACTCTGTTTTGCATGAAACAAATGTCTCTGGAAAGCTTTCGACGATATCTATGCACATATGCCCTTATTTTCAGCATTTGAAGACTTTACAATTTGGTCATTTTGGGAGATCCTCTTGGATCAATATTAGTGGATATTTCTTGTTAATATAACATTAGATACTAACTTACAAAAATAATGCCCCAACATATAAAAATTAGAAGGAGCGTATGATTATGGACTTTTTCAAACCACTTTCCAAGATTCCCTTCAATAGTAGATGTACCCCATTCCTAAGAGATGTGTAATTCATAAAAAGTGATCTTCCATATCATTTTGCAAAAGCCAATGTGAACCAATAGATGAAATACATATTCACCATCCTTTTTATAGTGAACACGGAAATTAGGACCTATCCATCCCCTTCTAACAAGATTATCCCATCTCAAAATACAGTCTCTTAAATAGAACCAAATGAAGCATTTAAGTTTCAAGGGGATAAAAGACTTCCATAATTTAACATACCACTATTTAGGCTCAAGTATATAACTTAACTGAGAGATAACAACATAGACATCATTGGCATTAATTGTACTCTTTGAACTATTCTACTGTAGACTATAGAGTCATCCTCCTCATTTAATCTAATACTTGTTCTATTCAAGTTACTGATGTATGCCTTCCACTCCTCTACCCATTGCCATTACACACCCAAGTCCTCCACAAGCAACCAATAAGAGTAGAAGCCCTCATCCAATTTGGTCTTCTAATATGTGCAAGGGTACTAAACCCAAATTCCACAAGATATTCCATAATGGATGAAGATAAGACCAATGATTTGTATCCCCTTATGAAAGGATCAATTCCAATAAGTACCTGAGACCCATTCCTAATTCTCCTAACCAATTACTAAGACAATGAAGAGCCCTTATAAACCCATTCTAGAAATTTGAGACCCCGCTACAGAGTTACCTTTCAATTATTTTGTATTGAAGACATCACTCCATAGTCTTTGTAGCACAAATACCACACTAAGAATGTTTTAGACCATCCCGATTGAACCAGTGCAACTTTTTAATATCCCATCCTCCCAAATTCTTTGGAACGGATAGTCTATCCCCTTTATCAGTACCAGACTAAAGAAAGTGAAACATTTTCCTTCTAATTAGATTCAATATCGTATGTGTTATTTTTGCTAATGACATCCAATATATAGGAACTCCAACAAGAACGGATCTAACCAAGGTGAGTCTGCCCCCTAAAGTTAACAACTTGTAGTACCAAATTCCTATTCGTGTTTCCACTTTCTTAACCCATTATGCAACCTTATAATTACTAGGATTCAAATAATAGCCTAAATTTTTAAAGCCACCTTCAATGTCCTCTGATCTGACTCAGGAAAAGAGAAGCAATATGGGAGAAAGTATCATTTGGGATAGAATTTTTTAGGAAACAAGATTTATTGGAGATGACCTCCATGCTAGTAGCAACCCAAAATATAGATAAGAACCAACAAAAATTCTCCCAATCCCTCACTAAACCTCTATTGAATAACACAACATCATCAACAAAAAGAAAATGTGTAATAAACTGAGAGGTTGTGATTGTGATACCTGACAATCTGGCATCATTCTTAGTAGTAGTTATCATTCTACTTAGACCTTCAATAATCAACAAGAACATTCTTAGTAGTAGTTATGCATCCAATTTCTTTCTCTTGACTGAATGAAGACATTCATGTGTAATCCCAATGGCATCCAATATTGGCATATTAGCCAACAAATCAATTTGTTCCTTAGAAAAAACCTCATCCAATTTTGGTTTAATCCTGTTGGAAATTATTTTAGTGATTATAGTATATACCAAATTACATAGTGATATAGGTATGTAGTAAGAGAAGGATTTGGGTTTGTCAGATTTGGGTATCAAGGCATTAAAAGAAGAGCTAATATCTCCATAAACATAACCATGAGTGCGTGATTGTTCCATCACCTCTAGCAGTTCCCCATTGATTAAATTAAGGAAAGCAATGAAGAGTTCCATAGGCTAGCCACCAAACAATGGACTCTTATCTTTGCAAAATTGTTGTAAAACCTTTTCAATTTCTTCCAATGTTACTGCACCCCCAATTTTTTGTCCTTCTTCTTCAAAGAAAAGAGATGGGTAGTGGCTTATAACCTTTAGCTGAGAACCAATGTCATTGAAACCATGATCCTTAAAATGCTTTGCAAAATGTTCCAGTACCATATTTTCCAAATCATCTTGAGAGGAGACCCAATTCTCATTTTCATCCTTTAGGTCCCAAATAGTATTCTGATTTCTCGTGTAGTTAGCATACCTGCGAACACCCTTCAGAAAGAACTTTGAATCTTTGTCCCTTTGGGCAAGCCAAACCACCCTACTCTTCAATATCCATGCCGCCTCCTCCTTCTTGAGTAATTTTTCACTTTTAGTTTCCATTTTTAATAAAACAACCCTTTCCTCAAAAGTGAAAGAGCCTACCACATTTCCCTCATAGACCTTTTCCAAAATATCCTCAATTTCTGAAAGTTCTTGATAAGATTTTTGTTTCTTCTCCTTCTCCCAAATCACTACAAATGTTTCTCAAACATTTAAGTTTAAATGTCAATCTTTTCATAACATCTAGATCCTCTGGAGCTACAATAGAGTTCCATTTATCTCTAACCAAAGGATTGCAAAAATCCTCCTCAGTAGTCCACTCATGATTGAATTTAAATGGATATCTAGGAGAGATATATTCCCCAACAAGTTGCAGAAAATAGGAGAATGATAAGAGATTGGAGAATTAATAACCCAAGGTATGCATCTACTCAAATATTCTTGGAAATCCTCATGAATCATAAACTTGTCCAATCTCTTACCTATGCCCGCATCACCTATTTCACCATTCCTCCAAGTAAGACATAATTTAGGTGGAAGGACATCAAGAAGATGTGAACTCTCAAAAACTTGTTGGAAGTATTCCCACATTGTATCGAACCTAGGGAATGAACCCCAAACTTTAGAAGTAGATAAGGTGAAGTTAACATCCCTAACAAGAATAAGGTTTGGGTCTCCTAGTACCATATTATTCACCATAGAATCCCAGAATGGTCTTCTTTCCTTACAAGGTCCATAACAATTAATGAATTTTAACTTATGATTAATACATTTGATATTCCTTCCAACAATAAACTTGCATATGTACCATAAGTTTTAAATTCATTTACTAAAGGGTTCCAAATAGCCAAAAGACCCCCTGAAAGACCATCAAAATCCATCACACAAACTTCCCAACCAGGGAGAATTTTCAAAAAGTACTTAAAGGATTTTATCCCTAAGCACATCGTTTCTTGAACTAATACAAGGTATGGTTTTGTATTTAAAAGCAATATCCAAAGGGCTCTAAGTCCCCCCCCCTCCCCCGCAATTCCCTTGATATCTTAGAACAAAATTAACATTAATCACTATAGTAGTGATTAATGGGTGCAACTGCTCTAAGGGCCAAAGACTCGTCATATTTCTTATCTCTAGATGAGTTAGATGATGGAGAAACCTGTAACCTGGTAGAAAGAGGGATGTATTCATTTCTAGAAGCACCATCCCCCCAAGATCACCATTTTTAGGTTGTCTACTCTTATTTTTGGTTTTATTCATAATTGTGACATTCTAGTGTTGAATGGAATTGATAGGAGTTACGTTCAGATTGCTTGAAGAAAAATTTGAATAAACATTTAGAGGGGTTTTAACTCCAATGTTCCTTGAAGGAAGAGGAAAAACAAAATTCACCAAAGTCATGCTATAATGTTATATTACGTATAGTTCTTTTAATTTGGATCATTTAAATTGTTTCTATATTTTTAAGGGATTCAAATAAAAAATTATTTTTTTGAATTAATTGTAAAAATTAATAAAGCCAATGATAAAAAAAATCATACAAAATTACATTCAAATAGTTTTTCTACATTGAACATTTTTTTTTGCCATTGAACAACTAGAAGTCATTGGCATTGGGGTAGAAGAGGGCTTATTGTTGCTCACAATGTTAATGTTTTAGGGAACTCTATAGTGAAAGAACTAGTAGGAATTGAGGAGGGGTTGGAGCATAAATTCAAAATGTTTTTGGAGTTCAGTTGCTTCCACCTAAATGATCCTTCCCCGAACCAATGGTCAAAACATTGGTAGTTTGGCTCATCATTGAGTCTAGATCACACATTGTTGGGATAATGGTCACTTTCAAGTGCCATGTAGTTTCCTCACCATTCTTATGATTGGAGATGGTAAGTTGGACACTAATTTACAAAGGTGCACAAAATTAGTAGATCGATACTCTATGAGGTTTATCTTGTTGATTTGAATTCTGACCGACATTGTTGTGTCATATTTGTTGGAATTCTTAATGATTCTAAGAGGGGGGGAGGGTGAATCAATATCATGCACAGATTAAACAATTTTTCACTTTACAATTCATGCATCATTTCAATATTAATCATAACAACAAAAGACAATTGTGTTGTATA